>JAOSBK010000001.1:6439815-6452486 GCA_027568895.1 Erythroxylum shatona | reverse complement strand
GAAGGAAGATCGCAAGCAAACTTTGCAACTTTGTTATTACATTTTAAATGAACAAATGCAGCACCTTTCAAAACTTTCTGTGTTGTATCACTATTAAAAATCTTCATATCAGTAAGTTACGATGAAATCCTCAAGTCAAGCATAGCGAATAGAAAGACAAGGAAAGGAATAATTACACCTGGTTCGTGAAAAACGAAATAGAATAGAACTGCAACCCCCAGATCATCAATATTTGGTGAAAAAATGAAACAGAAGAGCATCCAAAGACCCTTTCGTCTAACCTAAATTTTAATTTCTATAAATTTATAGAAAATATTTGGAAAAACATTTAACGTCAAAATTTAAAATAACCATCTTTATGGAATAATTCGACGAGCTCGCCAACTATGAAGCTAAATTTACATAACAAAAGGTAAGATCGCTTCCCATTTTCAGAACTCGATCCCAAAGTTAACCCCAAAAAAATCCCATCTTTTCACGCAACAACAATCCCTGAAAAAATAATTTAAAAAGTCACAAACTTTCTATAACAGAATTAACTGAACACAATTGGGAAAAACATACATACCTCTCGAAAGAACTCCGTATTCCACTCTCCCCAGCCAGAATCGCGCAATATCCAGAATTTGCCGAGGGAGAGAGAGAGAAACAAAAGGAGAAAACAATCCCATAAAGAAATGAAACTAAACCGAGCCAGCACGATCGCTAAAACACTAACCTAGGCGCTCGCTACTGCGAAGGGGAAAGCTTATCTGCACCTTCAACCTTGCTGGAGCTCAACACCCTCTTGGAGATTCCATCAATGGAACAAAACCCAGATCCAGGAAAGCCTACTAAAGGCTTAATCCTATTCCTTGGACTTGGAACTGAAGGACTAAAGAACCCAGATGCATTTGCCATCTACGGTTAACGATCTGGGTTTGAGAGAGGGAGAAAGAAAGATCCATCACATATGATGGTAGGGACGACGATGATGCCGAAGGTGGCGTTGCAGCAGAGGCTAGGTTTGGGAGAGGGAGATCGTTGTTGTGTTTCTAGGCTGCTTATTATTATTAAGAATGACAGAGAACCGTTAGATTAAATGGACAAATGGGATGGATTGTGTGGTCGTCCATCCCATTCGCCCTTAATATATATACTTAATGAGTCAAAACTTGAGGAAGTAACGAATATTAATATAAAAAGGCAATTTTTCCCACACTTCATTCATACACTTATTATATATTATGCAATTACAAACATACATATAATTAAAAATCAAATTGAACTAAAATAATAAAATTCACATAATAATTTCAAAATAAAAATCAATTAAACATGACATTAATCAATTAAATTAGACTAATTTCACAATTACTAATGCAATTCCTAAAAATTTAAAATGATATTGAATAATTAAACAATTAAATATATACTAAATAAACAGGCAAATCCTGAATTATACAAAATTTAGAATAGTTATAAAATTAAACAAACAGACATTAACTAATTAAAGGAGAAACACTGATTTATGGAAAATCTAAGGAAACCCATCACAATGCCGTAGCATAGTGATTAAAGTCAAAGTCCCAAACTTGAATTTTATTCGGTCACAACACAATTTATCAAATAAATAAAAATCTACAGAGTGGTATGAAATTCAACTTACAATTGAAAAACAAGAAGAAAATAAAAGAAACATAACTTAGATTCAAGAAAGTGAGAAACCTAGCAATTTGAGGTAAGAACATACCCTAAAATGTGAAGGAACACCCAAAATCCAAGAAGAATTTGATGTAAAATACAAGAAAATCTAAATGAGGTGTCGTAAATAGCTAAAAAAATGCTAGTTTATGTTATAGGGGAAGGGGCATATAGGAGAGAAGAGAGAAGGAGGGCAAAAGTGAGAAAGAAGCGTTTTAGGGTTTAAAATAGAGTATATGGTAGTTTAACTGATCATGTAACTCACTGTAAATGTGTGCAATTGGTAATCAAGCATGTCAGGTGACACATTTCGAAAAATTAGAGAACATGAACATGTCCTTTTCTTGCATAACTCACTGTAACCATGTGGAAAATTTTTAAAAGTTCAAGATATGAACACGACAATGTCTAATGATTGTGTAAGTCACTATGACCGTGTCAAACATAAAGAAACACAAGTTTGGTGGATGTGAGCGTGGAAATAGGCTTGTCCACGAACGTATATTCCTATAAATTCTTAAAAATTTAAAATTTTTCACACAACCTCAAGGAAATTAAATAAAACACACTAAAACCCCAAAAATAGGTAAAATCGTCAATAAGGATGCTTATAAACATAACATAATAAATAAATAAAATCCTAAAATAAACTCAAAATAAAATAATCAAATTAATCAAAATTGCCCTACTTCTTAGGTTTCCTCCTAAGTAGTGCTTATTTAATGTCTGTAGCTAAACGTATCCATGCATGACCAAGGTGGCTCATAAAGATTAAGTTTTTTCTTTCTTAAATGTATTCTTTAGCCTTTAAATAGGCTAACTACTTTTTATTTATGGGTTATCCCCATATTTCTTTTTACCTTAAACAAGAAATAGCTCCGGTGGACCTTCAAAAATAATGCATCATCAAATGAATCAATAGAATAATAGGCATCAACATGTTCAAAGGGATTACATATGGCATTAGATATTTTAAATGTAACCTCCTCTTCTCTGGCTCTAAACTCTAATTTACCCTTATTAACATCAATAATGGATCTAGTGTTGGCTCAATGGTGAGAGGCGTGTTGCTAGATAACAACAAAATCTTGAGGTCTTGGGTTCGAGTCGTGGCCTCACCCTTGACCAAAGAGGACAATACCGATTGTGTTGGATGCCGTGGTATAACCCGCAAACACCTAAGGGTGGGGGGTGGGGTCCAACATATATGTTTAATACATATTTTCTTATCATTATTCATTTGTTGTTAGGTTCAAATATCAACATTAGAAAAAGAGGTAGAGGTATAAATAAAGATTATGAGTTGCAATGAATAAGTGTTGGAATGAACAACAAGTTGTCTGTACATATTGATACTTCGCAAGGTCATCTTATAAACATGGTTCAATTAGTAAAATTGTCTAGTAAGTTGGGGCTAATTGCCAAAACTGAATTGTCTTGCCTAAAGAATGCCAAGTGGTTAAAGGAAGACAACTTACAGCATCATGCTTTGGATAAAGTTTTGGTAAATTTTCTATTTATTTAATTATATGCAAATTTTTACTTATTTAAAGATTAATTTCACTTTTACTTATTGTTGACACATGAAGCTGAATATCGACAACTCTGATTTTCAAACTATATGAATTGACTGTTGAAACAAAAGATCTGGGATCGTCGTTATCGACTACATCAATATTACAAATCTTTTTCTTCAGATGAGGAGGCAAGGAGACATACTCCCAAACGAATGTCTCCAAAAAATTAGAGCAATTTGTGTAATTATTGGGCCTCTCCCAATGTTCAGGTTTGTTTTCTTTGTCTTCACATTTGCTTCCATTAATCTTGTTACATGATTTAATGATTATTTCTTTTCTTTATTTAAGAAAAGTGTAAGAAAGCTAAGGTGAACAGAAGAAAAATGAAAATTTCTCGTAACCAAGGCTCCAAATCATTTATTGTCCTATGAAATAAATATGTAAGTTTTTTGTTTTCAAGTTATAATTATATCAGTAAACACAATATTATTGATTGTGTTTTGTATTTTTTCGTAAAACAAATTCAGAAGGAATTACATTAAGAAGAGTATAATAAGATCACACTCTACAAACTGACACGTTATAATAAAGATGAAGAGTGGATGTCTGAAGAAGCATACAGTAACTATGTAAGTAAAAAAATTTGTTTAAAATTTAAGTTTATTTATTTATGTAGTACTAACTAATAGTATTTGAACTGAATATTGATTTTGTTTTTAAAATTTTAGAACAAGATGTAGAAGTTATTGCAAACATCAATGTCTGACGAAAATGAGCTAAATATAGATGGCATTTGCAACAGGGTGCTTGGTACATGATCTGGATAAATCAAAGGGCTTGAGTTTGGCCCTAAGCCAACTGCTTCATCCTCATCAAGACTGACAATAGTTCAACATCTTTAAGAGGAAAACAAGTCCCTTAAAAAATATTGGCCAAGTATGAAAAGTATCTGAGAAAATTACTTAGCCTAGATTATGTAAGCATTGAAGATGAAGACGAGTCTGAGTAACTAAACTAATCTTTGTATTTCTTATTTTGTATACAAGTATTTTTGAAATTGTAATTAAAATCATATACGGGATCAAATTTAATAATATTTTAATTTTTATATACAATGCTTCTAATTTTTAATTATTTTTGTATAATAAATAAATAACAAAAAATTTAAATATTATATACAACAATATAGATTTAAAATGTCACAAATAATTATAATTAACATGTTATAACACTTAGTTAAAAAGAACTAGTAAAAATTTAACTAAATTTTATGAAATGTATATAAATTTTTTTACGTTTTAAAAAACGTAGCTAAAAGTTTTTTGCTACGTTTTCAAAAATGTAGCAAAAAATTTTAAATGTAGCTAAAACTAATTTCCAACATTTCTGGAAATGTAGCCAAAAATTTTTGGCTATGTTTGCAAAAACATAGCTAATAACCTTTAGATACGAAAACTATGCATAGGAAAAACTTGTGGGTGTTGATTTAATAAAATATTGCTTATAGTTTTTTGCTACAAAAATAATACGTAGGGAAAATGTATTAGCAATGATTACGAAAAAACATCGCCTATAGTTTTCTACTATGGAGATTTGGTGACATTTTCACGATGACTGTAAATCTTTGCTAACGATTAGTAACAACAATTTTTTAACTTTTAGCGATGAATTTTTTCGTTGCTAAAAGTCCCTTCTTTTGTAATGTTTGAATATTTTGAAAACGTTAGGGTTTAATTTGAACACTTCGGAATGTTACAGTTTGATCTTTGTAAATGTTGATGTTCAAAATGCAATTTTAGCCTAATATGATAATCAGAAAACCAACCACGTTTAAAAATATTCCAAATGAATGTCATTGCATTAATTATGCAAGAGATAGCATGTTATGGATAAAATTTAGGTGTACATTCATATTTCCCTTACCAAGAATCTCTCATTAGTATTACTAATTTCGATTTTTTAATAGTTCATACAAATAAATTTTTAAAACTAAAAGTTTCATCTATCCATATAATAAGTGTATGTGGAAGTTTTAGCATAAATAATGATAAATTACTTCAAACATAAATATAATTTCTCATAAAAATTTTAAAGTGTTACAAATTATATAATAAATCCTAAATTAATAATTTATGATGAATTGAAAATTTGTAAGCATGTGAATCAAAAATTTATTTTCAAATAAACTTGTGTAAAAACTAGATAGTTCAATGTTATAAATACCATATCGTTATCGGTATTGGATTTGGTTATGTTACGATATTGTGTCAATACTGGTTAATACTAAGTATCGTTTCAAGTAATTTTTTAAATTTATAAAATAGTTCTTAAATTTTTTAAAGTTGAAAAATAATTTCTCAATATGTAGTATTATAAAAGTATAATTTATAATTTTACATCAACCTTATCTCTAAAAATTATAATCATAAATATGTAAAATAATATCAATATATTTATTTTATTAATATTATTTTTGCATATTTTAATATATAAATAATGATTAAAATTAATATGAGAAAGATCATTTAATTATCATACAAATATAAAATTAATAACAATATAAAGTATTTACAATATTACAATTTCATCATATAATAAATAATAATTACATCAAAAGATCAAATAAAAATAATAATAAATATATATGATGCTAATAATTATAATTTATAATAAGTGTTCGTGCTAAGGAAATTATCAACTATAAGTGAAACCTGAAACAAAAACATTTACAATTATATTTATATTGCATGTATAGAATTTAACATACATATCAAATATAAGTGAAATTAAAAGAAGAGGAGAAATAAAAATCTCGAACTTCATTTAATTAAATACCCATTTAAATCGCATTGATCGCAATCCTTATTTAGTTCAAAGTCATCATCACTAAAAAGAGTCTCATTATCACCACCATTCAAATTCATTACATCAAATGACTTATTAATTAGGGTTAGCAATAGGGCCTAAAGTTAATAAACCTAGACCTCAAGCCTAATTTTCTACCCTATGGGTAATGACAAAATGACGTCATTTTGAATTTTTTAAAAAACAAAAATGTCAGGTTGTCATTTTGAATTTTTTAAAAAACAAAAATGTCAGGTTGGGTCGGGTAAGTCAAGCTTGCTTAGGGCTCAATCAAGTATGGGCATTGTCGTCTCTAATGTCAATACTTTCTCATCCAATATTATCTTCCAAGTTACTCTTATCTATTAAACCTGGTTCCTCAAAAACCTACTTTGCCAAAAGATCGATATGATGAAGGCACATTGGATCTACAAAACTACTTGTTTTATTAAAAGTCCTAATAAACAGTAAAATTAAATTATTATAATTTTAATAAATTATATCCAACTTAATAATGATAATAATATACCTTTTTCAAGGCTTTATATTGTATTGAATAGAGACAAAGTCATTCAATCTTTTATGCTCTGATCTATTCCTTCTTATGAAATGGATGAATTCAAATGTGCTCCAATTCCTTTCCCACCTTATTGCACCCACACATTAACTTAAAATCTTAATTGCAAACTTTTTGCAATTTTAGAACACCATTTCCGAATTGGTCTCTCCAAGCAACTATGAGTCAATAAAAGTAGCATTATAAACAAAATAAAATGATGATTAATTTTCAATAAGTAACAAAAGTGAAAAATATATATCTGGAGTAAGTTTGGCTCTTTAACTAATAGCAATTAGCATCCCAAAATCACTAGAAGCATCCATACAAATCTCCATTTATGATTGCAAGATAAGGTGTCACCAGAAGCATCCATATATATCTCCACTTGTGACTGCAAGATAAGGTGTATAAAGAAAGCCTATTTTTCATATTGGCCTTAGTTGCTTCTTTCGTCCTCTTTATGACATTATAAAAATAACCAATTGTTGTCTTCTCATTACTATCAACTAGAAGAAGTACCCTCATCAAAGGCTCATAAACTTGGAAGACCAATTGAGATTGGGACCAAAATTCATTATCTTTAAGTATAATTCTAAAAACATCTAATCCAACCTTAGACCTAATAGGCTAAAATGCAACATACTTATCATTGATAAACGTTTCTATCAACTCTTTCATCATTAGAATAAAACACTGAAGTGAGAGGAAATTAGTTATAAATCTTGTAATAACAAGACGACACAAATTCCTAAAATTTATGAAATCCTTTCTCACTAATTTCAAGACTTATGCATGATTGTAGATAAACTTGGTTACCTTGTTTGCTTTATGTACAATCTTATTAATAATAGGAAAATATCTAGCATTTTCTATATTTCTCAACATCAGGTTTAATGCAAACACAAAAATGATTTAAACACTTACAATTTCACATTATAATTAGTGATAAATATTTTCTCATAAATTAACAAATTATTTTCTACTATGTATTTAACTACCCATAAGATAAGACGATGAATGTGTATTTACTACTCATAAGATAGGATTAATATTGGTAATATTATTTCCTGATGACAACAAGAAATAATATAAAAATGCAAGCATTTAATTTTCTTAACTTAGTTACATATATTAAATGATTTAATTATATATTAAATCTTATATTTAAATGATTAATCAAATGTTAAATACTTTTTATATACAAAAAATAATTAGTAAATTGTATGTTTCATATAAATTAGTTAACAATTTGATGAATTAAATTTGATCTCATTTTTATGATTATTAGAATAACAAATAATTTGATGTGTTTTTTAATATACACAATTCATAACACTTAAATGTTCTTTCATAATTCATACACAATATTACTTTGATCTCATTTCTTCATAAATTCAAATTGACTAAATGTTATTGAAATTGAACTATACACAATTCACACAAACAATTCCAAATTTCAAACCCAAATTATCTAATGCGTATTTTATAAACCATTCACAAAACACACTTGAAAAGTAAACACATGAAGATGATTGATTGGAATTAAAATGTAAAATTATCACACAAAGAAGATTAGTCAAATATGAGAAAGGGGATTTATCCTATCATTAAATGCTAACATGATTACTTTTGAGTTAATACAATGTTGGTCCTAAATTTTCGAAGGGTGGATTAATCTATCTCGAGTTATAATCATTAAACCTTTAATCATAACCCCTAATTGAATTATGAAATTTTCAATCTCTCAATTAACAAAAAACCTATAAATCTAATCAAATCTCAAGCCCTCTAATAGACAACCAGGTCCCCACATGAGATCTCTTTTCGTCTAAATTCCCGATTTGATTATTTGTTTGATCTATTAGATTATTTAACTCTCATTACCCAATCTTATCTTTTTGCTATCGATCACTCTCTCAATTTGTTACCGAAGCATGCAAATACAACAAATAATCACAACACCCAATGTATTAACATCAAAAGAAATTACATTAACATTTATTCAAGAATAAATCCCTAAAGAAGTCTAGAACATCATCATCAAACTCAAATCAATCACTATCAAATCCATCTTATACATTTTAAGAAAGAACAATAAAGGAGAAATGAAAAGTCACTTAGACTGGTCAGAATAGATTGAGAAGATGGCAACATTGCAGCCCCTTCTTCTCTTTCTTCCTTCCTCCTCCCCCTCCTCTCTTCTTCTTCCCGTCTCCTTGGATTTTTCTCAAAGTGGAAAAGGTTGGAGCTCCCTGTAGGGTTATTTCTCTTTCTTTATATAGTATTTTCCATTTTAGGTAAAACCTAAGGTTTTTCGAGTCCAAAAATTCCCAAATGTCCCTCGATAAGTCGCTTTTAGGCGGCTGTCGTGTAGGCCACGATCGTGGCCCAAGATTTCTCTGTCACGATTGTGGTAAAAGTAGCCACGATCGTAGCAGAGCCTTCATGCTTCTATCACAATTGTGATTTAAGGGCCTTGCTCCGGGTTTCCTTCGAATTATCTCCATTCTTCGATGTTTGATCTGAAACACTAACAAACACATCAAGGCACCTCAAATGCATAAAATTTAAGCTCAATGACATACTCTAACCCATAAACACTCAAAACACAAATGTCTAACTAAATAATACAATCCTAACCTAAACATACACTAATAATTCAATTTAACAACTAAACACGCGCGCTAAACTACCCACTAAAATATTATGCAACCTACCATTATCAACATCCCCACACTTAAGCTTTTTCTTGTCCTCAAGCAAAGACAAAACAAGCAAAACAAAACACACCAAAAAAAAATTAACAACAGACACATATATGCAATAATGGATCAACAGAATTAAACTTCACAAAACAAATTTAACTACAAACACGATCCGTCAAGTTGTTCTAACTTATTAACTTGTGAAATATGTGTCTAAATATTACGAACCAAATATACAAACTAATTAAGACCTTTATGTCAAACTCATTCACTCGTATCACTCACATACACACATTAATAATTATTCAGTCATTCAAAATTGTATCTATCCTTAAGTAGCTTTTCATGAAAATTTGATCTATTCACTAAGATCGGTAGGATTTATTAATCAACATACTATTTTTGTTACTTTTAATTGACATGAACCTAGTCTTTTGACATAAAGGCAAATATTTATGATGAATGTCTCCCAGTTACTCCGCTAGGTTATGTTTTTATTAAGCGGCTTGGATAGAATGTCATTATAGTCTTTGGATGCGAAGGAAAACATTTGTTCTGAATGTCCCCCAGTTACTTAGCTACATCACATTCTTAATTGACTACTAGATCTATTCATAACCTAATTTGTTTTTAAAAAGGGCCAGCAGAATAGTTATTTATTAAACAAACACATGCTTTTTTTTTAATTTTATTGCCTACATTATTTCTTTATCTGATCATTTTCATGAAAAGATACTAACAATGCTATATATTTGATTGACCTAAAATTATAAATGTGGTAAATTCTAGAGTGAACGAACCAA
This sequence comes from Erythroxylum shatona, assembly GCA_027568895.1. Taxonomy (NCBI): domain Eukaryota; kingdom Viridiplantae; phylum Streptophyta; class Magnoliopsida; order Malpighiales; family Erythroxylaceae; genus Erythroxylum; species Erythroxylum shatona. Next base: position 6,442,375 of record JAOSBK010000001.1, on the reverse strand, counting down.
CATCATATCCTAATTAACATGCATTTTTAACTAAACAACCTATAACACTAATTGCTCAAGCTAATAAAGTTTAGCAACCTAAAAGACTATGTGAGAAGGACGAATAACATACAATGTGGGAATCACAACAAATAGCAAGAAAAATATAAGAACAAAGTAAAATATAAATAAAAAAGATAAAGGTTAAAGCATAAAAACCCGCCATCGCGATTGAGGTGGTAATGGCGTTGGAGTCTAAAAGCAAATGTGCTTGATGCCCATGATTGATGCCTTATTTTATAATTGCTTCAATGAAAATAAAAGAATTAGTAATCCAAACCATTCTACATCATTAAAAACTTTTTTTAGAATTTTAAAATCAAATATAACTACACCTCAATTTCAATTTAACTACCAAATGTGATAATTTATGGTCATTAGTTTGACCTTGCATCCTTCAAAACTCAATCGAGATCAATTATGAATGATTTGCTTCCACTCGTGTTGCCTAATTTTAGCTTTGTAGTTTGTAAATAAGATATAAATTACAAGATAATCAAAAGGGCAATAATGATAAAATTAAGAAGACCAATTAAGTTTAGTAATGTTCTTTTTACAAACAAAATGTCAAGGAAATCAAGAATAACAAAACTCCCTAAATCTTCTATTAAATCCAATAGTTTGTCTTATAAGAGGGTGATTGGTTCTTTATACGTGTTCAAATAAGAATGACAACTCCCCAACCAAAATGTGCCTTATTGAAGTCTGTAAAGGTCCTTTGCCTATAATGTGTTTCCTCCATCATCCTTCTTTCTATCTCTTCTTGACATTTAAATTTTGCGAATTCCTCATTATTGCCTTGTGATATCAAAATTGATGTGTCTTCTACTTTGCGCCCAAGCTTCCTTCTCTTCTTTCTCTCTTTTTTTTTAAAAAATCATGTGATTGGGTACCATAATCGCAAGAAAGGGTAATAATTTCTTAGACTAAAGAATTAAACTAATCCTAATACTCCTCGGCAACGGTGTCAAAAGCTTGTTAATGCAAATTTTAATATATTTAAAACCCTCAAAATACTTCAAGTGCACAGGTCGTGGGTGTAGTATGTAAGGTGTCAATCCCTTGAGGAGTTGTTGAACTAATCTAATTCTAATTTACCTAAAGCCTAAAAAAATTATTGAAAATAAAATAAAAATTGCAGAAAAAAGTAAACACATGTAGATGATTGATTGGAAATAAAAAGGAAAATTAACACATAAAGAGTCAAAATGAGCATCACCAAATTAACAATGGAAATCACATTAGGAAGATTAGTCAAATATGAGAAGAGGGATTCATCCTATCATCAAATGCTAACATGATTACTTTTGAGTTGATACGATATCAGTCCTAAACTTTTAAAGGGTGGATTACTTTCTCTCGAGTTATAATCATTAAACCCTAAATCATAACCCATAATCGAATTATGGAATTTGCAATCTCTTAATTTAAAAAAATCACAAATCCAATCAGATCTTAAGCCCTCTAATAGACAACTGAATCCTCACACGCGATCCTTCTTTGTCAAAATTCCTGATTTGAATATTTGCGTGATCTATTAGATTGCTTAACTCTCATGACCCAGTCTAATCATTTTGCTATTGATTCACTCTCTCGATTTGTTACCAAGGCATGCAAATGCAACAAATAATCATAACAAACAATGTATTAACATTAAAAGAAATCACATTAACATTTATTCAAGAATAAATTCCTAAAGAAGTTTAGGGCATCATCATCAAACCCAAATCTATCACTATCAAATCCATCTTATACATTCAAAAGAAAGAGCAATAAAGATGAAATGAAAATTTTGGATGGGTCAGAATAGATCGGGAAGATGGCAGCACTACAAACCCCTCTTCTCCTTCTTCCCTTCTTGTCCTTCTCTCTTCTTCCTCCTCTCCCCTTGGATCTTTCTCGAAGTGGCAAAGGTTGGAGCTCCCTTTAAGGTTATTTCTCTTTCTTTATATAGTATTTTCCATTTTAGGCAAACCTTCGGGTTTTTTTGAATCTAAAAAGTCCTAAATGTCCCTCGATAAGTCACATTCGGGAGGCTGTTCACACTGTCTGTCACACAGGCCACGATAGTGTCCTAAGATTTGGCACTCTGTCACGATCGTGGTAGAAGGGCCACGATCAGGGGCTTGGGTCTTGCTCTGAATTTCCTTCAAATTCTCTCCATTCTTCGATATTTGATCTAAAACACTAACACATCACGGCACCTCAAATACACAAAATTTAAGCTCAATGATATGCTCTAACCTATAAAACAATCAAAACAAAAATGTCTAACTGAATAACACAATACTAACATAAGCATGCACTAATCATTCAATTTAACAACTAATCACATATTAAACTACCCATTAAAACATTATGTAACCTACCACTATTAGGTAGTGGAGTGTGCGACAGCGAGGTGGGTGGTGGGCAGTATGTAACATCCCATCACCGATGGGAAGGGTAAAATAGTAATTTGGAATAGTTTATGAGTGCTTAGAATTGCCTTGATATGTTCATGCATATACATACACGTGAA
>JAOSBK010000001.1:6412302-6424093 GCA_027568895.1 Erythroxylum shatona | reverse complement strand
CCCTTCTATTTATAGTACAAAATTTCTAATAAAATACTATTATGATAATAGGAGTGATACACTAACTATTAAGTGGTACATTTGGTGTACTAACAATTAAGTGGTGCATTTAGTGACACACCATATTATTTCTATCTTTTATAACAATTTAGTTTTTTTTTTCTTTTTTTGCCTATTAGGAGTTATGTGAAGATCTCAATTATAAGAAGGCACCTTTAAGCCATCTACGCTCAGACTAATCATCGTTTGAGTCGGGTAAGTCCCTTGCGGAAGGCATAGCTCTGATCCTAAGTTTTAAACGGTTACATATATAAGGGGGTTCAAATCCGCAACCTCACTTAAACTAAAAGAGCCCCTTACTAACTCACCAAAAATTATTTAGCTTTAACAAAACATCTAGCAAATGCATAAAATCGGAAAACGAGACTACATACAAGCTGCCAACTGACAACGTGTGAAGATAAATCACAGTGGTTTTTTTCCCCAAAACAGAATGTTAAGTTAGTGAATGTAGTCATCTTCAAGAAAAATATAAACGCTCTGCGCCAGAAATAAGAAACAGGTAGTGCCTCATACGAGATTGTACTCCACGAATCTGATTTAAATTGTATGAGAAACTCTACATACAGCTGAAGATACTAGAAAACATGATTATATACAAATAACCAACATGGACAAGCAACAAGTAAGCAAGTTCTCCAGGAGAGTGGGGGGAAAAGAACATATCCATCGTACGAAACATACAAGGCCTTTGAATAAACAGAACCGGGGAAATAGAAAGCAAAATTCTTTAGATTGCAGGCATCCACAACAGATCAGCAGCGGCCAATTTAAGCATTAAATCATACTTCTGATCCTTTAAGCCTTCAAAAAGTAGGTCATCACAAAAAAATTGCTTGTCTATTTGTTACATTGGCCAAAACACAGAGTGAGGGTTAAACACCACAAACTTACTAGCTCTTGTCCAACTATTCTTATACAACCACAAATTGGCATGTACATTTGTTACAGTGGCCAAATACTAAATATTACAAAACCTTATTAACTCTGGTCCGACTACTTTATATAATGAAAAATTGGCTTGTACATTGGATAAGGTAACCAAAATACAGAGAGAACGGCCAACTATTACAACCTTATTAGCTCTTGTACGACTGTTCTATACAATTGACAAATTTGCTGGTACATTTGTTACAGTGGTCAAAATACAGAGGGAATGGCTAAATATTACAATCTTTTTAGACCCCATCTGACTACTCTATACAACAATTGCACAACTCGTATTTACTAGTGTATGGCTACTTCTGCAGCAGGTCTATACAAAATTGCTGATCAGCCAAGAGCACTCAGCCAAATTAGGAATGAAAAGTCATTACAAGTTCTAGACCTAATACATGTATTCATTTACATGAGAAATTTTTTTTTTACAAGAATAAACAATGAGATCATGCCCCAAAACCTTGAGACTGATCCTTTCAGTAGCTCACATTGATAATCTTCCTAGAATATTCTTGCAGGAGCTTTAATTACATTCTCAAGCTGTTCATAAAAATGAAAGGTTGAAACAAAGGGAATTAGGGCTCCTGCAAACTTGGCAGACCAAAAACATTCAGTGAACGCAGCACATTTAACATATCTTCCTTCCAGCAACTAACAAGTATTGAACAACTGTAGCCCCACTCCACTCCCTGGTAAAAGAAAAACTTCCATTTCAATAGACATAAAAGTATTTATTTTTCAAAGACACCACCCGGCAGTAAATGTCCAACAACCCATAAATTAGAAATAGAATCCTGCCATAGTCTAATGGTAATGCAAAAATTGTTCCGTGGCCCTTCTATAATCATACTTCACGTGGACATTAGACTTCTAAGAAACTAAGACGAGTAATAGCTACAGACATCTCCATAGCTTGCTGACTAAGTTGATCTGGTGCATGGAAATCAAGTGGCATATACCCCTAAAAGCAACCAAATACAAGTGTGGCTGCACTCAAAGAACAATATACGGTATAATTCATGGTTAGAGAGTTCTAAGAGGAACATTTTCATGGGCCTAAGCTATGTTCAACTGCAACAGTGGACAGAATAAATTTGGAGAACACTTTTAGTAAACGAGTATACAGAGAAAAAATCACAGTAAGCAGAAAGGACAGTCTTAGTTCTACTGAAAGGCATTGATGAGGAAACTTTATCAAATAAAACATCAAATGTGTAGAAGAATCACAATCAATTTCAATAGAAACCATAAAAGTGATAGCTTCCAGATATTTCGTGAGAAAATGATTATTAGTTTTACATTTATAAACACTACAGTAACAACTTAAAAAGAAAACAAAAGATTCCAGAAAAAAAAAATTGTAACCCCATATCCATACGAGTTCTCTGAAGACTAGTGACGGACTCTAAACTTTACTTTTATACACACTACAGAAGCACTTGAAAGACCTAAAATTTTCACTACAGAAGCACTTGAAACACCTAAAATTTTCAAGCCTAGTTAAAAAGTCAAAATAATGAAATTCAGCCACCTAACTCATAGTGAGCATATGAACTGTAGATCTCATACCTCAGTGATATAGACTAAACTGATGTCAATATTGAGCTCTGAAAGAAAAATAAATTAACCAGTATCGAACATTTTAACTCAGCACAATCAACACCTAAACTTCTTCAAAGACTTTAACCTGCTTACTAAAACTTGCTTAAGAGAACACGAGAATCATTGATCAAAATTATGGAGCCAACATAGGCCTTTTATGTGGGTTTTTATCATAAAGATTCAAGAGAAAGGAACAAATCCTCAACTTCATTAAAAGCAAAGACAATGACAACCTTTGTCTAGGATTTCCACCCTAATAACAAGTTTCAGCATATCTAAACTAGAAAATTCCATGCATCATCTCCTAACTAACAAGAAACATAAAATTCCATGCTTGATTCTATGTTTTCTCAAAATGGGACAAACTAACTATCAACCAAGAATCTTTAGAAAAACGATTAAACCACACAAAACTAAATTTCATGGAAGTATTCTGATTAATTGTTTAGTCAGTCGAAAACCAAAAAAGAAGTCAATGTAAAGAACCAAAACAAAAAATTCTTGTGAAGCACTTACTACAACTTGAGACATTTATGGCACGGATGTGTATATAGCCATGAACAAAATTATTAGGGAAAAGATGGTTACTAATCAAGTGAAGTTCACAGAAAAGGGTTCAGAAAAAGGGCCCAGACACGAGGTCTGAGGATTCACTGTTCTGAAGAATGTACCTATATACAAATCATCAAATCCTTCAAGAAAGCAACAGCTAGAAGTAAATATAGTGCATGCAATTGTCTGAAGACATCATAAAATCAGAGTAATTGAATACCCTGACCAGATCTTGTACAGAAACATGCATTGCAAGTCAAACTGTGGACCTTTTTTTTTACAAGTCTAACAGGCTTAAAAGTAATGTAAAATGTTGATAAAAGAGAATTAAGTTATTCAAAAGAAAAAGATTTGAAGCAAATCAAGATCACCAGCCATCATCAAAAGGTTTAAAATAAATAAGTCCAAACAGATACTTTGCTGCATGGCATTTAACTCCAACCCCACAGAAAATATCACATTGCCCAGCTTTTAAGAAGAGCTATTACTGTTTTCAAGCACCCAAATACTAAGAATCATTCAAGTATGTTCTATAGAATGCAATAAGAAAGTAACAGAGTATCCACTCTTCCCTTCCATCCATATGATAACTTACTTCCTCCCTGAAGAAGCATCCAGCTGCATTTTAGATCATTGCATGTCATAAGACTTCAGACTGCAAATTTGAAGTTCCACAGCTCATAAAATCATCCCAGAAAGATGAGCGGTACACAGATCACTCAGACGGTAAGCGTCTCCTCTTAGCATAATCAGCATCCCTTGATCGAGACCTGCGAACTTCATCAGCCACTCCACCAGATCTGCTTCGTGATCTTGAAGAAGTTTTCCCTCTATCCCAGTTGTCCTCATAACCTGAGTCACGATCTCTTTGACGATAGTCTCTGTAGTTATCCTTGTCTTCCCTGTACCTATGTTCTCTGTGCTCTCTTTCAGACCTTTCCCATTCCTGTCCCCTCTCATCACGATGCCTCCGATCAGAATTCCCCGGCCAATCTCGCTCAGCAACTCGTTCTTTCTCCCGAGAGGCAGCACTAGATCTTGCTCCCTTTTCATGATTCACCTCTCCGTATCCATATTCAGAAGCACCATCTTCACCCCCATAACTCGATTCCCTTGTCCTATGAACATGTTCTTCTCCCCAACCACCCATGCTTGGGTCAGACCACATTCCAGTATTTGGTGCATCCATTCCAGAGGATCCCATCATTCCCATCCCATTAGGTGCTATTCCCCGACCAAAGAAAGCAGGGTTGACATGAGGAGCCACCCCAGCAAGTCCCATGGCATTAACAGCTGGAAATGAAGGAAGCATGCCAGGAAAACCTGGACCTGCAAAAGCACCATAGGGACCACCTCGACCCATAAATGCTGGATCAAATCCAGCTCCCATCATACCCTGTGGAGGCATCATGCCACCACCAGGTCCCCCAAATATAGGACCTCCCAGGACTTGTCCATAACCTCCACCATTTGCTCCACTTCCAATTCCAGCAGCATGTCCAACCATGTTCTTGGCACCCATGGCTCCTCCCCTTCCCCGCATTTGTCCCCCGCCCCCAGGACCTCTATTCATAACTCCCTGCACACCCCGTCCCCACCCACCTCTTCCATAGTTTCTTCCTGTATCACCACTTTGATAATTCATGTTTCCACCTCGCCCCCCACTGTCATCCATAGGCCTCCTACCCTGATTCTGAGACTGAGTCTGGGTTTGAGATTTGTTCATGTAGGAAGCTCCCATCTGTTTTATTGTCTGTGGTGAAGCAAAAGCTACAAGGCAAGCCCGCCCATTGAAAATATGACCATTCATTCCCTCTTTGCATGCAGCTGCAGCAGCAGGATCATAAAATTCAACTTGGCAATAACCTTTAGATTTTCCACTAGCTCTTTCATCAAAGAACTTAATCTCTTTCACCTTTCCATAGTGAGACAAAACACTCTCAAGCTCTGCATCAGTTGTCCACCAATGCAATTCTCCCACAAAGAGCATGGTTGAACCATTCTCCACAGATGGTCGGATCTGATTTTCACTCATCACTGGACGATTGACATCAGTAGTTACACTTATTTGATTGGCTGATATCTGAGTTACATTTCGAGGATCACCACTGCCACTATTTTGCAAAGGTTCAGGTTCATTTATATTTTTTTTATGCAAATTAGGAGAATCAATGCCAACATTAGGAGCCACAGAGATTGATCCTTGAAAGCCCATATTTTGGACTTGAGTATCATCAGTGATCACCATGGTTCTCCCTTTTTGTGCAGTAGAAGATCTATCTGAATAACCAACAGATTCAACTCTCTGTCCCTTAACACCCATGGCCGAATCCTTCTGTTGTTGAAATTGTCCCCCTGGATTAGAATACTTCCCTTCAACTGCTACACCAAGCGTGTTTGGTCCTTGTGAATCCCCATGTTCAACCCTAGACTCATGAGCTTGGACTCCAACTCTGCCACCCACATTAGCTGGAGGAGTTGGCACATCAGATCGGTGCATTTGCAAGAAATTCTCTCCAACATTTACATCATTATAAAGATCATCATACTCATCATCCTCCACCATTTCTTCTTCTGCTAGTGCAGATATGGCACCACTTCCCTGGTATTGCATCTTTTGTGCCCCTCCATATTCCTCATCTCCAAAATCAATTTGCTCATCAGCCATGGGATCCATATAAAGAGAAGTACAAATCAAAATAAAGTCCCTTCAAAGCCAAGTGGACAAAACAAAAGTAGAATCTCTGTCAGAGCCATCAACTACAGCATGAGAAAACTACTCAAATAAGCATCTTAGACCAGTCTGAAATTAAACATGAATACTATCCTATGTACATATAACAGATTGTAGAGAGAGAAAAAACAAAAACATCAACGCAGGTCTCTGAAATACCTATAAAGCACATTTATTCAGATATTTACCAGGCACCAATTCACCCAACATGAGGATCATTAAAAATATCAGGAACCCACCTCGCCAAAAAGGTTCAAAACGAATATATATCCAGAAATAGCAACAAAATCATGTCATAAAAGTACAAAGACAAGAAAAAAAAAAAAGGCTTAAATCTCGTAGCAACTGGGTATGGGTATCTCATAAATACAAGATATACGAATACAACAAAAGAAAAGAAGAAGAATCAAAACCCTAACAAAGATTTGCGTAAATAACAAAACATGTTCGTTCAAGGAAGAAAAGTCAATCAACAGGAATATACAGGTTAACATACGATTGCCCTGTTAGATATCTCCTCTCCTCCTTTCCTTCATCTAGTCTCCATCTCAACTACGCCTTGTTTCGTTTTTCATTTTTATTATCTTTTAGTTTCACTTTGTTATTTTTACTTGTTTTACATTATACATGTAATAAAATTGATCTTGTCGTGTTTCTTATGACACTACATATTTCACAAGATCATGCATGTTTTTTTTTTTAAATTTGATATTAGCTTTTTCGTTTATATAGTCGGAGACCTTTAAATAATTTCCTAACAGCACAACTTGAATATTAAAACTAATTTTATCCCACATTTTTATTTGATAATTATTGTAGTTTTAATCAAATATTTTCCTAATTATCCAAAATTTCTAGTAAATAAGTTAACGATAACAATGGGCTGATGAGTCTATATTAAAGTATTTTTAATTGGTCCCAAAAATAAGTATATATTTTTAATATTTTTCTTCTACAACTTGATTTAAAAGATAAGGTAATTTTTGAACAAATATTTGAACATACATTTTTTGTTCTGGTCTAGTTAGTTTATAATAATATTTTTTAAATTTACAAATATATTCTTCTAAATAACAAATATCACAAATTTGTATATTATTTAAATGCCATAAAGTTTCGACATTTTCAATTTCTTGTAGATTAGAAGTTACATACTTTCCGATAAATTCTTTGTAAATTGCTTGAATTATTACTTGAAAAGTATGTACATTATCTACAGTGGTTTGATAATCAAGGGAATTTTCATTCTTTCTTTATTGTCTAAAAGGAAATCTAATACAACTTCGGATGTTTTATATGTAACATAATTCCATAATAATGTATCATCTTCTAAACTATCAAATGGTTTTTCAATTTGAATTATTAATTGTAATTTATTTGCCCATTCTCGTATTAATTTTTCTGGTACTAATACACAATCTAAATTAAGTGCTGTATCTGGACCTAATGTGACGTGTTTTGGTATATATTTAGAAGGGAATTTTTTTACTTTGCCTCCTTTTTGATAATAGCCTGATCTAGTGAGATTATCTATTTCTACTGGATTTTCCCATTGATAACTTGTTCTTTTTTACGTTTGCCAGTTCCAAGATAGCGATAACTACGTCTTTCACCAACTTGGCTACTTTCAGGTTTGTCTTTATTTGGTTGTTTTTCATCAAGATAGAATTAAATAAACCATTTCAAATAAAAATAGCAGATGGAAGTATAAAATCAATTTGGTATGTAAGTTGTTATAATAATATCTTCATTGAAAAATATACTTTCATAGTCCCATCTATCTACCAACAAGAATCAGGGTTACTTTTAATATTAGGTAATAATTTCCTAAAATTATATAATCTGTTTTGTCAATATTTACACTATATAACTTTAAAAACGCTCATAATAAAATCTTTAAATCAAAAAGAAATTATCCTTAAAATTTCGATATATCATACTACTTATTATCAAAAATTAAAACTTTTAACTGACAAATTAGATTTTTTACAATTCTATCTTCTCAACAATATGTTTTTTCAAACTGAGATTGAAACATTATTAGAACAGGGTTGTAGTGAACTTCAAATCTTTTGACAACAGTCTTGTTGTAGTGAACTTCAAATCTTTTGACAACAGTCTTGCAGATATTCTAACCAGATAATGAAAGCAGCAATAATCAGCGTCAAGGAATCATTAAAAAAGATGGGAGCAGAATTAGTAGATCTTTAACAACAAGTAGGTCTTGTGACCAAGGAAATTAACCAACTCAAATCAACCATCACCCTCCTCGAAAAACAATTTCAAGATCAAAATAGAAAAATATAGTTACTTATAATCTAGGAGGAGCTATTCTAATAACTAAACAAGTTCTAGCACAAAAATGTTTAGAAGCACTATTACATAGAAAATTAAATCACAAAGAAAGTCAACTCTGTTATTCTAAATATGCAGAAGTACCACAACAATATGGTTGTGATTTTGCCACCACTTATTAACACCTCATATGAAAACATCCACAATTTAGACATCGAACATATCGATGGAAAAGATATCCCAAATATTATAAACAATATTGTCCTCAAAGAAAAAAGACATGTAGATGTTGGTTATGTCAAAAAGAAGGACATTATGCTAATAATTGTTCCAAGAAAAATCAAACTAAATATAAAGAGAAAATCAATATTTTAAATTCAGCCTTTCAAGAAGACGTAGAACCAATTGAATCTGATTATGAAACAAATTCTACCATTGCATCTCTTTATCTTTATGAATCCCAAAAATCAAAATCATCAATTAATCCGAACACAACCTTTATTCACGTGATTATTTAGAATAAGAAAATAAATGCATATATAGACACAGGAGCTACTATCTGTATAGCTTCGAAACAATTACTAACTACATGGAAAAAAAATTAAATAAACCACTTCAAATAAGAATAGTAGATGGAAGTATAAAATCAAATTGGTATGTAAGTTATTATAATAATATCTTAATTGAAAATTATACATTCGTAGTCCCATCTATCTACCAGCAAGAATTAGGGTTACCCTCAATATTAGGTAATAATTTTCTAAAATTATACAATGCATTTTGTCAATATTTACACTATATAACTTTAAAAACACCCATAATAAAATCTTTAAATAAAAAAGCAATTATCCTTGAAATTCTGATATATCATAGTACTTATTATAAAAAATTAAAACTTTTAACTGATAAATTAGATTTTTTATAATTCTATCTTCTCAACAATATGTCTCTTCAAATCGAGGTTGAAACATTATAAGAACATGTTTGTAGTGAAAATCCTTTAGATCCCATTAAAAATAATAATCAACTACTTATTGAAATTAAATAAAAAGATCCAACACAAGAAACAAACATTCGAAATAACATTCCATATACCAAATAAGATGTTCAAGAATTTATATCAAAATGTAATGATTTATTAGAAAAACAATTAATCTCTCTAAACACTTGCAAACACTCAGCCCCTGCTTTTTATGTTAATAATCATTTTGAACAAAAACGTGGAAAATGAAGAATGGTAATTAACTATAAAAAAAATAAATGAAGCAACTATAGGTGATGCCTATAAATTACCTCGTAAAGATTATATTATCAACAAATTAAAATGACATACTTGGTTTACTACATTAGATGTAAAATCAGGATATTGGTACGATTACATGAAAACACTAAACCACTAACTGCTTTTACTTGTCCACCTTAAAAACACTTTCAATGGAATGTATTACTCTTTGGACCTAAACAAGCACCAAGCATTTATCAAAGATTTATGGATAATAATGTTGAAGGACTAGAAGACTTTATGCTTGCATATATAGATGATATTATAATTTTCTCTAATACAGATAAGGACAATCATCTAAAAAAGGTACAATTTGTACTTCAAAGATGTAAAGAAAAAGGATTAATCTTAAGTAGAAAGAAAATCAAACTAGCTCAACAAAATATAGAATATCTAGGAATTGGATTTCATAATGGATTTTTAAAATTACAACCAAATATTCTTCAAAAAATACAACAATTCCCAGATGTCTTGAATAATTGAACTCATGTACAACAATTTGCTTTGATATCACTTTGCTGCCCAAAAATTGTTTTTCTATTATTGTGTCTACTATTTGATCTAATCTGAATACTAGTTTTTCTACATTTTCTTGAATCTTGCTTATTGATTATTTATCTTGTACTAATTGTTGTATTATCTGAGTAATTTTAGTTTGGTTTTTTAATAATTCATCTAATTGAAGTTCTAATTATATTTGTTTATTTCGTACTTCAGAAAGATATTGAATAACGCTCATAGAGTAATTTTAATATGTGTAGTTAATTCTTGTAATTGTGTTTTAATTGTAGCTAATTCTCTAGAAACAGTTTGTTCTGAGTTTTGTTGAGTACTAACAGGATCAGTAATTCTAACAAATTGTTCTAAATTTTGTCCAGGTGTTGTATATCATAAAGGTCTTTGTAAACGCAAAGATTGTGATCGAAAAAGATTGCGTCTATTTGTAGAACTAGACTCAGAAAAAGAGAGTCAAGGATTTTGATTTATTTGGATTGGATATTGAATTTCTAGTAAAGTTCGTATTTTTGTTTGAATGTTAGTTCCTACTTTGGCTACATCACTAAATAGTTGATCAATATAATTTTTATTTTTATTTCTAAATTCAATGCTATGATAAGAATTGGTTAAAGCATAACTAATTTGATATGTGATAGAAAATGGATATTGTCCTAAAGTCATTAAATTTTCTTTGTAAAATTTATATGCAATTGTTATTGTTTCATATAGGCTATGTGATTTCAAAGGAATACCTAATTTTAAATGAGTGTTAAATTTTATTTTATCATAAGCTAAATTTCCATTCATGATTCCTTTGATTTGGTCATTTAGATTGGTCATTCTTTCGTTAACTATTGCCACTCTTATTGATGAATCAATTCCTTCTTGAAAAGTTGATTTTAACAAAATTTGTATTGTAGATAAATGAATATACCCTATTTTATGTCTTTTATCCTCAGGTATTTTTTGTAGTTGTCTAGAGATTTGTTCTTGATCAATTAAATTGATTCGAATATGTCCATTACACTGATCGATTCTAATAGGTGTTTCATGAACAATTTTTCCAAAATAGATGATATTTTTGCATCTACAAGCTATTTAAATAAGGAATGTTGAATATCTTGTCCATCATTTAAGTTTAATTGGGCTTTAGCTATTTGTTTTTGTTTTTCATTAGGTAATAAAGTATTTGTATGAAAAGTGCCGATTAAATATGCTAATTCTAAATTGTCTATTTCTAATCTATTTTATTCTTGATTTTGTTTAGTCATGATTATATGGAGTATTGTCTTGATGATTCTATAATAGATTTTTTTTAAATAAATTGATTCCTGAGTATAAAACTGATGAAGATTTTGAGCTATCTCTAGTTTTTCTTTTATAGGTTTAATTCCATTGGGGTGATTGATGACAAATTGTAAATAATTTTAGCAACTTTCAAAATATGTTTTTTTTTCTTGATATTTGGTAATTAATTATTCAACATATTGTATATGATTTTCTAGTTGTTTGCAAATAGTGCAAGTGTTATTGTTCATTGATATGGTTCCTCTTCTAAATTATCATATGAAACGTTTGGATTTTCTATGAGATCTAACAAATTTTGGAATAAAATTGTAGGAAATTTATAGATCAAACATGTTGGACCCCGATCTTTAAGTGAATTTTAGAAATATAAAAAGTATGAAATAAGTAAGTTTGTGTATGAAGTTTGTAATAGATGTGATTATGTTTTAAGAAAATTGATGAGAAAAAAAGAATTGATGGAGTTTGATGACTTTGAGATTTGAATAGATTTGTATGGATTATACAAGTTTAAGTGGATGAGA
>JAOSBK010000001.1:6398853-6412202 GCA_027568895.1 Erythroxylum shatona | reverse complement strand
TATAGTGTAAATATTGACAAAACAGATTGTATAATTTTAGGAAATTATTACCTAATATTAAGGGTAACCCTGATTCTTACTAGTAGATAGATGGGACTACGAATGTTTATTTTTCAATTAAGATATTATTATAATAACTTACAAACTAAATTGATTTTATACTTCCACATGCTATTCTTATTTGAAGTGGTTTATTTAATTTTTTCCATGTAGTTAGTAATTGTTTAGAAGCTATATAGATAGTAGCTCCTGTGTCTATATATGCATTTATTTTCTTATTCTAAATAGTCACTTGAATAAAAGTTATGTTTGGATTCAGTTGATGATTTTGATTTTTGGGATTCATAAAGATAAAGAGATGCAATGGTATAATTTGTTTCATAATCAGATTCAATTGGTTCTAAGTCTTTTTGAAAGGTCGAATTTAAAATATTGATTTTCTCTTTATATTTAGTCTGATTTTTCTTAGGGCAATTATTAACATAATGTCCTTCTTCTTGACATAACCATCTACATGTCTTTTTTCTTTAAGGACAACATTTTTATTTGGGTTTATATTGCCTATAATTTTTGCGTCCAAAATATTTTCGATAATGTATAGGTTTTCGATATTGTTTATAATATTTGAGATATCTTTTCCATTGATATGTTCGATGTCTAAACTATGGATGTTTTCGTCTGGGGTGTTTATAAGTGGTGGTAAAATCACAACCATATTGTTATGGTACTTTTGCATATTTAGAACAACAGAGTTGACTTTCTTTGTGTTTTAATTCTCTATCTAATTGTGCTTCTAAACATTTTTATGCTAGAACTTCTTTAGTTGTCAGAGTAGCTCCTCCTAGATTATAAGCAACTATATTTTTTCTATTTTGATCTTGAAATTTTTCTTCTACAGCTTGATTTAAAGGATAAGGTAGTTTTTGAACAAATATTTGGACATACATTTCTTGTTCTGGTCTAGTTAGTTTATAATAATATTTTTAAATTCACAAATATATTCTTCTAAATAACAAATATCACAAACTCGTATATTATTTAAATCCCAAAAAGTTGTTTGTCTTTATGCATTTTCAATTTCTTGTGGATAAGAAGTCACATCCTTTCCGATAAATTCTTTGTAAATTGCTTGAAGTATTACTTGAAAAGTATGTACATTATCTACGGTGGTTTGATAATCAAAGGAATTTTTTATTCTTTCTTCATTGTCTAAAAGGAAATCTAATACAACTCCGGATGTTTTATATGTAACATAATTCCATAATAATGTTTTATCTTCTAAACTATCAAATGGTTTTTCAATTTGAATTATTAATTGTAATTTATTTGCCCATTCTTGTATTAAATTTTCTAGTGCTAATACGCAATCTAGATTAAGTTCTACATTTGGACCTAATGTTGCGTGTTTTGGTGTATATTCAGAAGGAAATTTTCTTATTTTTCCTGCTTTTTGATAATAGCCTGATCTAGTGAGATTATCTATTTCTACTGGATTTTCCCATTGATAACTGTATTATTGTTCTTTTTTACATTTGTCAGTTCCAGGATAGCGAAAACTACGTCTTTCACCAACTTGGCTACTATATTAAGTTTTAAACGAATAAGATCTTATTTAAACAATATCACTAAGGAGGCTTTTTAACAAAGTAGACAGTAATTATATTAGAATAGATGAGTATTTATATAAAAATATAGACGTAAAATTTTAAAAATGATAATTATTGTGACATTTTTATAATATTTTTTGGTTAAATTAGAAGATTTTATACAAATATAAAAGTTATGTACATCGTTGTAGATTACTTAAGCAGTGGTCTCTTAAGTCACTCATGGATAGCTCATTTGTTAGCTACCAACTATCCCTATAAGTAGAGTCTAGTTGAAACAAAAGATCTTTTGCTACTCAAGGGGACCAACGAAAGATATCTGTGGAAGCTACATCACTTCCTTACTTCTCACCCACTCATCCAAAATAATATCAACTCTCCAACTCTCTAACCAAATCCGCACATAGTTACCCCAACTTACCTGACTCATTATAACCACTAACAAGGAAAAAAATCTACAATCCAATCTACTGCAACACAAATATAAGAAAGCTAAGTTCATGGAATTGAAGTGAAGGCTTTGTCTTCACCTCAACTTCCAGTGCCAAGATTGGATTGGTAGTTTTCCTTCTGCTTTCCTTGAGGAAACAAGATGAATTGAATGATGATGTTTCTTGTGCAAACCTAGAATCCCTCAATAGGTGTTGGTTTTCCAACTATTGAAGTTAGTGTACTTTTTACTTGCATTCATCTTATCTATTCCAAATAAGACCAAATTCTTTCCAATTCTGTTTTTGTTGATTATGTCCAAGGTGTTTCTTGATCCTATCCTCTCTATCGTTGTGGAGTCTGCAAGTATGTTGGACCTCCAACTAACCTCCTATATGCTCTTCGAATGTAAACACACATACTGTTGAGGCAATTGATATTCCTGAGCTATCAAACCTGCAGAAAAAATGTTAGTGAAATAGACACCTATTTAATTACCTCCTTTCAGTGTTTGAGCTTTGATATTCCATAACTTGGGAGATTACTTTGAGGTACACACTCTCAACATCCTTGGCTTCATCTTTGAAAGTTCTAGCATCCCTTTCAGACCAAATATGGTAAATAGTAGTAGATAAAAGGGTTGGGAAAATAGTAACGTCTGAAGTTCTTGTACTGGAAGCAAGATTAATCCAAGTGAGAATAGAAGAAAGGTTTGGCTGATTAGGGTAGTGTAAATGAAAATGTGAGAGACTTTGGTCCCAAACTAATTTAGAGAATGTACACTCAAAAAACAAGTGGTCAATGGTTTCATTAGTCAAAATACACAAAGAATAGTGGTTAGGAGTTTGAAGGTAGGAAAGTTTGTACCAGGTTTGTAACTTTTAAAGGAAAGCAAACCAAAGGATAAAGGAACACCTAGGTCTGCTACTTTTAGTCCACACTAGCTTGTGCCAAGGAACTTCCTGTAAAAGAGGTTCCAAGAATTTATAGGCAAAATCATTAGGATACTGTCTTGTGGAACTAGCTAGTCATTCCAGACAATCAGATTGGGAATTATTTGGTTAGTACCGAGATATTTCAAGGTTTCTAATGAACTCTATGGATACCTCTTGCCATCTCACTCATCATGATTGATAACTTCTGAGACTCTTACTGTCATTGGAAGCTCCGATCCATTGATCTCTCTCATTGAAGAGAAGTTCTTAAGGATTCCTCTCAAGTGCCAGAGATCCTGCCATAAAAGAGTAGATATACCATTGCTAATCCTAAATCTGAATTGGTTCCCCATTTTGTCCCTCACAAATACAATTTTTCTCCAACACCAAGAACTATTATAGGTTGGTTGGGCACTATAGAAGTTTTTCCTTCTCAGTATGAGAGAATGCACCCACTTTACCTACAGAGCCTCCCTATCTTCAAATAGATTCCAAATCTGTTTCCCTAACAGGACATGATTCCATGTGGTCAAATGTTTCACTCCTAAACCTCCCTCCTTTTTCAGTCTAATAATGTCACTCCACTTAACCTTGGCATGAGATTTCGAATCAACCTTCCCAGCCTATAAAAAATTACTAAGCTTCGTCTCTATATCCTTAAGGATGAAAGAATGGAGTATGAAATGGATAGATCAGTATACATGGAAAGAAGAAAGGACTTAAATTACCAATTGGATTCTACTAGCATAAAAAAGACTTTTATGAGCCTACTGTTGATCCTCTTATCAGTTTTGTCCAAAAGGGGAAGGTAATCCCTCCTAGATAACCGACCTGTTATGAGTGGTACCCCTAAATACCGTATGGGAAGATTTCTTGGCTAGAGTCTAGAGACAAGTTTCATTCGATGAGTCAGATAGTTCACATCTGGGGATAAAAAAACTTGCTCTTAGAGGTATTCATATCCATGCTAGAAAGCATAGAGAACGTACACAAAGCATCAAGCAAGGTTTGAGTAGATAACAAATCCGCATGGCAAAACATCAAGAGATCATCAGCAAAGAGGAGATGGTTGAGTTTAAGGCCTTAGAATCGCCAATGGTATTTGAAGGAAGGGCTATTCTCTATACAAGCTTTCAAATTTCTAGAGAAAACTTCCATACAAATTATGAAGATGATGGAGATAAGGGATCTCCTTGTCTTAAGCCTGATTTACCTTTAAAGAATCTAGAGGGGCTTCCATTGATCAAGATTGAATAAGAGGGAGTGGTTATGCATTCTTTGACCCAGTCAAGGAACTTCAAAGGAAGGTCTACAGCTTCTAGAGCATTAAGAAGGAAATCCCAATGGGTTGAGTCATAGGCTTTTTGAAGGTCTACTTTAAAAGCACACCTCTTCTGATTATTTGAAAGGTGATAGTTCTTGAAAATCTCTTGAGCCAACAGGATATTATCCCCTATTCTATGGTTCTTAATGAAAGCATTTTGGTTGGGGCTTACAATGTGAGGAAGGATTTCTCGGAGCCTATTTGCTATGATTTTAGCAATCACCTTATAAAGCATGTTGCAACAAGAGATAGATCGATAATCTAAAACTATGTAAGGGTTAGCTTGTTTGGGAATGAGAGAGATAAATGTTGAATTGATTTATTTAAGGAGTTTTCCATTATGGAAAATTTTTTGAATGGCTCTGGTAACTTCCTCCCCGATGATAGGCCAGGTTTGCTTGAAGAAGAACCCATTAAACCCATCTAGGCCAGAGTCCTTATTTGGATTAACAAAGTTGAATGCCTCTCTTATCTCTTGAGCTGAAACTTCAGCAATAAGAGAATTGGTAAGGTTTTCAGACAAAAGGTTAGAAAAAAGGGTGTCCACAAACCCGTTAGAATAGTGAAGAGCCTTTTGTTTCCCTATAGTACCTTGAAAGTATTGAAGGAACTAATCTTGAATTTTTGTGAGACCTACTATCCTGTTCCCATTTTCCACTTCTATGAAGTGTATGGAATTTCAATTTCTGTTGACAAGGAGTGAATTATAGAAAAATTTGGTGTTTCTATCCCTTTCTCTGAGCCATCTGATCCTAGAAGACTGTCTAAAGAAAGATTCCTGATCCTCTAATACTCTAAATGACTTACTAATAGCCTCTGATTCCTGAGCAATTAGATTAGAGGATCTAGGTAAAAGTCTCATTTGATCTTGACTATGATTAAGAATAGCTTGGCATTTCTCAACTATGGGATTCACATCCCCTATTTGACTAGAATTCCTAATTTTAAGAGATTTTTTGACTATCTTAAGCTTAGACACTACACAATTCATAGGAGTGCCCTAAACTTGAGAAGACCAAGCATCCTCGATAGTCTGTAGGACGTAGAACTGAGAAGCTAGAAAGTTTGAGAATCTAAAAAGAGAAGTTCTCTTTTATTGATTAACAACAAACCTAACCACTAAAGGAGAATAGTCAGAAATGTATGGGTTTTGAATGACACAATAAGAACTAGGGAACCTAAGACTCCATATCAAGTTAATGAGGGTTCTATCTAACTTCCTAGCAATGAAGGAATCTCCACTTTATTTATTGTTCCAAGTAAAACTTGGACCACTGGAGTTTAAATCAAACAAACCATTGCCCCCTACACACTATCTAAAATCACTCATCCCACTGGTGCAGAGGAACTAGAAGGATAGGCCTTATAAGGAAATAATATAGTATTAAAATCCTCTGCAATGATCTAAGGGGGATTGACCCACCTTAGGATTAATGTTAGATAGACTAGATCAAAGAACCTTCCTAAGGTTGAGGTTATTAGCCCCATAGACACAAGTAACTAGGAATGACTTAGAACAGTTCCTAGCGGTCAATTCCACATGAATAAATTGATCAGAAGAGCTGATGATTGAACACAAAAAGTGATCAGGATTCCAGACTAGCACAATCCTAGCATTCAAAGATTGATCTATATTACTGTAATAATTCCATCTAGGAAACAAAGAAGTGCAAACATTATTCAAATAGGAAGGAGATCTAATTATAGATTCTATTAAACAAACAAAAGAAATTGATAATCTTTTAAGCCAAGTATGTACGGTTAGTTGTTTTTTAGGGTTGTTTAGACCCCTCACATTCCAAAAAACCAAATTCGTATCCAAGAACCAGAGACCAGCAACCAACCTACTTCTGTTTCCTCCTAGTTTTCCTATTTTTCCTCACTGTAAAGTCCCCCTCTACCCCTCCTATAGTACCAGGACTAGTTGGAACCAATTCAGAAATAGGAGAGGGAGATATACCTACCTGATTTACAGCAGAAATGTTGAACTCCTCAATGTCTCCACTAAGTTCTTCTTGTATTTATTGATTCTAGCTTTGGATAGAAGGACTCCCTATTGAGATTGCATCTATACCTTCTTGCATTATCATCTCCAAAATATGTTTCTGCTAGTGAGGACCTTGCTCCTTGCATGGCTCTTTTGAACTCTCTGGTACTCGAATGACCTCCTTACTTTGAGATGTTTTCTTATAGGTAAGGTCATGTGTCAGTTGTTGTTGAGTTGAAGTGCTTGGTATCTTCTCCTTGCCCTTCTCCAACTCTTTTTTTAGACCAGTCTCAAAGACTCTCCTTATTGGAGCCCTTTCCTTCTTCTGCTTTTGTTGGTCTGGCCTTCATTCATATTCGATCCTGATTTCCTTAAAAAGTATTTGCCCCTCCTCACTGTACGTTGCCAATAGGAAGGCAGAGGGCCATTTCCTATGTAGCTCCAGTTCCACACACATATGAGCATAAACTATCCTAGACATCCTTGCTATCTACGAATTTATTAAGAGTGGATGTCCCACCGCACTTGCTATCCTACCTAAATCTTTAATATTCCAGTATTCAATTGGAATATTGTAAAACCTAGCCCATACTGGAGCATACTTTACCTCTTCTTGTTCCCCTTCATTCATACACCACTTTCTCAGAAATAAGGGCTTCCCTTGGATATGCCAAAAACCCTTTTCTAGCACTGAATTTAAACCTTTCTCAAAATCAAACTTAAACAAGAAATTGTTTGAGCTAGTTATTAACATCTCCTTTAGTCCAAACTCCACCTAAGACTTAGCTAAAGCTCTCTGGACCACTGGGTAAGCTGGCCTTTTCCCAATAAAAAATATCAAAGCTAACTGGAACTTTGCTGCTCCCTTCTTAGCTAACTCCGGAGGAGGAATGACGTAGATCTGCTCCTCCTTGATCTCAGGGGGATAGTAGGTTAATGAATTATCTTCAGAGGAGGCCTCAATACATTCCGAGACAACTTCCTTCCAGGACTTGAAAGATTCAGATTTCTGAGGAGCTAGTGTTAGGGGTTATGGTAGTGTTCGATTTTTGAGGAAGAGTTATTGTCGGGTAGGTATAAGGAGGTTTGGATCGGTATTTTGGTTATAGATTTGGTTGTGATTTTGGGTTTCCGATTTCTGGAGTGTGGAATGTGCAGGAATTAAGGTTGGTAAAGGGGAGAGAGGGGTTCCGGTGTGGATAGGGGAGGAAGAAGAAGAACAAGAAACCATAGGGGGGAGTGGGTGCTCGTCGGAATCTCAAAAATTAGGGTTTAAAGCTCGCCTGATTCAGATATTTTTTTGAGTAGGGGCAAAATTTTAATGATAGCAAAATTTTATTTTTTTATGGGATCAAAACTTAAAATAATAATTTTTTTACATGAAATTTTTTAAAGGCAATAGGGGCAAGTGCTCTCTCTTACCCCCAATGTGGATCTGTCCCTATCCTTTATATATAATACACCAACTCTCTTTTAAAACTTAAGAGGTTTACTATTTGATGTTAGATATTTATGTAATAATTAACATATTATGTGATTTTTTTAATTAAATTAATTTAAAATAATTTGACAAATGTTTGTTATAAATAATAAACATTGTGTATTAGATAATTGAAGTATAAAAATTTGAGTTAAATATGAATTAAATATCATGTAATTACTTTAATGACTCGTATAATAGGCATAAGTATAAGCCTAAACCCATTACATACTAAAAGAGGACAAAGTCCACAACAGTTTAGGGACAAATGAGTGTTATATGAATAATTGACATAAGTCACGTTTCGATTGGTGTTTGAACATTTATAAATAATGCACTAATTTGTAAAGTAATTCTGTGTGTGTGTGTGTGTGTGTGTGTGTGTGTGTGTGTGTGTGTGTGTGTGTGTGTGTGTGTGTGTGAATAAATGTTTTAAAATTTCATAACCTAAAATTTTTTAAATATATAGATGGTAATATGTTACTAATAGTAGAAGAATTATTATTTAAAAAGTCATATACTTTATAATTTTTATTTATCTCAATTAAATCTTATCAAACTTATTTAAAATTTTATTTTAGCATAATATCACTTCTTCACCTAAGTTCATTTTAAACATCAAATTTTAAGTTATCGTTATTATGACAATTTAATTATATTGATCTAGACTATTACATGGATGTTGTAAGACATGCTATAAATATACTAATGCAATCTAATCTATACAAGGTTAACCATCCCATTATTATCTAATTTGAATCTACATGTTTTATTCTTCAAATATCTTTTTTTTATATTTGTAATAAGTTTCCTAATTTTAAACTTTTTCAACTCATTCTTGTTAATGTCTTTTTAACATACGTCATATGATAATTTGAATTGAAATTTATTTGAATAATTTATTTCTCTTTCCTTTCTCAAAAACCATAGTAAATTACTCTTAATTTTTTCATTTTTATATAGGATATTAAATTTTGCTCTTTGGTTTTTTCCTTTACTAGTTAAGGATAAGGTTACGTACTACTAGACTGGACCTCCCCATACACTGCGTGTCTATTAGATTTCTACTGGGTTGTTGTTGTTATTGTTGTTGTTATTTTTCCTTTATCCTGGGTATATAATTACATTGATATATTTTTGTGATATATAATTGAGCCATTATCGTTCTATTGTACTTGTCTCCTTCTTCTAGTTCTATATAAGTTCTTTTTTTTAGTCAAATTATGTTATAATTATCTTATATGATTTGCCTGAAAACAAATTTATCTGAAAGTAAAAAAGAAAAAAAAAAGAAAACAAGTAGAATAGTTAACAGAGTCCCAAAAAGGAGTTATCAATAAATTTATTTAAAAAGTAAGCTCCTTTGGTAAAAATCCTGGGGAATTAGATGAAGGTAATTTTAAACAATATAACAAAAATTTGTGTTTAATTGATTATGAATTTATTCCACAATACTTAGTAATTATTGCTATAAAAATGTTTAAGATACTCATTTTAGTTCATATATGATTTTAGGCATAATTAGGAAGTGATGGAGCTAAAGTGAGTAGAAAGCACGATAATTTGGCCATTTTCTAAAGATTAATATTCACTTGTATTCATGGAGTCAGAAGAAGATGATTAGAACAAATAAAAATAAGAAAAAGACAATAAAAATTGAAGCACAAAGAAGGAAAATCAAAGTTGCAAATGGTTGTGCATGATGTTTGTAACACCCCACTCTTGCAAGACACGTGCCTGACATCCTAAGTGACATCCGAATACGTACCTCGCAGGAGTGGCATGCTAGAGCACTCAGGTCACTAACTTAATCATGGCATCATCATTTTATGCGCAAATGTCACAATATTTAAAAACCAATTTCCTCATTTCATTTAATAAAAACCAAATATGTACATTGTAGCATTTCATATTTCATCCCTATATGTACATTATCAAAACTAAATACAAACACACTACAAACATGAGGAATTATACAAAAATTATATCTAATCCTTCAATCTCAGCTGACATTTGAGTCATTTCTTCTTTCTAAAAGTATAAGAACTATGCTTCTTGTAGAATCTCTCTGTCACTTGTATCCTCTCTTGGTCCTGAAATGTTAATGTTGCAAGTTTGGTGAGTTTTGTAAACTCAGTGAGGTATCACTCAATTCATACAACACATCAACACATATAAACACAAAGTTAACATCATATCACTTATCAAGTAGCATCACATGTCACATTCAGAGCAGTCAAACCGATCATTTCAATCATTTAAAAATATACATATCGATTACAAATGTAACGCACATGAGACTCACTTCTATTTATTTATTTGTTGTGGCCAAGTGCCTTTTTATTAGCCCATATCCCTTGTGAATACCGAGCTTTCATCAGATAATGTCCCATATCTCTTAATAGATACTAGCTATAATAGCAACTAAGCCAGAGGCTCTTATCATATTATGAGCTTTAAGCTCTTTTTACTGGCGACTCTGGTCACAACTGCCTTTATTTTTCATGCATTCATGTAATGAAATGCATCACGTTCACATTCACATTTATCTTCAGACTTTGGTCCAGCATTCAATATATACATTGAGAATCATTTATTTCGCCATATTCATATACAAGGAGTACTTCCAATATCTCATTCATGCATCAAATGCCTCGGACATTCAATGTCCGGAATCATCATAATCAAATTCACAACTTATTTCAATACAAAATTTAAAACAACAATTAATTAAGTGAGACCATCTAGGTTACTCATAGGTTGCTCCAGAAAGCTATTATCTTGAAGTTCCAGCAATGTCTGGATGTTGACGCTCTAAATGCTCCTCTATATTATGTAATGTACATTTACACATATCATAAATTTACACAATTATATAAGTACGCATTTATGCACATATGTAAATATGGATCATGTACTATGCATGCTCAATGACAACCCCGAGTATATTTCCACTATTCTCATCACATGATCATTCATCTATTAAAACCACATAAGTATAATTTGAACTTAGGTTTACTCCTCAATAAAACAAATTGAATATAAGTTCATAACTCAATTGATCATTCCAGCTTTTTCAAAAAACAACTTTTCGGGTCAATTTTGTATAATTATTTTGACAAGAAATATGAAGTATTTAGGCAACATTTTCTTCTAAAAAATGTTTCTATATGTCTTAAGTTTCTAATGACATCAATTTCTCACAATTTGGTTCAGTATTCTGCAAGTTATACATAAAATATTTCGGACTATACTCAAACTGCAATAGTAGTCTGTACTCAATTTCAAGCTAGATTTTGGAACTATTAGAGACAGAATTAAAATTCAATTTCTTCAGAAAATTTATATCCACATGTCTCTAGTTTAACCTAAATAAAAAATGATCTCGTTTGGATATCTACATATCAAGATAAGGCCAAAATACCGATGTCTATTCAGTGAAAACACTTCATTTAACAATATTCCAGCACACTTCATCATTTTTATCCTAAACTCATCAATCAATATTTTCCTAATGAATTCAGATGGCCATAAGTTTTAGTGGAGGTGAACAAAAAATGTGTAAGGAGTTTGTGGTTCAAATGTCAAGTCATTCGGAGGTCGGAGAAGAAGTTATGGCCAAAAGAGTGAAGGATGTTCAAAATTGTCATACATCTCTGCACTCTCACTGTCATAATCATACATTGTGAGACCCTTCCTCTTTTCATGATCATGCTTGTGCACGATTGTGTTTTTCCAATATCTCACACAATTGTGCAAATCCTCTAAGGTTCCTTTTAGTACAATCGTGCGACTCCACAGAGAGTCCCTCTCTATCATGATTGTGCTTATCGTGACAGACATTATCTCCAGATAGTTACGAAATTTAAGATTTTTCATCTCTTCTTCATCTTTTTTACTAAATCTACCATTTCTAACTTATGTATATTATTTTCTCTTCATTTCGACTCCCATTCAGGTCTATTCAACTATAAACAAATCAAGATCTATGATTAATCACAACATCAAAAACAAAACCTGTCATACACGCATATATTCACCATGCTTTCTAGACTTCTCCATTTTCTTTAACACCATCATTTCATCTCCAACTATCACTTTAATCCTTCCTATTTCAAAACATCACATTACATTAGCCTTTTCCTTAACTCCAACTCACTTAAATCCATATCTATAATACCCAGGGAGATTCACGTATAAGAACAGTGAAAACAAAGCATACATATATCAACTTTTCATGAATTTACTGCACTCTTTTTATACATATTTTCAATGATCTTTCTATCTTAAAAATCATTTCAACTCCATCTTATGAAATTTTGATCATCAAGTATGCAAAAGCAAGACATACGACACCCTAGTTTTTCATTCACGTTTCAACAAATAAACAACCTCGTTTTATAAACATGTAACTGCTAACTATCATGATGCATGTTTCATTCTACATATCATAGAGAATCATATGATACTTACTTGTTTAAAACTCCAAATTCTTGAAAATCATATGAACCCTATCTTTCCATTATAACACAGTCATCAACAATTGATGGTTGTAAGGTTAGGTATTTCAATGACAGTGAAGAAGATAACAAAAATATATAGTAAGTGAAAAGTGAGAGCAAAGTTCAACGTTGTGAGGATGAGAAAATTTCTGGAAGTAAAGAAGCTTACAAAAAATGAAAAAAGTCACAAGGAAGAAGAAGAAGGTAAGATCAAACAATTAATTTGATCTTTCTAGTATATTTGTGGAAATAAAGGCTAAGTTTGGCAAGTGACACTTGTCATTTATCCTATTTCTATGAGTTTAAACTAGTTTCTCTTATTTAACTAATCCAATCATCTCAAATTTTTACTCTAATTGTCTTTCAATTTTTAATGACGCTTGTCAATAAATCCCAAGGTCATGTATAACATTCTTCACTATCATTCGACTCTTATTTTTACTACCATTCAGCAATTGACTTACCACTTGGCATTTTTTAGTCCAAAAATAACCAAAATTTACTAAAATTTTCTAAATTTCACCAAAAATTCCAAATCAATAATTATATTCTCCAAATCGATTTTCAACACATAAAAACCACAATTCTCAATATAATTATATTTATAAATCAATTATACCAAGAAAATGTCAATGAATGCATGTACAACCATTTTAGTGTGCAAAAATCAATATTCACATGTGTATATGCTATATTATGCATGAGCATGAAATGCACTTTCTAACCTCTCAATAAACTCTCATACACACCATTCTAGGGTTCTAGCCCCTAAGATGGGCTAATAGGATATTACAATTCTCCCTTCTTAAAAAAATTTTGTCCTTGAAATTCTTACTTGATTTGTTGGACCCCGAACCTTTCTATTAAATGAGAAATTGTTGGGGATTATTCATGTGTAGAAAAAAGGAAAATGTTTGAACTTGAAATGAAATAGAAAAGATGGTTTAGACACAAGATGGTTATATGTGATATGTTGGAAGTTAAAAGCTGGAAAATGTATATGTTCATTGAGTATGTTTCGGAGTTCTAGCCCTAACTTTTGCTCTAGTTATCCAAATGAGATGATTCTTAATTTGGAATAAACT
>JAOSBK010000001.1:6326561-6345836 GCA_027568895.1 Erythroxylum shatona | reverse complement strand
TATGGAAATAGGCTCAAGTATTATTTATGACGCTCAAGTTAAGTAGGATGATTTTGTTAAGAGTTGGGTTCCGGAAATGGGATCCAACAAAAGGGATGGTATAATTCAGAGAAATTATAGTATTTTTTAACCCTGCAATACCTGCTATTAGAGTAGTGGCATCTACACCTTACCTGACTGGGTGGCGATGGAGCCATAACCTTTTCAAAAACTGATTCTCTATCAGCTGCTTCTTCGACCTCACGAGTTCATGCTGAAGTTGTTTTCCTCCTTATGATCAAAGAATAGGGAAGCCTTTAGATACAATAAAAGTCATAACAGTATTACGAAAGGATGGAAGTAAAGACAACGATTTTAAAGAAACATGATCTTAATGTTGCAATAGTTCAAAGAGAAATTTGACTCAATTATAATGAACCCAGCAACTCACATTTAAAATTGAGCTCTGATACTGACTTTGTCAAGACCCCAACCTTAGATCATGACTAGTGCTAAAGGAGCAGTGAACCTAAGGTTTACTGGCCCTTAACATGCCTAAAATACTGTCAAATATCTATATCCATAATAAAAATGAAATTTCAAAATGATCAAACTCAATAATTGTAATAATCAAACAGGTTTAAAAATATGCAATCCTCAATTTGCTACAACATTGAGATAGTTAACACAAGGGAAATCCAACATATACAAGACTATTGTGGCTTTAAAGTCAAAAGTCACTAACAAACATATATTAAATCGCCATAGAGGAAGAAGAATGACAAAGTACCTATTATGTTAAAATTTGTTTAATTTTACTTGTTTTCATATGTTGAAACTTGTTGCGATTTAATTCAAATTTGATATGAACTAAGTGAAATTGGTGTGGATGTTGCATGAATCTTAATTAGATTAATTTTTGATTGTGGCATGAACTTAAATAAGAAGAATTACGCATGAAAATGGCTATTATATAGTTGCATATATTGACCATGTCACGGTTGTACTCTTACACGGGCGTGCAAGTTAAGTCACTATCGTGACATAACTTGCACTTACACAGTCTTGCAAGTTAAGACTTAACATGGTAAGACTTAAGATGGTAAGTCATGACCGTGAATTAAAGTGGTAAGTCATAGTTGTGACAAGTTAAATCACATTCGTGACTTCCCATATGTAGACATACTAATAACACTTCGTCTAATATGTCATTTTATTACGTGGCATAAAAAGGTGGAGGGCACAAAAACCTAAACCTAGACGAGGCTACAAGTAGAAAGGATAGGAGTTGGTAGCGAGGACATCATTCCATACACTCTTCATTCTACACAGACAGACACATTTGGGGAGAGAGGGGTAGAGAGAGAAGAGAAGATAGGAAGAGAAACAAAGAGAGTCAGTAAAGAAGAAGACCAACAGAGGTTAAGTGACAACGTGTGTCGAGTATGCTACAAAATTTACCTGACTCTGCATACTAAATGATATAGTTAGGGTTAGTTGGGATCGAATCTACAGGAAATGTTCGGTTAATTTCTATAACAAAATTAATTGATGGTAGGAAAATATAAGAAAAAGGGGGGTTTTGAATATTAATCAATTAAGAAAATAAAATCAAATTAAAATATCAAAAAGTAGACAGAAATGATTAAAGTGTCAAATATAGCTAAGGTCTAGTTCTAGGTTCAATCTCACACTAAACACGGTTAAACATGTTTCATCATCCTAACGTCTTTACAACTCTCTTTGGACTATTGATCTAAGACTAATAGAGCGTTCTAATAATCTCAGTTTTCTATTAGGTTGTATTTAATCAAGACACAATCATTAATTAAACCTAACTACTAAATAACCTAGGATATGATCTCTAGGTTTAATTTGGAAGCTCTATTATGAAGTGGAAAACGATCAATATAGGTAGTAATCTCATACGCTTAAGTTATCCAACCTGAGTTATGTTGTTCCTAAAAATAAGAGATCATTAGATGTTATTAATAAACATTAAAAGTAACGATTACCGATTACAATCATTGTTATAGCAATAGGTTAGAAATAGAATAATCAAAATAACATATTAAGACCATCTATCCCAAGACCCTATCAAATCAATATAAACAACATAGCATTCAAACATAAATTGCATGTTAATATGACAAAATGGCTTAATCGTGACTCAGTATTGACATCCCTATAGAACTAGCGCTGAAGCTTAGCCCTCCATCTCCATCCTCAAGCTCTCACCATCGGCTTTAACCTCTATTACCATTGTTGGAGCTGAAAATTGATGAAAGAATGAAGAACGAAGAGAATTAGGGGTACTTACCTTTAAGACTAGAGTAATATAGATCTTATTAATATCCTTTAATAAGGATCCATTCTTGAAAAACTCCATCATTGCCTTAATTACAATGGTTTTAGTTTTTCCCTAAGTTTTTTAGAAGAAATATGCATTATAGTCATCAAGGCTTAGTGCGTTGTGTAGGTGCAAGAAGAAGAGTGCATTCTCTATTTGATCAACTTCTACATGTTTAGTTAGGCTCTTAGCCAGCTTTGATGGAATTTGTTCTCTGATTAAATTAACCATATGTTCGAAGTTGGTATTAGCTTCCATTGTTTTAGAGAAGTAGTTATAAGCCTCCAGGTGTAGGTCCTCCTTTAGAGTGTGAATTCTACCATTTTCTGTCTTTAAGAAAGTGATTTTGTTTATATTTTTCCTTTCTAGGATAGTTGTGGAAGAATTTGATATTCCTATCTCCATCTTTCAACTAAGTTGCCTTGGATCTCTTTTTTATGCATTTTTAAGTTTTTGGTACGATGATCCGAAGCCTTTATTTCAGCTTCTCTTAAGACCTCATCTTAAAGGGATTTCTCTAGTTCCATTTGGATTGCTTCCAACTTTTCCTAGGATTCCACATAGTGGCAGTTTGAGTGTAAAATCCAATAGCCTTGTATAGTTATTTTAACTCTTTCTTGATAAGTTGAAATCTTCTCATGCAAGAGAACATTTTCGTTCCAAAAATGTTTGTGTTTTTAATCCTTTTATTAGTGACATATTCAAACCCCTCTTTATGTTAAATAGTTATTGAATATGAAGGGATATGTACTAATATGTAAATTGGCTATGTTCTAGATCAATATTGATGTGTGATTTGAAAGGAGCTGGTTGTTGAACTCAACCTTGCTTTATTGGAATCTTTGAAACCATTGGTCATTAAACGAAACTTTATCCACTTTCTTCCTAATGAACCACTTCTTTTATTATTCATTTGTCCATGTGAATATTTGTCCCTCACATTTCCTTAGCACCTCATATAGGTTCCTTAGGTAGGCAATATCTCCTTGAACTTCACTTGCATTTGACATGCAATTGAAGTCCCTAACTATCATCTAAGCATCCTTCATATTGTTTCCTATTGCTCAAAGTTCTATAAGGGGTCCAAATGTGACTAGATAATTGATTGGTTAGTTTTTCATCCTAAATTTGGTGTGAATCAACTACTGTTCCAACCATAGAGGCTCCACTTTTAATTCCTTAGTATCATAAACAACCATGATTATGCCATTGTAGTGACAATCCTAGCTAGTAAGGACATTTTAATCATTCCTTAAGAACTCAAGTTTCTTTCCTATAACATCCTTTATTTTGATTTCTAGGAGTCCCGTAATATAATTAGCTATCATTTGATATTTAGTAAGGCTATTGAGCCCATTTGTTTTCCAACATAAAATAGTCATTAAGGTAAGGATGTAAGGCCTTTTTTCAGGAATAGCAATTGATTGAACCGTTGAGTCCTAATTGAGCCCGAGATAGGAGACTTGATTCCAAACCCAACTGACCAGAGGTAGTCCAATCAATTTTTTTTAAATAAAGGTTCAGAACAATGTAATTTTGATTAAAATAGTCTAATATCGGGCCAAGTTAAGCTTGGACAGCCCAAGTTTGAGCCCAACCTGAGACTTGAATGGGCCAAGCCCGGACTCAATTGTCACCCTTACCTTTTTCTTCGTAGCACTTCTAGTGGTCCTCAGGAATTGTTCCTCCTATTTAGCCTTAGTGTTTATAGTTTCCTCAGTGGTATTCTTCGCATTAGCCTCGATGAGGGGCTGATTTTCCTGTTGCAGCTTCTCTCAACCCAGGTTTCTACTTCCTTTAATTTCCACTGTGATTTCTGCTTCCTTTCTATTGGGTTTTGTTCAATTCACCATCATTTTATATATATACCTTTCAGGGTGTTGGCATCCCTATACTCATCCGCTCTTGTTTTTGGGTCAATCGCCTCTCTCGGCTCTAGTTTCCCGCCAGTAAGCTTCCATACTTGTTTTGGGTCAATGGCATATCTCTACTCTTATTTTTCTTGAAGTGAACAAATATATGGTCAAAGACAACAACGAAAAAGTAGACTGGAAAAATTTATGCGAATCTTGACCTTTGATCGTCTAAAGCAATAGCCAGCAGGCCTAGTACTAAGTCTTAACACACCAAAGCTTGAAGAATTAAAAAAGCCATGAACTTGATCATTTGACGAAGAAAAGTTCCTGGCCACTGTCTGTGTAACACTCCAAACAACATCCTACTACTTATATCTTGATCATCATACATCTCAGGCCAAGGACTGCATCCAAAAAGCTATAGCTGAACACCCTGTACATGGTACAACTGTTTCCTTTTCAATGAACCTCACCTAGAAATCATTTTCTGATTATCAAACAATAAGACAGTATGTCAGGCTTCTGTTCTACACATCTTCATCTCAGCCCACTATAGCTGGGGTCTTACAGGGGTGTCTTACAGTGGCTGACCAATCGCTGCCTCAAAAACTAGAACAATTGATCCAAGCTCTTACCAGCTCAAATGTGATGTTTGCAGCGAGGCCATGGATGTGCGTCAAAGCTTGTATTAATAAAGCCTGATTCGAGTGTCTATTGGGCTCCGACAAATGGGGCATGACTGGAGGTCTTCCCCACATTCGCAACAAGTCTGCAAACTAAGAGTCAGTTGATGCATTTCTAGAGTTATGACGCAATATCATAATCAAGTTGCACATGGCCATAATATCTGTTACCTGATGTCCACAACCAAAGGCCATGTTCTTCTTATTAGTAAGACAGATGGGGCAAACCTGTCATAGTAACAGAAATTGAAAGGGTTTACGCAATAATGGAATGGAAGCAAATGAAGGTGGAAGTTTGTTGCTGGCCATATTGCAAGAATTAGATTGCACGTTTTGCACCTGATTATCGTAAGAACTTGAAGTTGGAGGTGCACCCACTGGTGTATCATATCCAGCAACAGGATTCTCATATCCACTAACTTGCGCATCATATCCATGAGAGGAAGGGGTACTTGGTTTAAAGCTGCTTAAGTGGGAAGGTTTCGAGCTATTGCTGAAAGAAGATGTACCATAAAGTGGTGGGGGTAAGGGAACCCTCTCGAGAGAATTCCCCTTCTGCCTACTGTCATACCAAAATGAGCAAGCAAATGACATCTATAAGATCTTTCGCCAATGAAAAAAGTAATAAAAGCCATGTAATAGTTACCCTAATATGCCAAGCTCGATAGTTGCTTTATACTGAGAAGGTATTTCCATCAAAGCCGAAAGAGCAAATTCCGTCTCCTTTTTGGATTGGATTACATTCTTCGACATTATATCAGTAAAATTGACAAACTGGCAAAAGAAAAGAGAAGCAGTTGATCAAGTTCACTTGACTACGAAACAAAGTGTTACAATAAACTGTTGATCTCATGGTAGAATCAAATTTTACTTGAAAGTTATCAAAGGCTCGAGCAGGAATGTTATCATCAAACTCCCTCATCATGTCCCAAGGCCCATCCCCAACTCCGACTAAAACTATCGATAAAGGGTATTCACTGCAATTAACAAACCACATAACTTTAGACAAACAAATCAGCTATTGAAGATCTGCTATCTACATCATCTTAGAGTATACATCTTTTGGTTTACCTTGCTTTAACAATTGCATCAATTGTTTTTTGCTCTTGAGGACTGAGATGGCCACACTGTGTATCAACACTTCTTGTAACCTATCATGACAAATCTCAATGAGACGTGGGAAATAAAGTTGAGATCATGTTATAAGAATCTAGAAGACATGTATAGTTCGGCGAGTCAGGTACAAGCTGACTAATAATTTTTCAAAGCATAGATCAATTGTAAGTTTTATCTGAACATCTCATGTTCAACTAATAAGCCAATGAGTCACCACAAAAACTTTCAGAAAATAAACTGCAACATTATGGCACAATTGAGAATCAGCATTTCAAAACAAGGAAGTGGTCCGCTGGCTTTGACATATTGCTCCCACTGAATTGGTAGGACATTCTAGTGTGGCATTCATAAGGTTCCAGATGAGATAACAGAGCTGACAGATCAGATATCACGCAATGCAAGAATATAGTGAAGGTCCATCTTGTAAGAAATCACCTGCCCATCAGCAATTATCAACAAAACATGATACTGGCCACTGCTTTGCTCAACTATGGTCATCGCCATCTCAATGATCGGTGCAAATGATGTTGGCCCTTTCATGAGAATGCATCAGCAATAGTTAAATTAAGATGTTAGGCACTAAATTCAACACTATGAAGAGTGCAATACCAGCCAGCCGAAGTTGAGGAACAATTTCCCTGTATCGCGAAAGTACTTCTTCAAATCCATTACAAAATCTCTCATCTGGGTAGAAACTGAAGACATCTTGGTCATGTGTTGAGGCTGCAAATACAAGTTGTGAGAAATATCATGTCTGTTGTTTAAATATGAATCCTGTACTAATACAACAAGAATACTTCAGTTGAAATCACCATCTCCAAATCCAAAGCAGGGAATTAAGTTGTCTTCATCAAATGTGGATAATGTCCTTCCAATAATCGAAATTGCTTGCTCGTATGGATTTTGACCATTGCCTAAGTGATGTAAACTTCGTCTATTGAATGATCTTGCACCTGATGGATAGATAAATTTGCATATACTGAAGCATGATGATACAATTCAATCTAAGCATTGAGATGAGATTAAACCTGTCCATTCGTTGCTTTTTGTGAAATCAATGCCAACAATGAGGTTAGAAGATTCTAGGCCAGATTGGGCAAGAGCAGCTGTAACCTGTAGTCAATAGTTGCAAACATTTACAAAGGTTTAAACTAGCATAACAATTTGCACCCACATATTTGTATACATGCAAATTTATGGAAAGTGGGCCTCCTAAGCCGCCAGAAATAAGCAGAAGCGTAACAACAAATGGGAAAAAGGTTAAAAAAACACAAAAGCTGCTGTATAAACTTTGTTATAGTCTTATAGAACAGAGGATACTGCAACCGATGTTCATCGATTCAATGCTTTGTAAGCCAATCATTACCTCTCAAGAGAAATTTTCCTTGCCAGTTTCATCTCAATGTTTTCTGAATGAACATCAAATATTATGCCATTGGCAACAGAATTCATTAAGAAGAAGGTCGTACAAATCTCCTTGAGTATATTCATCAAGTATTACCCTAAAGAACCAGATCCGTCATCCACTTACATACAGAAAAGTTTAGTTGTCATCGACCATAGTTTTCCTAGTTATACTTCAAATGATGATAAATTTCACCATATCTTCTTAAATCCCCTCAGAATCTTCTTGGCGGCTGAAATCGCATCTCAAACCGTTTATGTCAAGAGCAGTCGAAGAACCCGCCCCGTATTTTGTATTTATCTTTTACACTCGACAGAAGGAGATTTTTAAGACAACATCCAAACCAGATATTTATGAATCGTTGACATTTTTGTTACGAAGTTGGCATGTCAAATACCATGAAAAATATCAAGAGTTGTCCCACATACCCCGCGAGTCTTATATCACAGAAGTCAAAACAAATTATAAAGACCACATGAACTATATATTTTCTCCAACCTGATCCAAGCTCTGGTAATTATCAGCTATTCTCGAGTACTTCCTCTCCAACCTTCTCTGGGGTTGTGCCCTTTGTGG
This sequence comes from Erythroxylum shatona, assembly GCA_027568895.1. NCBI lineage: Eukaryota > Viridiplantae > Streptophyta > Magnoliopsida > Malpighiales > Erythroxylaceae > Erythroxylum > Erythroxylum shatona. Next base: position 6,337,871 of record JAOSBK010000001.1, on the reverse strand, counting down.
TTCATAATCATAAGAAGAAGTGGATGGTTGTGCATATTGATGCTGAGGTGCCCTTTGTGGTTCATAATCATAAGAAGAAGTGGATGGTTGTGCATATTGATGCTGAGGCGTGTAATATGGGTTTTGTTGGGCATATGGGTGTGCATATGGATATGATGTTGGTTGCTGATACCCGTATTGATTCCAAGAGGAAGATGAATTTGCAGAACCATGAGATGAATAATTCCTCCTACTCGATTCTTTCGAGGTTCTGCCTCCCATCAGCTACAAGATTCTTAAAAGATCTAATACTTTCGGTGACTATCTCGATTGAGAAATACTATTTCACTATCTCCACCTGCAAGGAAATTGTAAACTATCAAGCTTCCAAAGAGAAAATATTCATACCCAGATACTCCATTATTGATGTCGCGAACAATACATGAAACTGGCAAAAGAAGACTACCTGGGCAACCTGAAAATTGGAGCTTTTTACGATCTAGCTGAGTTTTGTAGGCCGGTTAAGTCTTCGACTGAAAACAATTGAAACCAAGTTACCGAATTTGTGACCAAAATATGAAACCTAGACCAAGAACGTTAGATGGCGACTGAGACAATGGGCGGTTCAACGGTCATCACCGACCATAGAAAACCTTAGCTGATGATACAATACATACATATACTTATGTCGGTGAAATAATCCAAGACAACACCAAACCGGGCACGCAAGTGGGCAGGTCAACTGGGTTTTCAGAGAGAGAGAGACGCAAACATGGAAGTATGAGGTAATTTTTAATGAGTAATAGTTTTTAGTCATATCTTAATCCCACTTAATCCGTTCTAACCAATAATACGGCGTTGTTTTCGATTTGTTTCCACATAAAACAATGTTTTTAGAGGAAAAATGGGATCGGATCGGGGTTAAATGGTACAAGTATCTTAACCATCTTATTCAATCATCGACTCTGTAAACTACAGAATTACTTCCATCTACAGTCCCAAACTTCCAAGACATGGGGGGCACTGGCACTCACCTTTAGTAATTTATCTGTCTTAAAAGAACTCTCAATCAGGACTCTATAATAGAGGCGTCGTCATCTTGATTGAGACGTCCAAACTTCGAAGCGAGAAACAACCCTGCCCAATGATCATCAATCCTTTGGAAAAATAGCATCTTATTCTGTCATTTCTCCATCTTAAACAAACTCGCGTCCGGTATTGATTGGGGGAAATTTTAGTTAGTATGTAAAGACAATGAGAAGGCCTGACAAGGAGTATAACATAACAAGTGCGTATGGGTCACATGTGGAGAAAATATTTAGATAAGGTTCAAAAATGACTTGCTGGTGATGGGGTCGCTACGGATTCAGGTAAGGTTTGGAAAATAGTGGCTTTAAGAAATGTTTCAAATATTAGAAAGAAAAGTTTAAGGTTTAAAAATTTAACCAATAATAAATCATTATAAAATTGATATATAATAAATTTGAAATAAAACTTATGAAAATAAGTAAAAGAAAATATTTTATTGAAATAAAAATACAATGATGTCTATTTTTTATATAATGAACTAATAATAAATAAATATAATCTAATATAAAACTCAAAATAATAATGAAAATTAAGATTTTACTTTTGAAAGAAGTTGTATCTTATCATCATCAAAAACTCTAAATTCTCTAACATTATCCATAGATTCGTAAATTATACTTTCATATAAAGTGTTTGCATCAATTTCTTCAATTGCATTCACATAAATTACAAATTAGTAATATATGAAATTGTTCTCAATTATAAATTTGTAATATATTATACTTTTAACTTAAATGTGATCAAAATAAGTTACAAATTGACCATTAGTAGATGTTCTTATTCCATTAGTTGTAACAAATGTATTTTCTTCATAAATTATCTTTTCAAGTTCGTTATAATCAAGATCAGGCGATAGTTCTTCTTCTTCAATCAAAAAAATCAATATGTTTAATACAATCAATATCAATTGGATCACACGTTCTCTTTTTACTGAGCGCTCTGAATATATAATAGACAAATTATAAAGCCAATAATAAAAATAAAATTAACGAAATAAAAAATATAATATACATGTTCTTCATTATTAGATTATAACTTCTTTGTATGAATACATTCAAAAACACTTTAATTACGTTCACAACCTGATGCAAAAGTTGTTTAACTAAGTATTCTAATAGCAAGTTTTCTTAATGTTGGAGTACCATCATTAAATAATCTCTACCACTCATTTATACTTTCAATTAATAGTTATGAAAAATAAGAATATATATTATTAATAAGTAAAGAATGAATTAAAAATATAAAAACTTACTAGGCTATATTTTTTCATCATTAATTCTCTCTTTGTTGATGATCTAGCAAAACTCTATAAACCTTCACGATATAATTTAATTTTACTTATCGATTGTGATTTCTCTTCAATAGGGAAAATATTTTTGCATTCAATCACATCAAATAGACTGCCCATAATATTAATTGGACTTGTGTCTCCACTATATAAGCAATAAGGATTGAGAAAATAAGTTACTAAGTTGATCCTTTGAGTAAGATGCTTATCCCATTGTCAGTCAATAATATCTATATAAGGCTTGTACAATTTCTCACTCCCCTTAAAAAGATTATTGTTTTGTGAGCTCTAACATAGCATCATATATATACACCAAAGATGGCTTCTCATCGGAGTTAACAATCCTTAACAACCTTACAAGCAGAGCCACAATATTCACAATGATCAAGAAAGCATCCCAAAAATTATTATATAGAATAATGACACAAACTTCTTTTCCTTTTTCACTCTTTGACAACTCATGACTTGAAAAGTGCTTACTTGTCACTAAATTTTGAAGTAGTTGTTTATATTCATAAACACTTTTTAAAGTAATAAATGAAGTTACAAACCTTATAGCAGTGGGACGCACAATCTTAACCCAATCTTCTTGTTTCTTAAACACGACAAAAATATGATATGATGATACACAAAAATTGTGATTTTAGATGCTTATGAAGCAAAAATAAAAATATGATTTATACCACCAATTTCTTTTAAAATAAGATTTATACAATAAGCAACCATGAAGACCAATAAATATGCTCATACTTTGATTGTAAAAAGTACCTAGCTGATATAATTAATTGCATTATCTGTAACAAAATGCATAACATTCTTTAGTCCAACCCACTTGTCAATTTTAGAAAATAATCCAAATAAAGCATTAGCAATTTTTAAACAAATTTTATAAAAGTTATTCCAATATTAGAATAAACTAACAAGATTATTTGTTTTTAATCAGTCCACCTATTTGCCATAATAGTGCATCATATTGATTCCCAACTAGACTTATATGTATCCACAATTAACTAACATTCCTTTTTTAAATTTTGAAGCAAAGGCATATGCATCTCATAATCAGAAGGTACCTTAAATCTTGGACCTATTATTGTTGTAGCATCCACTGATTCTTAAAATATGGTGAATTTAAAGAATTTAAAGGAATATATAAATGATAGAACCATCTAACTCTTACTCTTTCACATCACAAAACAACATCCTTATCTACCAAAATATTCTTTAGACTAGGTTGAGAATCGGGAGTGGGCTTTGGAGGAAGATAAGAATCTATGTTAATAATAGTTTTCCTTTTTCCTTTATATAATACTTGTGGTCCAAATTATATATCTTGGGCTTCTTTATTTCCCTTTTTATTTTTTACTTATTGCTGCAAATAATTTCCAATCCTATCACATACTTCAAATGGTACTTTTTTGCATAAAGCAATATTACCTTTAACACTAGCAAGATAATTTTTTATGATATAAACTCCTACCCCTTTAAATATTCTACCGTAAAACATACAACTATATTAGATATTCCCATCAAATGCTTAAGAAGAAGAAAAATAATTTCATGTGGATCGAACTTAGTACCTGTAGAGGTTGCGATATTCATTGAATCTTTTTTGATGATTCCATATTTTACATTATGATTTAACCTAAAAAGTATAAAAACAATAATTGGGTATACTATCGTCAGGGAAAAGTCTCCTAGTTAAATAATTCTCGTCATTAGTTCTAATAGAGAACGACAGTGACAAGTATAAAATTATTCTTTAGGATATGCACTAATACCTAAATTGGAATTTATATCTAAGTATGTGTATGAGATACACTAGTTTTGTAACTATTAAAAAGCTCTGATTTTACTAGTATAGGAAGCACGAATCTTTTTTTTTTTTTGGAACAGATGCTATAAAGTAAGGATCAGCTTCTTTTTTCCTTTATTAATACTATTACTTTCCCATAAAAATAATATTTTCTTCAACAACATTATAAAGATGATCTATATAGATTAATTACGAAGCAAAAAAAAGGTCTAAAGTGGTGAATGACATAAAATAAAATTATACCTCAAGAAGATGGATATTGTTTGTTCTATTCACGGTAATCTCTTCAAGAAGACATTTGACAATTATACCAGGATGAATTAAGATAATACATTGTAAACTTATTATTATTTTAAATATAAAATTACTTCTTTATTGTGTAATAAATTCATATTATTTATAAACTTTCTTCTTAGTTAATGATTTATATAATCAAGCTTAAAGTAAGAGTCAGGGTGAGAATTAATTACTAGCCGAGAGAAGGAGCTTCAACTTCTTTTTATCATAAAAATTAGTCTCAGTAAGGAATTTTATTGTTAACAATACTACAATTGAAGATGTTATATTATCAAACTACTTCAAATTCTTACACTCCTTAAATTTAAGTTATCAACTCACATCTGATTATAAACCAACAACAGCCGTGAGGAAAATCCAAGAATAACAAGAAATGAGAATCAATTTTTTAAAAAAAATTCAAGTTGAAATCATCACAAACCATACATATACATAGAAACTAACAGTAGAATGATAACCATACATTTACACATAAACAAACTAACAACAAAAACAAACCAACGGCATAATGACACTTACTCATTAAACTTTGCTCCAACAAGTAGCCATATTGTCTCATTGAGATATTTTTAATTTAACTATTTTAGATCTACAAATTCAATACTTCAAAGAGACACAAATATCAAAATTAGATATTAAAATGAAATAGAGTTCTAACTATTATAGAAAACTAATTAATCAATAACTATGAATAAAGAAGAAATATCTATGAGTTGACTACCTTATCCTTATCTACAGAAAAAAAAAATGGATCTCGATAGAAACTTGACAACTAAGTCACCATTTCACTCTAAAATTCATTCGTTAAATCTCGAATTTTTTGCTCCTCCATCCATCCAGTTCCTATACCTCATCCTATAATATATTCTTCCCTCATCCTCTCTAATAAGACAACATTAGTAGCACCAAAATGGCGAAAGAGCAGTACCCTTTCAAATTACCCTTTCAAATTTACTTACATGCACCTATTAGAATCAGAAGAAAGAGAGATCTTGCTTGGCTTGCTCTGTCTTCGCGGTAAAGCTCAATTTTTTCTAGTGTACTAGAAGCATCAGTCTATGGCACACGTTAGGCTTTCTTACCCACCATCTATAGATATATTCTAATTCTTGGTACAACCCATTAGTACACTTAATTCTCCTTTAGAAAAGATAAATGGGGTTAGAAAGCTAGAAAGTTGATTTTGCTGTGATGAGATCTAAGAAGAGAGAAGATAGGGATGAGGCTAAGAGAGAGTTTGATTTATAAAATCTAAAATTTAGGTATTATCTGTATACTGAAAGACAGGTTCGATCGATTTTTTGAAAATCGGCGTATATTGATTGACAAGTTCAATCAAATTTCTAAAAAAATCAGCTGATTTTAACATAAAGGTTATTAAATGAAACTAAACCAAAAAACTGGTTGTCCGGTTTTTAAAACCTTGATTTTAAGACTATCTTTACTTCACTGTCTAGTGGAGGTGCTGACTAGAGTATTAAAATTGATTATTTCCTTGCATACATTTAGAAATTAATATTTGTAGTAATTTCTTCCTATAATTGAAAGAAATGATAACTATAATGTTTTCTAAATAATCCTAGGCCTTTTGTTTATAAACCATAGGATTTCTCTGTACAAAATATCTCAATTCATTAATAGAAATACTTTGATTTCTCCCTGAGTTATTTTCTTCATGATATTATAGCTCTGTTTGATTTAAGAGCCTATTTAAAAAAAAAAAATTCTACCTGTTCTTCTCTGTTCGGAACAGTATTCTGGCTGAGTTTGTGCTTACCTAAAAAACAAGGTTGTTTAATCTCACCGCCCACCCAGCTTGCTTTATAACTGACCGACGACCTTCTCTGTGATAGACTCAATATCACCAACATCGCTGACGCAGCGCATCGTAACATTATTCAAAATAACTAGACCTACAATTATAGTAGTGATTAGTCTAGGTCGAAACCATAGAGAGTGTTCGGTTAGCTTTTATTATGAAAAATTGGTGTTTAAGTTAGGGGGTTTGATTTGGTTTAAAATAAGAAAATAAAAAAAAAAACTAAACTTGCGAAAACAAATTAAAGCAAACATTCAAAAAATGATGAAAGTGATGAATTTGTTAGGGATCTGACCATCGATTCAATCTTGGTCTACTCACAATTAAACATACTTCACTAAATTGTTATTCTTATACTTCTCCTAGGAACTATTAATCATAAGTTAACGATAAGCTTTATTAACCCTGGTTTTCCCTTAGATCATACTTAATTAAAAGATGCTCATTAATTAAACCTAGCCATCTAATAACCTAAGAAAAGCTCTCTAGATTTAATTGGATAGCCCATTACGAGTTATGAAAACAGATTAATCAAGGCAACTATCACTTACATTCAGGACATTTAACCTAGCTTATGTTATCCTTAATCATTCGTCACCAATCGGGAATACAATAATTACAAATTGTATCCCTAATGATCTGTAACCATTAGTTATCATAAACAAATTTCAATATAACAATTATGAATTATATTGAAGATTCTAGCAATGGTTTCATAACAAAACAATCCAATAAATGCATTAACATCATCTTAACACAAGACCCAAACAATAAACATAGGATAACATAATCAATTCCTAAGAGAGAAAGAACAACAATGACAATGAAAGATATGCTTAACCGAGTTCTTCGATGTCAATATCACCTCCAAACCAGGTTGGGAAAGCCTAGCCCTCCATGGATCTCCAAAGGAAAAGAGCTTTGCCCCTCTTCATTCTCTTCATCTCCCAAATCCCACTAAAATTATTCATAAACATTTCATAAATGTTTCTGTCGTCATATGTTCTTTTTCTATTAAAAAATATTATTTCGAGCGCTAGGTGTGAAAGTCACAGGCGTGACTGGTGTATCACACCCATGACACACTTGTTACAAGTGCGTGAGAAGTGTCTCATGCCCATGATAATGTGTCTCACGGCCATGATTAATTTTCATGGTCGTGGGTTATTAGCCATGTCCATTTACTTTTCATCTTCATGCATTTTCTTGCCTCCTCTTGCTCTAATCCTTGTTCTTCTTGTTCCATGAAGTCAAGTAAGTGTGAACCTCAAGAAGATGACAGAAATATTGTGCTTTTAACTCACTTTAGTTCTTTCACTTTTGAATTGTACCTAAAACCAAATATGAACTAAAGTGAATGTCTTAAGCAATTTATAGGATTAATCATTAAGTGTTTTGGAATAAATGTATAATCAATTAAGCATATATCAATTTTCCCACACTTGGCTTTTGACTGCCCTTAGGCAAAACCACAAAATCAGAATCACATACCCAAAACATTTACTTATTTCCCATATTTGCCAAGAATAGATAGTCATAAGCAAAGATGAATAACTTTCAAAAACCATAGCAAGAACTCAACATACAACGCTTCTAATTATGATCATTCATCATTCATCACCTTTAGAAACTGAGCAATTTAGATGTAGACTTAGAAAAAAAAGTGTTTAAATAAGATATATCCATTGGTACACTCAAAAACCATTCATGACCATGACATTCCACATTTTTGCAGATCTCTTCATCTCTCCACCACTAGGATTCACATGCATAATTATGAATCAAAGGACTTTTAAGGTTGTAATGTAGGCAAGGGTAAGGTGAGATGTGTTTGGATAGTGTAGCATAAAAGTCATCAAAGCTACTGAAGAAAAAGTAACACTCAATGTAACATCAAGTGCAAAAACTAACATTCATTCAACACTGGGTACCATGAGTTATGATGAATGAAAAAAACTACATTGCATAGCTCAAAATTCAAGCTCTCACACAACAAACTATATCAAGCATAAGTAATGAGAAGGAATCACTCAAATCAATGATAAATAATACATTATAACCATAAATAGTGATCCTTCAAAATAACATCTACCTTATATGTATCATACTCAAATCACCCATTCCATACAACTTTAAGAGGAGAAACTAATAATGAATAACTTTACACAACAAATGCATTTCCTCCTTGATACTTTTATTTAAACATATATCCTTTTTTCTTTTCTTTTTTTTCTTTTTATTTTTCTTCTTCTTCTTCTTTCTTCTTTTTCTTTTTCATTTCTTTTTCTTTTCTCTTTTGCTTTTTTCTTTTCCATTTCATTTAAAAATTGAAACAAGCTACATTAACCTTAGAATCTATTAATAAGACATAGAATGACATTTCAACGATTATTACCAACCCAAAAGATATGTACACCCCCATACTTATACTTTTGTTCATCCATATTCATCAACAATCACAAATACTCCACTAGCTTTAAGGATTAGGTAGGAAATTTGATTAGGTTTAAAGCAAGTAATGTGGTTAGCATAAAAAGAAAATGTAAATAAAGATCAAGAGGGCTTATCAAAAGGAAAATCATAATGATGGGTAGGCTATTTGGCTAATGTAGCTAATGAAACAAAGAATGCTTATATCATTTTCATGTCAATGCATATGATAAAGATGTGGTCTTGGATAGAAAATGAAAGCAAAGTCAGAATGTAAATGTCATGAAGGTCATACATAAACAAAAGATAATGAGACCAATATAGATGTGTCAGTTTATAAAGGCTCAAAATCTCACTAGCTTGTGTCTACTATTAGCTACTACTCTTCTAAAGATACTACATATTGACTAATCACAAGAGTAAAAGTATATGCTAAAGTTTCTATGAATTTTTCTAGTCAATTCACACTATAATTATGACTATATAATCTTAAAAGCAATAGAAAAATGAGAAAATATTTCTTTATTTGTTTGATTCTCTCTCTCTCTTTATTTGAAAACTTAAAAACATGTAAAAAGCAAACAAAATTAAAAACAAACAGGCATACAAAAAAACAAATGTGAAAATGTAAAGAAAAATAAATGAACTTCCCTTAGGTTGCCTTCAAAGAAGTGTTTTTGTTTAGTGTCACTAGCTCGACTCCTGGTTTTCCTCATCACGTTACAAAGTTATGATCTTCAGGTGTCACTTGTGGTTCCTCCACTTGAGGTTCTTCAAGATAGGGCCTGATGACCTCTCATTTTCAACATATTCCTCATCTTTAAACTTCTCATCTCTACCGAGTCTATGAACTTTTGAAATATCTCTAATGTCTCTTCACCTTTTTCTTCCTCGTTTAATTTCTCCAATCTACCATACAAAGGTGAAGGGTTAGTATTAACAATAATCACAGAATCAGTACTCATGTTCGAGCTAAATGTTGTATGCTTTTCTCCTTCTAGCTCCTCCTAAACTTCTTTTTCACAAGCAAATCCTTGAGTAGTTCTCTTAAAATTCTCAAGATCCTCTTCAATTTGTAAGGTTTCTATACTAATGTCCCTTGGGTACTCCTCAAGTTAAGATGGTTGTATTTCTTCACGTTATGATGTTAAGAGGTCAAGAGTTTCTACCAACTGACCCACCTGGCTTGCTAAGTTCTAGATTCTCGACATTGTATCTTGGTAGGATTGCATCACTGCCTATTGGAACTACTAGAACTATTGTACATCCAAAGTATTAGCAGTCACAACATTAACCAATTATTCCATAGATGTACCTGAGTATTATTGGCTCTCCAAATCTTGGACGTTAGACCTTGTATCCTGCCAAAATTGCCTTCCATCTTGTTGGAATTATAGAGTATTCTACTGAATCTATAAGTTATTATGTTGAATTTTGATATTGTTAGTAGCCATAACATCAAGTAATTCTTCCAACGAAGGACCTGAGTCATAATACGAAGCTTTTGGTCTATACAGGAATTATTACATATCCTACAAACTATCAAGTAAGTAATTTTGCTAGTTATCTCATCTATAACCGAAGTTCATATGATAAATCCAAACTTGGTTATAAGATTGAGAATATGAGTTATAGAAAAAGTTACTTCCTTTTATGATTTTTTTAAAAACACATAAACACCAAAGAAATGAAAAGTTCAAGAAATAACTGAATAGAGACTAATTATAAACAAATATGTACACAACACCAATTGAAATAAAAAGGAACTATATATATAGCACCACATTTAAAAAAAATTAATGTAGTGTGTCGTAACACTACTCAAAATAACTAGACCTACAACTATAGGAGTAATAAATCTAAGTCGATCCCACATAGAGTATTCAGTTAGCTTTTGTTATGAAAAGAATTGGTATTTAGGTTATGGGGGTTATGGTCTAGTTTAAAATAAGAAAATAACAAAATAACAAAAACTAAAACTAATTAAAGAAAACATTAAAAAATGATGAAAGTTATGAATTCGTTAGGAACCCAGTCATCGATGCAATCCTGGCCTACATATAATTAACCATACTTCACTGAATTGTTATTCTCATTCCTCTCTTAGCAACTATTAATCGTAAGTTAATGATAAGTTCTCCTAACCCCGGTTTTCTCTTAGGTCATATTTAATTAAGAGACACTTGTTAATTAAATATAGCCAACAAACAACCTAGGAAAAGCTCTCTAGATTTAATTGGACAGTGGTATTAAAATCAAGGCAACAATCACATACATTCAAGTCATTTAACCTAGGTTATGTTAATGATTCAACACCAATTGGAAATACAATAATTATTGATTGTATCCCTAATGATCTAAATCATTAGTTGCCATAAATAAATCTCGACACAATAATTATAGATTATATTGAAGATTCTAGCTATAGGTTCGTAATAAAATAATCCAATGAATGCATTAGGATCATCTTAACACAATACCTAGACAATAAAAAAAAGATAACATAATCAATTCCTAATGTTGGACCCCGTTTCCAGAGCCCAACTGATGTCGGATCCCGTTGCCGGAATCCAACCACTTACTCCTAAACCATCA
>JAOSBK010000001.1:6315275-6326461 GCA_027568895.1 Erythroxylum shatona | reverse complement strand
ACTTATTTAATGCTAACTCAATTTACTTAATTTAATCATGGTTAATAAATTATATTAAAAAAAAATCGGGGCTAACACCTAAGAGAGAAAGAACAAGAAAGACAATGAAAGATATGCTTAACCGGGTTCTTCGGTATCGATATCCCCTCCAAACTAGGTCGAGAAAGCCTAGCCCTCTATAGGTCTCGAAAGGATGAGAGCTTCGGCCTTCTTCATTCTCTTTGTCTCCCAAAACCCACTAAAATGATTCATAAACATTTCATAAATGTTTCTATTGTCACATGTTCTTTTTATACTAAAAGTAGGGTTTTTGGGTTCTAAGTGTGAAAGTCATAAGTGTGACACACCTATCATGGGTGTGAGAAGAGTCTCATGCCTATGACAATATGTCTCATGGCCATGACTTATTCGTCATATCTGTGAGCTATTGGTCATGTCCATTTACTTTTCATCTTCATGCATGTCTTGCTCTTGTTGCTATAATCCGTCTTCTTCTTATCCCATGAAGACAAGTGTGTGAATCTTAAGAAGACGACTCAAATATTATGCTTTCAACTCACTTTAGGTCTTTCGCTTCAGAATTGTACCTAAAATCAAAGATGAACTAAAGTGAGTTTCATAAGTATTTCATAACATTAATCATTAAGGGGGCGGTTGGTTTACATTGGGGAATGGTAATAAGAATGAGAGTGAATATAGTGAGAAATGAGAATGGATATAATAATTTTAATTATGATGGTTAGTTAAAAGGAAATGATTACCATTACTATTAATAGTGATTGGTTTTGTTAATATTGAGAAATAAAATTTTTTAAATTTTTAGAAATAAAAATTTGTTTACATCAAATTTTAATATATTTTAATTAATTATATTTAATTGCTAAAAAATAAAATATAATTAATTAGTTATATTGTAATTAATTAATTATATTTTAATTAAGTATATTTTAATTAATTATAATTAATTAACTATGTTTTAATTTATTATATTGTAGTTAATTGATTATATTGAATTGATTAATTAACTATATTATATTATATTATATTATAATTAATTACATTGTAATTAGTTATATTATATTTTAATTATATTTAATTAAAAAAGAAAGAAGAAAAGAAGAATATCACAAGCATGACAAGAAGTGTCACGTTGATGGCACTTGCTGCAAACCAAGAATGAAACCCATTTCTCTAAATATATCAAAGGTATGGACGATTCCCCAAAAGTCAAATATCTCCTATAATTATAATATAAAAGCAGCCACCTGTATTTATTCCATACCCATTGATTGATTCCCAAACCCATGAACCAAGCACCCTCTGGGTGTTTCGGAATAAATGTATAATCAATTAAGCACATATCAGTCACCACGTGTTGCCATAGATTGCCAGTCTCCACTACGGGTAAGCTCTATACCCCACCCTCTGGCTATTTTTTCACCCCGAGTCTTGATCCACCAGTGTCGTCAGTCCCTGTACAACTTCCCTATGGTGTCTAAACTTCGATAACCTGTTGTGAAATTTGCCAAAAGCCTCTATTTTTCTCTGAAATCTTTCGATTACTACTGTTGGCATATTTCTTTATTTGTCCTAAGTGATTCTAAAGAAGATGGATGAAAAAAAGGATAAGTATTTTGACATATGATAATCCTTCACTTTAAATCAGCACTATGAAACTTTATGGAACTAATTATCTTGCTTGGCCAAGATCTTGTTTATTATTCATTGAAGCTCAAGAATTACAGGGTTACATTAATGGTGATAGTAAGAGACTCGATGTCAATAATCCTGATTATAATCAATGGGAGTTTGAGAATTCTCTTATGATGTCTTGGCTCATTAATTCAATGAAACCATATATTGCACGGACATTCTTGTTACTTGATATAACAACAAACATATGGAAAGTTGCTTCTCTGACTTGTTCTTAAAAAGGTAATAAAGCCTAAATTTTTTATCATCTTAATAAACTGCACAACATGAAGTTAGCATATATGACTATATCACAGTACTTTACAAAGCTATATAGATTGTGGCAAGAACTAGGTTATTATCAAGACTTTCAAGCATAATGCTCAAAAGATGTTACCAAATTCCAGAAAATGATAGAGGAGGATCAAGTGTTTGATTTTTTAGCTAATTTTATCCTAGAATATAACCATATACGAGGTACAATACTTGGAAAATATTATTTCCCTTCAGTACAACTTACTCATTCTCTCATTCAGTAAGAAGAGAGTAGAAGAAATGTTATGCTATATACAACCATTATTAAGAAAGCAGGATTAGTGGCTAGTTCTGCTGAGAAGCCAAAACCTACAAATACCTCATCTAATAAGGATCACTTACATTGTGATTATGGTTGAAAACAAAGGCACACGAAAGAAATATGTTGGAAACTGCATAAAAGGTCAAATCAGAGTCATGGAAAATGAGGTGATTTAATGGTCAGGGGACAGGCCCACTTGGCTGAAGGGAATGAAGCATCTGAGACATCGTTAGCTAAAGTTCTATCTAATGAGAAGCTTCAAAAAATTAAGACATCTCCTCTCAAAACTGGAATCTCCTTCCACAATTGGTACATCAAATATTGCAAAATCAGGTATTGTGTACTCAAATTCTAATGATAATCCTTGAATTATAGACTTTAGAGCTAACAGATATATGACAAGCTCTCAAAAGTAATTTTTAACATTCTCATAGAAAAAGGGGATAATGTTAGAATAAGATATAGGTCTTTTACCTCCATATATGGTACAGGCTTTGTTAACTGTATTCATAATATCACCTTATTCTCAGTTTTTCATATACCTTGTTTTTCTATTAGTCTTCTCTCTATCAATTTTATCATTAAAAATCTTAATTGCAAAGTTGATTTTTTCCCCGACTATTGTGTTCTTTAGAACCTCCACATAGAGTAGAAGATTGGAACTAGTAGATTGCTAGATGACTTATATGTCTTGGAAGAAAATCACATGATAGTTGCACATCAAGTGTCTTTTGGGAATGATATGATCAATAAGGGAATTCTATAGTTACATAGGTAGTTAGGACATCCCCAGTTTTTTGTTCTAGAAAAATTATATCCAAAATTGTTTAAAAGAACTTCTTTTAATTACTTATTTTGTGAAGCATGTGAACTTGCTAAACACATTAGAAGTTCTTATCATTTATCTAATAATAAAAGTTATATTACTTATGATAATTCACTTTGATATTTGGGGTCCTACTCAAAATCCTTCTCTTTCTGGCCACAAATGGTTTGTGACCTTTATTGATTGTTGCATAAGATTGACTTAGGTTTATTTGATGAAAGCTAAGAATGAAGTGTTTTCATGCTTTCAGTCTTTTCATAAAATGATTTATCCCCAACATAATGCTAAAGTTAAAATCCTAAGATCATAGAATGGAGTATATGGATGGCAACTTTTGTACTTATATAGATTCCTATAGAATAATACATCAAACCAATTGCGCCTATACTAGTCAATAGAACGGAGTTGCTGAAAGAAAAAACAAACATATTTTAGAGGTAGCTCCATCACTTATGTTCACCATGAACATTCCTAAGGGATATTGGGATGATGGGGTCCTTTCTACTGCTTATTAACAAAATGTCACTTCAGATTCGGGATTTTAAAAGCCTTGCAGAAATATTGCAAGGTAAAAATATAATGTACCGCCAAGAGTATTTGGTTGTATTTGCTTTGTTTATGATTGGAATGTGGGCAAGTTGGAGCCTAAAGTTTTGAAGTGTGTGTTTATTGGATATTCTCCTATACAAAAGGGATACAAGTGTTATCACTCCCCGTTTAGGAAATATAATGTAAGTATGGACATACCTTTTTTGGAGTGTGAGCCTTATTTCACCACACATCAAACTCCTCTTCAGGGGAGAATGAGAGCAAAGAGGTGTTACTTGATACTGTGATCTAAGGAGAGAGAACAATTTAAGGGGAGAAAACTAGTTGGTTCAGGAGGATTGAAGTATGCGCTTAGATAGATCAGATTTAAAGAAAAACTCAATAAAAGATAAGATAGAAAAAGTAATCATATATTCTATGTCATCCTCTTCCCTTGAAATCACTGGTGAGTTAGAATATGATTTGCCTGATGATGTAGATAGGCCTATTACCCTTCGAAAATATGTTAGAACTTACACCAAACACTCAATTTATTACTTTGTTTCTTATGACTCACTATCTCCCTCCTATAGAGCCTTTTTCTTATATGTTTCCTCTATGTCTATTCCACAAAAATGGAGACAAACAATCGAAAATGTCTAATGGAAAGAAGCCACGGTTGAGGATATGAAGGCCTTGGACAAAAATGAGTCCTATGAACTTATCACTACTCCAGAAGGAAAAAAAAGACAGTTGGCTGCAAATGGGTATTCACAATGAAGCATAACTGGATGGATCCACTGAGAAATGCAAGTCGAGATTGGTGGCTAGAGGCTTTACTCAAACATATAGAGTGGACTATTAAGAAACCTTTCTCGAGTTACTAAGTTGAATACAATCATAATTTTACTCTCTTGTGTAGTTAGGACTTACATCAATTTGATTTTAAAAATGCTTTCCTTAATGGGGATCTAAAGGAGAACGTGTATATGGAGATTCCTTTCGCGTTTAAAGTTGAGAAGATATAAGGGAAGACTTGTAGGCTAAAAAAGGTCTTGTATCAGCTGAATGAATCACCTAGAGCATAGTTTGAAAAATTCATTCAGGCTATGATTTCCTTTGGTTATCACCATATTAATATTCATCATATCCTATTTATCAAGCATTCCCAAGGTAAGATCTCATTTCTCAATGTCTATCTTGATTACATTGTGGTAATTGGAAGTGATATAAAAGAGATGGTTAGGTTGAAGAAACTCCTTGCTCAAGAATTTGAAATTAAAGATCTAGGGAAGTTGCAATACTTTTTGCGATTTGTTGTTGATAGATCAAATATTATCTCCCAAAGAAAATATGTCAATGGGTTGTAAACTAACTGAATCTCCTATTGAGAGCAATCACAAGGAACAAGTATATCAGTAGAGATAGGGAGATATCAGAGGCTAATTGGGAGACTCATCTATCTCTTTTACACTAGACTAGACATAGAATATGCAATTAGTCTGGTGAATCAATATATGCATTGATCCACAAGGACCAACTTCTATCTTCTCTTTTACAAATACAACTAAAATTGAAAAATAGCTAAGTAATTTTAGAAATAGCATTTCTTCCCTAACCTCGTATTAAACCACTAGAGATATGGGTTATTTCACCTGAACTGACATTAACCCATCAAAGTGAAATGGCATTTTTTCCCTAACCTCCGATTAAACCACTAGAGATATGGGTTATTTCACCTGAACTGACATTAACCCATCAAAGTGAAACAGAAACAGTACATTAAAGAGAAATCTTGTGACTTTTTTGCATAACAATCGCAGAAGGACAAAGTTAGCCTTTTTAGCATTTTTCAACGTTTCTTCTATGCTAATTAAGAACAGGAGTTCTCTTTTATGTTACTTCAGTACAGGTGAAAAGCTGTGTGAAATCACAATAAAGAAATGAAAAGATGTAGCTTGAAAAGGACACCAGGCTGCAGGATGTTATTATCTGCGGCAACTGGATTGGCTGTTGTTATATGTCAATGGATTTATATTTTTTATGATTCCTTGTAAAGCAAGTGTGGGAGGGAAACGATTACAAGGCAGACATGTTGTTTGGTAGGTAAGAGAAGAAAGCAAATGAAGCTGATCCACAATAACAAGAAGACAAAGTACAAACATCCTTACTTAAGGACCACTGAGTGATTCGTCTCCAATGAGTACCACAAAACATCCATTAATTAGTGACCATAAAGGTTACCACTTCAGCAGGAAAAAGAAAAGGAAGCAAAGCAACACCTCAACATGCTTCCCTATTGTCATCGCATGCCAACCACTTTTGCTTGTGCAATTTCCAGGATATCCAGAATATTGGAAGGGTAGACTGACCTATAAACTTTTCCAAGTCGTGATTATTAATAATTTGTATTGTTCTTTCAAGTCAAATGATAGTTGTTGAGCTGATCTAGACTTCCGCTGTTAAAAAGACACTAGACCCTCTTATCCAACTTTAACATTGATCCAAGAAAGCTTATAAGTTGGATCATTAAAGTGTATTAGATTCTTGGTTAAACTTTGGACTATAAAAGCATTAGGAAATTTGTTATCTTTGATATAGAGGGATTCTGAACGTATCGATTGTTTTATAAAGATCTTTAAATCATTCACGACTACAAATAATGCTGAGTGTTAATACTTCACGGGTTTAGACTTTAGTAGAACTGTGAAAACCTCACTTGTTCCTGGCAAAAGGAAGTATGATCAGATCATAGGTGGATAAGAATTTCCGAGCCGCAAATGGCTCTGTTCTCACTACCAGCCAAAACTGCTCAGATATGCTGTACCTGTTGTTCCCTGCGTCATTTTTTGTGCGAAGATGCATGGTAGCTCAACTGAAGTACTAAATTCCGATATATATACGCCACGACTACAACTGGAGCTATTTCCAGGAAACTAAGTTATTGTGCTATAAATTCTCAAACCGTATAATTAACTCTAGAAGTTGACTTGGATCCATTTGAACATTCAAAACATGCGGGCGCTAACTGATTTCTTTGGGTCTTTGGCTTAGCACATGGATAGAAAAGTCTTAAACCAACACCTGGTACTCCAGAATTGCTTCCTAACTATACCTTGAGGATCTATTGTCTTTCAAGAAACTAAAGAATTTGACGCCCACGAAAATTAAATTCACGATCACCCGGTCTCTCAGCTAAATAAAATTATCCATGAATGAACCAAGCACTAAAATCTACTTTATAAATAAACGAAGTATGACGTATTCATCCACTTGTTGGATGATAATATTAATCCTTTTTGTAATTGTGAGGTGATCGATGTGCAGGTTCATGCTCTTGTTAAGAACTATCTTTTTAACCTATGACAAAGCATAAGACTTCCTTTCATTTTTGCAGATTAAATAAATACAAAATACTTGTACTAAACTTAAAAATTAAATAGAACTACTTTCCTTTTTCTCCAATAGAATTTTCTTTCGTTAATTTTACCTTCTCTTAGATCTAGGCCACATTCATGTGAGATAAACAATTAAATAAGCCTTCTAAATTTAACGAAAATGATAAATACTTCTATTTAGTATACCTATTAAGTATTAACAACAACAATAATAACAAGAATATCAAGTAAAAATCTTGGTGACATGTAGAGTCTAAAGAAGTTCAATAGTGCTTGGTCTTATTCCTAATTAGTAGAGACCTTCTTCCAAATATGCCACATGAAATTAAAAAATATAAAATAAGAAAATATGTTGTGAAACTAGGGTTAATCTCTACTAATAATAACAAATACATTGAGCACTATTGCTTAGGTGACTAGAGTGTGAATGATTATACGAAAAAATCACACTAGGTAAATTCTCACGAAAGACTAGAGGGGTCACAAATAATCCTACTTAAAATCCAACCTCCTAGACAAAATTTTCCTAGGCATGTAATTTAATAGCACAATAATTCACTACAACTATACCTGATAATGACTATTAAATAGGCAAATAAAGAACACCAGAATTTAACGAGGTTCAGCTAATTATGCCTATTTCCTCAGACACTATTAAATTGATATTTCTCTATTTTTAGGTAATAATACAAGTGAAATACTACAAAAGAAATGAAAGAATTTTTGTCTTATGAAAAGATAATTTTTGGGATGTTAGATAAAAGGTGGAACAGCCCTCCTTTTATAGCTTAAGGAGGCTCTCTCAAATATTGTAGTGTCTTCAAATACGTTTCCAAGCGCCCATTTTAAGTTTTTTAAAATATTGATCAATTCTAAACAATGTTGGAACTTGACTGCAATCACCACCTTTGTCAACATATCAGCAGGATTCTCAGTGGTCTTAATCTTTTGGGTTGCTACTCCATCTTCTTTTAGAACCTCTCGTACAAGTGATAACGGACATCGATATGCTTCGTCCTTGCATGATAAACCTGGTTCTTTGCTAAAAAGATAACACTCTGACTATCACAGTGCACTTTGATGTACTTCGGTTGAACCCCTAATTCACTAAGCAATCCTTGAAGCCAAATTGTCTCCTTCACAACCTCTGTAGTTGCCATATATTCTATCTCTATAGTCTACAAAACAACTATTGACTATAAGGTAGACCTCTAACTGACTAGTGCCTTTGCAAGAGTAAACAAATAGCCAATAGTTTATTTACATTTATCTAAATCATTGGCATAATCGAAATCATAATATCTCGAAGATTGCTTACATCCGTACAATGATTTTTCAAGCTTGTACACCATATTCTCTTTTCCACAACTTAAAAACCTTCGGGCCCAATAATATAGATTTCCTCCTCTAAGACTCCAAGTAAAAATGTAGTTTTTACATCCAATTGAACTAGTTTCATATCAAATTGTGTTACTAAAGCCATCAAAATTCGAATAGAGGAATGTTTTATAACTGGGGAGAAAAATTCATTATAATCAATTCCATCCATATGAGAATAGCCTTTGGCCACCAACCTTACTTTATTGCGAACATTATCCTTATAAAAAAATCCATCTTTTTTTGTATACACTCATTTGCATCCAATTGCCTTCTTTCCCTTTGGGAGACTAGCTAACTTCCACGTCTGATTCTTATAAAGGGAATTTATTTCTTCATTCATGGTTATCCTCCACTTATCTTCTTCTAAACTTTGGACTGCTTCCTTATAAGTGATAGGAATGTCATCAATTTCAATTGGATGTGCATAAGCTACCATATTAACATAACTAGCAGGTACTTGAATGTTCCTTTTTGGCTTTCTCAATGTAATTGGTAATTGTTGCTGTGGAGGTTCTTGGGTTGGAACCTCTTCTTCATCTGGCTCCTCTTCTACCACAGGAGCTTCTACATCTACTTCATCATTTACTAGGATAACAATTCTTTCTTCAAACTCCACCTGGTTTGGAGTACCATCTGTCTGCTTAACATTTTTAGTTGTCACCTTTCTTAACATGGTAGATTCGTCAAAGGTAACATCCCTGATAAAAATTATTTCTCTTGACTCTGGGCATCAAAGGTAATATCCATTTACACCAGAGGTTATCCCCATCAAAATAGCTTTCTTTGCAAGTGGATCCAACTTTGACTCACTAACATAATAGTATACAGCAGAACCAAACACATGTAAGGAATTATAATCCGTAACAGGTTTTCCAAACCATTTTTCCAAAGGTGTTTTACCACTAATAGCAGTTTATGGAAAGCAATTGATGAGATGACAAGTATATGTAACAGCTTAAGCCCAAAATTTTCTACCCATCCTACCATTAGACAATATACACCGAACTTTCTCCAGCAATCTGGTTCATACATTCTACCACCCCGTTTTATTGTGGTGTATTACTGACTAAGAAGTATTTGACAATACCTTTATCTTTGCAAAATTCTAAAAATGGATCACTCATGTACTCCCCAACATTATCTGTACAGAGACGTTTGATCTTTCTGCCTGTTTGAGTTTCTAACATCTTCTTCCATTTGAGGAAAACTTGTAGCACTTTATCCTAAGTCTTCATAGTATACACCTATACTCTTCAAGAAAAATCATCAACAAATGTCACATAATAGTATTTTCCTCCTAAAGAAGTTGTTTTGGAAGGTCCTCACACATTAAAGTGAACATAATCTAAAATACCCTTTATATCATAAATTGTAGTGCTGAATTTCATTTTTATCGCCTTCCCTTTGACACAATGTTTATAGAAGTCTAATTTGCAAGCCCGAACTCCTTTCAAAAATTCTTGATTTACTAATATCCTCAAGGATTTTTCACCTGCATTTCTCAAGTGTATATGCCACAACCTAGCTACTTTTGGCTCTTGATCATCATTAGAAGCTACTATTGTTATTCCAATAACTGCATTACCTTTGTAATAATACAGGTTATTGTTTCTTGGAATTCTTTTCATCACCATAAGTGCACTAGAGATGACTTTCATTACTCCATTTGTTGCATTTATAGTGTATCCCTTTCAGTCTAGGACTCCCATAAAAATGAGATTCTTCGTCAAACTTGGCACATATTTGACATCTGCTAGAGTCCTCATTGTTCCATCATGATTCCTTAAGAAAATTGAACCAATCCCATTTGTTGTGTAGGGATTATCATTTGTTGTGTAAACAACTCCACCTTCTAACTCTTTAAAATCAAAGAACCAATCCTGATTGGGACACATGTGATGGCTACAGCCTAAATCGAGCAGCTATGGCCTAGAAGGGCTTATTGAGGATGTAACAACCAATGAAAGATCTAAGTCTATATCTTCACACTCAACAACATTCGAATTTGAAGCAACCTTTTCCTTATCAGGTTTGTTTTTATTCTTCAGCTTTGGACAATTATTTTTCCAGTTCCCTTTTTCTTGACAAAAGACACATTTATCTTTGCTCAATTTGAGCCTTAACTTTGATCTCCCTTTCTTTCCTTTTGTTTGGCTCTACAAACGGCTTCTTATTACCAAAGCTTTTGTTGCTCCACTTGTACGTTCTTCCTTTGTCTTCCTTCTCAATTCATGACTGTACAAAGCAACTGTAACTTCACGAAGAGACACGTCAACCTTCCTGTGAAGTATAGTAGTTTCAAGAAACTCAAACTCCTCAAGAAGAGATCCCAACAACATCAAAGCTAGATATTTATCTTCAAATGTCACATCCAAATTTATTAAATCAGTAATTAACTGACTAAAACTGGTGATGTAATCATTTATAGTAGTAACCAAAACATAAGAGAAACAAAACAGTCTCTTCTTTATATGGAGCTTATTATGAGTGCTTTTCTTTAGGAATTTCTGTTGGAACCCCTCCCCGGTGAGTCGCGGGCCCGACGTTCTACGTGACATCTGGACGCGCATCTCACTAGGGAGGAATTCCTCACCACGAAAGAAACCTCAAATCGAACTTATTTTCATGACATCCGAACAAATCTTGAAAATTTTACCCTAATTATCCTCCAATAAAATTGATCTGCTTAGGGCCCATAATTAAATCCAATTCCTAAGCTAAAATGAAATTCCATATCTCTAGGTTAAATAGAATCAGAAATCGCCTCAATCGGATCTCTATAGAT
>JAOSBK010000001.1:6281800-6307931 GCA_027568895.1 Erythroxylum shatona | reverse complement strand
GCCCTTACACACTCTTACTACTTTAATACTTCAATTCCCTTAACCTATGTCATATTATCTTACCCACATTAGCAAGCCAATTAATTCTAACATATATTAATCTAGCGAGTCCCAAAAATTTATTTAATCATGCTTATTTATCATAAAAAAAATTTTGGGGCCAACATCTATCTTATCCTATCTCTCTACTTAAGGATGGAATTATGAACTAAGATTATTCTAGTGTATTCATTCACTGCTATTATTTCTTTTGCACTTAATTTAGAGTCTTCACGTCAAGGATATAAGCTTCCTAGATTTTGGATTATTCTTTTTTTGGCTTCATCTACATTCCTTTTGGTATTCAAAGATCTCCTGGTATTGAATGTCTTTAACTTTTGATTGATTAAGTTGAAGTTCTTTACATAAACAAAAGTTTTATAACCTTACACTTTATGCTCTAATCCTTAAGAATGGATTCATTAAGACAAAGATGCTCTACTAGAAAATTGTGAATTTAAATAGGCATTTCCTCCTCTTTTAGGGATGTCAATTTTGGCCTAGTTCGACCCAATTTTGGCCCAAGTTAACCGAGCCACGGGGAAAACAACCCAAAAGTGATTCGAGCACGACCCTGCCTGTGGCCTGACTGTCACTTCAAAAATGACGTCATTTTTGCCATTTTTTAAAAAAATTATAAGATGGATTAAGTTAGCCTGGCTCGATTGTGACTCATTGGGCCACGGGCTGACCTATCCTGGCCCGTCGAGTTATGGGTTAAGCCACGAGCCACCCTAGTTCATGATTAGGCTAGGCCCAGCCTGATCCATTGACATTCCTATGCTCTTTATAATAGCCATATCTTGTATAGTAATTAAATAGTGATTAGAGATTAAAGGAATCATAAAGATTTCTTTTCTGTCTAAGAATTCATCTAATCATTCTTCATTAACAAGTATTGTATTTAGTCTCTTTCTCAAATCCCATCTTAAAGTTTGATTATTACTCTAAGAGAAAAAGTATCCCTTAAAATTTATATTAGTAATACCTACATTTTGCACACACTCCTTGAATTCATTGTTGAAGTTCCTTTACCCCATATGTCCCTTAAATTCATCTCTATATAGTATATTATTAAATACCCCTATAATAAGCCAAAGTCCTTGTATTATTGAATGAATGTGCTCCAATTTTTAATATAAATGTCTTCTTTTGAAGCTAAATTTTAATCATATACAAAGGTTATATTTACACTATATTTATATTATATCATCCTTGTTATCATATGCATTATTCGATCATTAGAGTTTAGTGAATTCACTATTTCTTTCTTGGAGTCACAAGAAACAATTACGTGACCATAGTTGTGGTGTTGATGATTTGATAGGAAAGTCCAATAATTCCCAAATATTTTAAGTTCAGAGTTATTTTCCAGTCTAACTTTTATTTATATTAAGCCTAGAATTAGTGGCTTGTCTATAAAAATAAAATCTTTCAATACAGCTAATTTATTAAGATAACTAATTTTCCTGATATTCCAAGACACTATTAACGTCACAAATGAGTTTTTGGTTTAAAGTCTTTATTTTTATTCTTTCTCCTAACTTTTCTCCTACGGACACTCTAGAATTCATCCAGGTTTTGTTCCATTACATCTTCATTTATTGATCTCTCGCTTATATTAATGTCTTTATCTAGTTAATGTTCCTCCTTCATCCAATTAGTGCTTAAGGTCACTATCAATTTTACCCTTTCTTCTATAATTTTAGTTATCTGGTTGATTTTCTTTCCACCTGTGTTCCCTTATTCCAAGATATGACCATCTTCCTTTCCAAATACTCCTCTCATGCCTTAAGGTGATATTCAAGCTTCTATAATGTGTTGGTTTTTTTTTTAACTTCTTTGACATTTTCCTGTGTTTCACCTAGTTTAAGTTCCTTTTATTATTCATCCAACCTCATTTGTTCATTATACTCACATCTCTCAATTTTCCTTTTAGTGGCTCCCTACTACTTTCCTTATTGTTTTAAGGAAGATTTCTATTAAGAAGATACCAATATTGAATCCTCAAATAACTTTTTGGCCTCCTCTTTTGTTGAAAAATTAAACAATACATGGTTATCTTTAAAGATTAACAATTTTTGTAGCCCTTTACCTCTCCAAGACAAGTTATTTATAACCAAAAAAGGGGGCCTTCTATTTAAGAAGAAGATGATCACTTCTTTATCAGGAGAGACAACAGCTCAACCCTTATTTATGGTAAGGGTCAATCGTGTGGGGAAGTATCAGAAGTTTCCCTTATTACCTTCCTTCAATTCATTTAGCTATTGGGAATCTATGAAGTTGCTTCCCCTTTTTCTCATAAATCCTTTGCCTGAGGTTTCTCTAGTTCTATTCATTGTATTAGAGGCTTGCTTGGTGGGGGAGAGGTGGAAAGGTAACTTGGTATAGAGATTTTATGCAACTTTTTGTTGCTCTGATGACCATATGATTTAAAAGGTAAGAAATCAAACAAAGGAAAAAGCAATGGGAAATTACAAGGCTCTCCTTAGGAGGAGGAGAGTTTAGGAGGAACATGGATTAACAAAAGAGAGAGAAAAAGATGCAAAAGAGGTATGTAGGATGTGAGGAAGCGCTCATAGACTGGAAAAATAAGAATAAGGGGTATAAGTTCTACGAAAACTCATCCTGAATACTAAATAACTATAAAGAATTAATGGAAACCATGTTTACTACATCAAACATAATATTCTCTAAATACATTGATTATTGATAAATACAACAAAGCCAATTGCCGTAAACCAAATTCAACTAAGACATGTTGAATTAGTTCCTATATTTTATAGTGATATTACATAGAATAAAAAACTATTATCTTATTGTAAGGCCCCAAAATATACCTCGAAAGTATTATAGCATGTTCAGGGTGTATTAAGAAGTGAACATAATGAATTAAGTACATTAAGTATAGTAAGAGACAAAATGGCACTTAATGTAAAAGACATGGGTAAATGGATAATTTGTTCACTTTAATATGGACATACATACTTAGACCTGAAATATGTATGGAAGTTTTTAACATGCTTGCTTAAATTTATGAGCGTGATATGAGGGGAATTGATAAAATAAACAAATGGGATTTTTTGGTTAAATTGGATGTGTTTTTGTTTTTCTTTTTTATGATAAGACCGAACTTAGTTAGTTTAGGATGTGTACCTGGTTGGATTGGTAGGTTCCACTAAAAATACTTATGTGATTTGGCCATATCTTGGCCCTTATACCTCCAAATTGGAGATTAAACTAAAGACATATATCAAAACGTTTATGAAGGAACCAAAATTTGATTCTGCCTCTAAGAGTTTTTAAATTTGGCTTGAAGTTGAGTTATGGATATTGTCCCTGTTTTCGAACAGCCTATAGTGTTTTGGGTATAACTCATAAAATAATTAACCAAATTGCATGAAATTTATTCCATTAGAAAATTAAGACAGGAAGGAATGAAATTAATTGATAAGATTATAGGCCAACATGGGAAGTAAAAGAAGAAGAAGGACCAATATGCAATTTTTCTAAAGTGAACATATGGACTAATTAGATTAAGGCATGTGTGATCAATGAAAATAAAGCATATGTGTCCAATAGGAATTAAGCACATGTGTGAGTCTTGAAAGCTCTTGAATGGGCATATGGAGAGGGGAGAAAGACGACATTTTGGGGGTTTTAAGTTCAGATTTTTCTCCTCTTTATTTCACCTTCATCATCCCATAATTTTTTTTGTAAGAAATCAAGTCAATCTTAGGTAGAAATCAAGGTAAAA
The DNA here is from genome assembly GCA_027568895.1 of Erythroxylum shatona. Classification (NCBI taxonomy): domain Eukaryota; kingdom Viridiplantae; phylum Streptophyta; class Magnoliopsida; order Malpighiales; family Erythroxylaceae; genus Erythroxylum; species Erythroxylum shatona. The sequence continues at coordinate 6,304,135 of JAOSBK010000001.1, read as the reverse complement.
GTTCAGATTTTCTCTTCACCTTTACCTCTTCTTGCTTTGATTATGAAAAACTGGAATTATAAGATTGGAAGTGGGGTTGAGATGTGTATTTGTGATGTTTCTAGTCAGTGAGTAGAGATACAAAAGGGAAGGAAAGGCAATAGAAGACATACTTTGTCAATTTTGAGGTTTGGGAATACACTTAGTCTAATTTCTCTTTGTGTATATGTTTGAATGGATATAAAGATTTATTTATGTGCGGAATGGTTGCTGGGATGATACTAGTGTTATTTTGATGATATCTTGCATAGAATTAGTTAAATATGACAAGAGAGTATCGTATAGTGGAATTTTGTCTAGGTTGAACCAATCATATTTTTTGGGTCATAACTCAGCCTACAAACTTCTAAATTGGATGATTTTAGTTGCATATGAAAACTAAGACATACAACTAGAAATGTCAAAAGAGACTCTAACTTAATTATATTTTATGACATAGGAAATTGATATTAAAAATGGTGACTTGATGTTGCCCCTGTTTTGGAGCAACTTGTGATTTTTGGTCTATATCTCATGATTGGGAAGTTCAAATGGTCTTATTGTTAGTTTTATAGAAACTAGAGACATAGGGGAACAAATATTTAGAAGACCTCAAAACATAATTCGAACGTTTTCTGTAAACATATTAAGTAACAACTAGAGTCTATCATGTGATTTGCTTCTCGACTAATTGTTTACCTATTTTTAGACCATCGTATGCCTGGCCCAAATTACACTATTTTGAGTTTGTTGCCATTTCCAATTTTTATTGAATCTTATTTGAACCTCTTTGAATGTGTATGAAGCTTTTCAAAAACCTACAAATAAATGATATAGGACTTACTATATGTGAATTGGTTAATTGAATATTGGAATTTAAGATTGAGCATATTGCATTCCAAAGAAAACTTACATGTACATAAATGATTTACATGAATATTTATTGCTCATATACGTATAGTATGATTATACAAGTGTTATTTTGACACCCTTCTAATGATGCTAAGTTAAGATTTACATGTATGAACACAAATACAAATTTAATGACTTGAAATGTATATTATATAACTTGTCCATATATGGATTGTGAAATTGGCAAATGATTAAAGGAAATGTTATAGTGCCTGCTCTATTGTCTTAGTGGTGGATAGATAGGCATATCTATAGGGATATTTTGAGACTCTATTGTCTCCATAGTTTGAAGCCTTCAGGTATTCACAGTTTGATGTCTTTGGATATCCACAGTTTGATATCTTCAAATGTCCACAGCTTCCATTATCCACACCCATAAGAATGTGCATGCCTAACACAAAAAGTAAAGTAAACAGATATAAATAAGAAATACAGCATTACAAAATAAATAATCAGCATTGTTGAGCATTTTCATTTGTATTGATAATTTGTATCATTGAGCTGAATATCAATGTTTGACTTTTGAAGGTGAATTTATGGTATATGAACAACATATTGAAGTATGTTTGCATTATGTATTTGATTAAGTATGCCATCACTGTTTATATTTGTTGTGACGTTTATGAATGTATCTGCTTGGTGGGTGACTGCTGTAAGTAGTCATCTAAACTAAGTATTTCCCCACTAAACTATCAAGCTTAGTACAAGTGTTAATCCGTGTAGGTCCAAGTCATAGGAGTGAGATACCGAGAATATCTGCAAGGACCAAGGCTAACAGATAAAAGAAAAAGTACTTTTGAAATATCTTTTTAGTTAAAGATGATTGTACATGCAGTGAAGAAAGGAAATTGTATGTTTTTTTTTGGGATTACCATGTAAATGTAAAGATGCATTACTGCTGTTAAATGATAATGTTAAGCACTAGGAAGTTTTGTAATATGTATATGTATAACATTAAATATAATTGGATATCTTGAATGCATGTACAAGAATTTGGTTGCTATGTGTGTGGATGGTTGTAAGTTCCGTATTATATATATATATATGTATATTACATAGATATTTATACATAATTTCCACCAATTTTGTAACAAAAATTTCACCAAATTAACAAAATAAATTACAAATTGATAAAATTTTGGTATTAAATATTCGAAAGGTTATAAAGAAAGAACCATTACATTGGTTATAAAAATTGAAATAAAAATTAAAGAAATTATTGAAATATTTTTACAGCTCGCAAAAAGAAGAGAGGAAAAATGAATGTAGATGCATGTTAAGATATTTAAAATACATTTGAATAGATACTATTATCATTTCGAAGTAATTTATTCTTAATTGATGCAGAGTTCTAGAATTATATAGCTTTACCTAGCTAGTTTAGAGATATTTAAACAAGACTTATAAAAAGTGCCTCCTGTTACATAAATGAAGTATTTAAAAGTAATTAAACAATAATATAGCATCCTTGCTTAAAGGGCTAAATGGGAAGGTATTAAATAAAATAAGATGTTAAACGCTAGAAATTTATTTAGCTTCTGTTTATTGGGTATAGGAGTCCAATCGAGTCAAGGATTAAATTGGGCTGGGCTTGTGATTAGTTGCTCCGAATGAGACGAGAGAAGGGTCGGACTCGGACTGGTTGGTCGGTAGCTTCCTTGGTTCTGTCCTATGTTATTACTCTTCTTCCTTGCACTACTCTTTGTTTCTTCAAAAGTCATCTATGCTGCGACACTGGGTTAGATTTCATTGGTTTTGTTGTTGATGAACTTTTGTTTCATAATTTACTTTTGATATGGCCACGACCGCTGCCGACGAAGACGACGCCGATGCGGTGTTGAGCGACGTCGAAGTGGATGATCCGATTCCGATCGTTGGTACCGATGATGTCTCTGTCGAGAAGCTTCGGGAGCTCGTCGCCGAGCTTGATCACGAGCGAGCTTTGCGCCAAGCGGCCGAGTCCTCGAAATCGGAGCTTCAGATTTCTTTTGGAAGGTTAAAGGCTTTGGCTCACGAAGCGATTAAGAAGAGAGACGAGTGCGCGAGGCAACGCGACGAAGCTGTAAGGGAAAAGGAAGAGGCTTTGAGAGAATTGAGCGAGGTTAATCGGTTAAAAGACGAGGCTTTGAAACAGAGAGATGAAGTTGTGAAGCAATTGGACGAGGTGGTTAGAGTTAGGGAGGGGTTGGATTCTGAAATTGAGAATTCGAGGCATATGCTTGCGAGTGGGATTGAGAAAATTTCTGGGAAAGTTAGTAACTTTAAAAATTTTGCTGCTGCTGGATTACCCAAATCTCATAAGTACACTGGGTTGGCAGCAGTTGCTTATGGAGTTATTAAGAGGACGAATGAGATTGTTGAGGAGCTCGTTAAACAGATTGATCTGATGGCCAAGTCTAGGAATGATGCTAGAGAGCAAATGGAGCAGAGGAATTATGAGATTGCTATCGAGGTTTCGCAGCTTGAAGCTATGATTAGTGGGTTGAGAGATGAGGTTGCAAAAAAAGCTTCTTTGATTGAGAATTTGGGGAAAGTTATGGCGGAGAAGGAGGGAAAGGTAAATGAGATTGAAAATGATATGTTGGAGAAGTCTCGTTTGGTTGAAGAGGAAGCTTTGGAGTTGAAAGGGTTAGTTGATGAGTATGATGGGAAGTTGAGGAATTTGGAATCAAAGATTGAGTTGCAGAGGCCGTTGTTGGTTGATCAGTTGAATCTTGTAGCCAAAATTCATAACCGACTCTATGATGTGATAAAGATGGTTGATGCTAATCATTCGGATTCGGACTTGTCAGAGTCCCTTTTCCTACCTCAACAAACGGACATTGAGGAGAATATACGTGCTTCTTTGGCCGGGATGGAATCAATCTATGAGTTGAGTAGAGTTGTTGTTGAAAAAACAAGGGATTTAATGGAGGAAAAAGGTAATGAAGTGAGAGCTTTGAATGAAACGGTGAGTAGGTTGGTTAAGGAGAAAGAACATATTGGCTCATTACTTAGGGGCGCTTTATCTAAGAAGATTTCACTAGATTCAAAGCCCATCGAGTTGTTTCAAGTGGCTGAAAATGGTTTGAGAGAGTCTGGGATAGATTTCAAATTCAGTAAGGTCATCGGGGATAGTGAGGTTTCAATTAATGGTGGCTTGCTGGACAATGAGGATGAAATATATACCTTGGTTAGTTTATTTCCTCCATCTATGATTTTATCTTCAAGCCAGATTTTATGTTTAATAATCCTAATTATTCTTGTAATCACTTATTGATCACAGGCTGGTGCATTGGAGAATATTGTAAAGGAATCTCAGCTAGAGATTATTGAGCTCCGGCATTCTATGGAGGAATTAAGGTATTTCGACGTTTCTTAAAGGTAGTGAGGTCACAACTTGTTCTTGACTGATCGTTCAGTTTTTCTGTATACCTGCTTTAATATGTTAAGGGCGGAGTCAATGTTGCTTAAAGAACGCGTGGAGGGGCAAGCTAAGGAACTGAACCATAGAATGCACATCATAGAAAAACTTGAAGAGAAGGAAAGAGTAGCAAATGAAAACGTAAGTCAATATTGTCTTGTGCAATGCTTTCACCGTTGGAAGTTGTTTGTCTATCAGCATTCTCCACTGAATAACTTGGAGAGACTCATGATTATGCCAACTATTTTGTCAGGCTCATATCCATGTTCCTTTCTGGAATTGCAGATTGAAGGGCTGATGATGGACATTGCTGCTGCTGAAGAAGAAATTACGAGATGGAAAGTAGCAGCAGAGCAAGAGGCTGCTGCTGGCAGAGCTGTTGAACAAGAGTTTGTGGCTCAGGTATCCGATCTAGTTTGGTTATAAGCAATATGAGCCTGTACATGGGGTCATTTGAACAAGATTATCTCATAAGATTGATGTTATCTTACACAAACATATGGATAAAACGAATCTTGTGCCAAGGTGAATCTCCCAACAGTAATGATGTTTTCGTGGAATTGAATGTGTGATGGCTCTAAATAGGAGAGAGTGATTCAATTTATGCTGACGTATAGGACTGCAGCACGAAAACAAATTATTGAATGCGATGGGGAAGTGTCTTCAAAAATTTGAGTTCAGAGGGTTTTGCATTTACAATTGAAAACCTATGATATTTTGGTTGAAGACAGGGTTCATATTTTGAATAGAAGAATGAAGAAAGGAAACTTAAGAATTTTGCAGAATCTTGTTCCAGGACCCCCCATCTTATTCTTTTTGAATCATTAGTTGAAGTCGTTACACCGTGAAAATGTCATGTTAAACACTGTCTACATCGAAGCAAAGATTACAAAGCTAATTAAACCTTCTTTGGTTAATGCAGTTATCTACAGTTAAGCAGGAGCTTGAAGAGGCCAGGCAAGCTTTGTTGGAATCACAGAAGAAGCTTAAATTCAAAGAAGATACCGCAGCTGCTGCAATGGCAGCTAGAGAGGCTGCTGAGAAGTCATTAAGCCTGGCTGACATGAGGGCATCTAGGCTGAGGGATAGGGTAGAAGAACTCGGTCGTCAGCTTGAAGAGTTAGAAAACCGAGAGGACTCACGAGGCCGTAGTGGGCCGAGATATGTATGCTGGCCATGGCAATGGCTTGGGCTAGACTTCATAGGCATTCGTAGGACTGAAACACAACATCAGAATTCCAATGAGATGGAACTTTCTGAACCTCTTCTATGATTTATACACTTAATCGTTGTTTGCAAATTTTCCACTTCAGCATCAGAGAAGTGACACCTTGTTACAAAGGGCAGAGTGTCTGTATAGATGCCCATTTGTGGTCCTGTCAACAGAATAGCAACTACACTTTCTTTTTGGTTCGTCTGAGATCAATTCTCTCTCCTCTGGTTCTTAGTACTGTTCCTCAGTATGGAGACCAAAATAGTTCTCGCACAGTCCAAAATTGAGCTTAATGTCGAATCAACAACTTACCGTCGGTAAGATATTCTTTTCTTTATACAGAAGATTTTCTTGTTTCTGACTAAGTAGGTGTTTCATCAAATATCATGAATTAAGACATCATTTTATACATCAGTTATTTCTAGATATTGCAGCATCGTAAGTCATAGTCACAAGACATATATAAGAACCAATGAAAGCAAATGGTAAATGCAACTGCCGGTTCAGGTTTGCTAAGTGCCTTACGAGATTCCATCATTTTTTTAACCTCTCTAGAGGTAGCTGGCAGGCACAAGGCTGAGAGCTATCCTCTTAGAGATGGTAAGTCGTCGTCCATCTTCCTCTTGAATGTTTATGTCTCCCTTCTCCATCCCATTTGGTAATTTCCAATCAAAACAGTACAAAAGATTGAATACTGCAAGCTCTACTACTGTCACTCTCAAATTTATATCAGGACATGTTCTGCGACCAGATCCAGATGGCAATAACTCAAAATGTTGTCGTCTGAAATCAACGGTGCTATCAACAAATCTTTCTGGGGAAAACTCTTCGGGGTGTCTTCCCAGTATTTCGGATCTCGTCCAATTGCCCAAGCATTAACTTGTATCAGAATTTTGGGATAGACATTGTGGCCATTGATTTAAAAGTGTGACAATATTTCTCGTGGATGTAGTGGTGGGGCTGGAGGGTGTAGTCTGAGTTTCCTTTATCACCATTTTTTAGGTATTTAAGTTGATCAATAGTCATCGGTTACTCTTCCTTTCTTTCCAACGACATTTCTGACTTCATCTTGAGCTTTCTTCATTATTATTTGATTCCTATAATGGCACCGGTGTCTATTCCTGCCAAAAATAAGTTCTGTAGAGAAACATGTAGGAGACAAACCTATGGAATCTCTAATTTCTGAAGGTCATGAAACTGATTAAACTAAGAGAGCAATACTGAAACTGCAAACTAAAGGCTTATGGATCTACGGATGGCAGCTTCATGTTGCATGACCAATGTTGTTTTCTTCGTAATTACCACCACCATTGGACATCCTAAATTCAGGTCACACTACTTGCTGTTAGGCGTTTGTAATCGCTCAAAGAACGAGCTGCTATGTTTTATCATTTCCAGGACTTGGAAGGACAAGTTGGTAACTTACAAGGAGGATTGCCTTTGTGTTATCTTTTGTAAACCGCGCTTCACCAATTTCAGTATGGTCCCTCTCTTACCTTTTAACATCATATCAACAATGTCTTCATTCTCCTCCGTTGTCTCAGGTCTAAGGTGATCATTGATGACCTGGCTGAAGAAAGAATCCAATCCCAAGGAAACTTGCTCAACTTTTTTTGATGACTGTTAAACTTGTCGATTATCCAACCAACATAAGGGATGTATTCTGCTGCAGAAAAGCACCCCAAGACAGCCTTAGCTTTCTCAATCAACTGTTGCATGTATCAAAATCACTCTTCTGGAAGCTCTTTCCAAAAACCATACTAAATACTATAATTGCTGTGAGAGCATATACTCTCTCTGAAAGATTAACAGGAGTTGCAGATGCTGATGATTGAGAGATGGAATTCATGAGGCAATTTCTTCTTCTCTTACGAAACGAATGGACTGCACTTTCTTCGAGCTCATATTATCTAATTTATAACACTTCCCCTTAAGTTTGAGCATCGATATTAATAATGCCTAACTTATTGCTAATATAATTGACCTAAGCTCTATTTAGAGCCTTTGTGAAAATGTCACCAAGCTATTCTCCAGTTTTGATATATCCTGTAGAGGTCAAGTTTTGCTGCACCTTTTTCACAAATGAAGAGACAGTTTACTTCAATATATTTAGTTCTTTCATGAAGTAGCTTAATTATAACATCACAATTTTAATGGTATTTAGGCTTTAAAACCAATTTTCATTAAGAGCTCTTATACCTATATTATTTCATATGATGATTATGCCATAGCCAGTGCTGGGCCCCTACCCAGGGCCCACTATGAGAAGGGACCCCCCAATTTTGACTCCAACGGCCTCCTCTCCTAAGTCCTACACTAGTGATATTTTAACGTTGGTGAGGTTTTAAATGATTTTAACGTTGGTTTTAAATGATTTTAACAATATACGTTAACGTTGTGGTCTTCATGCTTATAAATAGTCTTAAAATATTTAAGTGTACTTTTACCTTCTAATTTCTTTCATCAATATATGTATTTAAAGTACTCAAACTCAAAAATTAGCAGCAAAAAATTTTACAATTCTGTCTTCTGAGTTCTGAGTATAATTTAAAAGTAAAGTTTATGATTTTTTAATGTATTTTTGCTCTTTGTTTTTTATTTTTAATATTAGACATTAAATTTTTCTATTTATTTTTTTCCTCTATCACAGATATAATACCATTTATATATCTTTGTAATATATTGTGAAGCTGTTGGAGTTTGGTTGTGCTTGCATACTTCTTCCAGTTCTATACAGGTGCTTTTATTCTTTTTCTACCAACTGTGTTATAATTAGTTTATATTATGTTGCCTAAAAAATATTTGTCTGGAAGTGAAAAAAGAAAAAAAAAGAAAACAATTAGCACAGTTGATAGAATCCCAAAAAGGAGCAATAAATAAATTAATAAATTTATTAAATTTATGATCATTTAATATTTAGTTGATTATGTAAACTTATAAATTGAGTCATTTATGTTTCATACAAACATGTAAACTTAAATATATTGTCGATTTATTGGGGTTTTTTTAAATTTCACCTAGGGCCTATAAAACGATAGCAACGGCCCTGCTACTTATCAGCTTGACTAGGAACTAGAAAATGCTATAATACAATCATCATCTAAACCATATTGTGAGGATGGTAATATGGAGGGAGGGGATGGTAAAATAAGGGCTGAAATTTGTTTTATAAGGAGAGTATTCTCAACTTGTTGGCTTATTTATCAACTCAATTCGTTTGGTTGTAAACAAATGAAGATTTGACTTAGAACTTGTTGTTTGTTTCAAGCTGCCTACGTGAACCTATCGTAACACTATTTTCTTTCAGGATGGGATCACAAAAGGCAAAGGAATTAAGAATTTTGTCTCACCTTAGTGACTCCAGTTATAAAAAAGTTAATTTCGTCGAGTAATTAAGGTATTCCTTTGTAGCATCAAATCCCATTTCCAAGCATTAAACGTTCTTTTTTATAGAAACCAGTGACAGATATACTACATTTGTTTATTCCGAATACAAGGTTGGTTAGTGTGATTCTAGATCCTTTACAAAATAAAAGCCTCATAGGATATAAGGCAGTATATGAACCCGTACCTTTAAAGTGTAAAGCAGTACAGACTTATGGGTACCAACACTTAGTTTGTAAGTAAAAAAAAGGTTGTTAACAACTTGCGTTAAGCAAGCTGTTAGATGACAACTTCCAGCAAGTTGTCATAAAAGACCCTCCCTTCCTCCTCTCTTTAGATGAGATGCATATAAGAAGTGCAAAAGATGTGTGTATGTAGTGAGTTAGAGAGTGAATTTTACAGAGCCATTTTGTGTAAGAGAGTGATTTTGGGATATTTTTAGGAAACGTTTTCTTAAAAAGGTGAGTGACAAAATAGTGAGAATATTATCTTAGGGATAATAAATTTGAGAAACACCTTGCACGTGAGTGTCACTATTTTTTTATATCATTTTTCACTCTTTATACCTACTATTTTTATTTGTGGAAGCTTTATTTATAATTTGACCAGTAGACGTAGCCCAAATTAAAGGATGAACCATGTTAAATTTTTGTTTGTTATTTCCTTCCTTACTTTACCTATGAGATATAATTCGTAATTTTTCCCAATGAATGATATCAAAGCGAGGTTCGATTCTATATTAAAGGCTTTCTCATCGAATATGAAGGCAAAAATAAGCAAGATGATTAGCCTAAATGGCTCCAACTATCACATATGGAAGAACAAAATGAAAGATCTTCTACTCATCACAAAAATGCATTTACCGGTATTTACCACATCAAAACTCAAAAATAAATCGGATGAGCAGTGGACGTTTGAGCATTCAGGTATGTAGTTTTATTCGTCAACTTGTTGAAGATAATGTTTATAACCATATTTGCCACGAGACTCACGCACGGACGTTGTGGAAGAAGCTTGAGGAGTTCTAAGCCTAAAAAACCAATAACAATAAATTATTTTACCTAATAAAATTAGTGCAGATAAAATATCGAAAAGTTACCTCTATAGTAGATCTCTTAAATGAATTTAAGGGATCGTGGATCAATTAGTAAAAATGGGCATAAAGTTCGATGATAAAGTGCTTACCCTTTTCTTGTTTAGCTTCCTGCCAGAGTTTTGGGAGACTTTGAAGATATTAATCACCAATTCTACAGTTGACGGTGTTGTTAACATGAAATTTGTTAAAAGTTGAATTTTGAAGTAAAAGATGAGATCTGATCACAGAGTTTGGCCTCTTTAACACAGTGAAAAGTTTTGGTCACAAGTTTTAGGTGGAGGAGCAAATCTAGAGATTCGAATTCCAGAGATAAGAGCAGAGGAAGATCAAATAAATATGGAAATGTTGAGTGTCATCACTACAAAAACAAGGGACATATCAAAAGATTTTGCTAGAAGTTCATAGAAGAAAAGAACAAAGGCAAAGAAGTTAAGAAAGATGATGACAATGAGATGAACCCTCATTGATTGCTACCACCATTGATGACTTTCATGTCGTCTCATATGATAATGATGTGAATAGTACATCCTATGGGTTCAATTGGATAGATGACAGTGGAGTCACTATTCATGCCACATTATATAAAGAACTCTTCTCATCATATTCATAAGGAGATTTTGGTGTTGTTAAAATGGGAAATAGTGATTTGGCCAAAATAACTAGAAAAGGTAGTATTTACTTGGAGACGAAAAATGGCATGAGACTACCTGTGAAAGATGTTAGACATGTTCGTAATCTTCACCTAAATCTGATCTCTGTAAGATATTTGATGATGAAAGTTTTTGCAACACTTTTCAAAGATGACAAATGGAAACTTACTAATGGCTCCTTGGTAATCTCTAAAGATAAGAGGTTCTCAAAGTTGTAAGTGATGCAGACAAAGCTCTCCAATGATGTCATGAATCCAGTGAAGAAAGATGGTGTAATTGAATTATGGCATAGGAGGCTCGGTCATATAAGCAAAAAGGGAATGACTCAGTTAGTGAAAAAGAATGCATTATTTGGAATTGACCAAGTGTATGTAAATAAGTGCGTTGATTGTCTAGTAAGAAAGCAAAATAGAGTCGCTTTCAAAAGTTCCCTTCCTTTTAGGATGAAGAATGTGTTGGATTTAGTATACCCAGATTTGTGTGGGCCAATGCCAAGGTCACTTAGTGGTGCTCAATACTTTGTGACTTTTATTGATGACCATTCTAGGAAGGTGTAGTTATATACCTTGAAGACTAAAGATTAAGTGTTAGATGTTTTCAAGCAATTTCATGCCTTAGTTAGAAGACAAATTGGGAAGAAGTTGAAATGCATTCGAATAAACAATGGTAGAGAATACACTATACCATTTGACATTTACTGAAAAGAGCATGGTATTCGACATCATATTACTCCTCCTAAGACACCCCAATTGAATGGTTTAGTTTAGAGGATGAACAAAACTTTGATGGAGTGTGTTAGATGCCTACTTTCACATGCAAAGTTGTCTATGACATTTTAGGGTGAGGTTTTATTCACAACATTACATGTATTAAATCGTTCACCCTGCATTCCTTTACTGGCTAATGTTCTGGAGAAAGTATGGTTACGAAAGGATGTTTCCTATGATCATCTAAGGTTATTCGGTTGCAAAGCTTATGTCCATATCTGTAAAGATGAAAGATCCATACTTAATGTCAAGAATCACTAATGTATATTTAATGGTTATGGAGAAGATCAATTCGGCTATCGATTTTATGAGCCAGTTGAGAAGAAGTAAATTCAGAGTCGTGATGCTATATTTGTTGAAGATCAAACCATTAATGCTTTTGGCAAAGTGAGAAAGGATGTTCTAAGAACTAATGGTGACTGATGGACTTAGAGTTAAATCCTCTAAAAACGGTGTCAAGATAATTTGGAAATGAAGTTGAAAATCACCAGCTGAACATAGTTGATAACGATGCTCCAATTCAAAATCAATCAGATGAAAATTTTGATGAAGATGACATTCAGAATCAACCATTAGAACTAGAGACTGCTCAAGTTCCAATAAGGAGATCTACATAAGTAAGACAAGCCAGATACTCCAATGATCAGTACGTGTTACTTACTAATGGGGGAGAATCTGAGAATTTCAAAAGGCTATGATAGATGAACATAAGATGAAATGGGTTCAAGCTATGCAAGATGAGATGAAGTCCTTGCATAAGAATAAAACATTTTAGTTAGTGATGTTGTCAAAAGGTAAGAAGCTTTGAAAAATAAGTGGGTGTTCAAGATTAAGCATGAAGAACACAATCCTCATGCAAAATTCAAAGAGAAGGTATTGATTTTGAGAAGAGATTTTCACCAGATGTGAAAATGACATCCATCCATACAATGCTCGGTTTAGCAGCAAGTCTAGATTCGAAATTGAGCAATTGGAAGTCAAGACAACCTTTCTTCATGGAGATTATATATATATATATATATGGACCAGCCAGAAGGTTTAAGGAAAAAGGGAAAAAAGACTATATGTGCAGATTGATGAAAAACGTTTATAATTTAAAACAGACACTAAGATAGTGGAATAAGAAGTTTGAGACAGTTATAAGGGAGAAAAGCTATAAGAAGACTACTTCAAATCATTGTGGTTTTGTACAAAAATTCTCTGATGATGACTTCATTATCCTTTTGCCTTATGTTGATGATATGTTGATTGTTGGCAAAAATATCAACAGGATGAACAGTTTAAAGAAGTAGTTAAGCAAGTTTTTTTCTATGAAAGACTTGGGGCTAGCAAAACAAATTCTTCAGATGACGATTATCAGAAACAGGGGCGCTAAGAAATTATGGTTGTCATCAAAAAAGTACATTGAGAAAGTACATCAAAGGTTTAACATGGATAATGTTAAAGCGGTTAATTGTCTTCTTGCTAATCACTTTAGGCTAAGTACTAAGCAATGCCCTTCAATGGATGAAGAGAAGGAAGAAATGATGAAAGTCCCCTATGCTTCTACAGTTGGAAGTTTGATGTACGTCATGGTATTTACACCACCAGATATTGCTCACGTAGTTAGAGTAGTGAGTAGGTTCCTTTTAAATCCTAGTAAGGAACATTGGGGTGCTGTGAAGTGGATCTTCAGATATCTACATGGTACTTCCAAAATATGCTTATGTTTTGAAACTACCAAGCATTTGTTAGTTGTTTATACAGATGTAAACATGGCCAGTGATGATGACTCGAGAAAGTCTATTTCAGGTTACCTAATTATCTTTGCAAGAGGAGTTGTGTCATGGCAATAAAAATTGCAAAATTTGTTGCTCTATCCACCACTAAAGTGGAATTTATTGCTGCAATTGAAGCATGCAAGAAGCTCCTATGGATGAAGAAGTTCTTATATGAACTTGGTTTTTAGGATGACCGATATCAACTATTTTATGATAGTCATAGTGCTATTTACCTTAGGAAGAATTCCTCCTTCCACTCAAGATCAAAACATATTGATGTGAGATATCACTTAATCTGAGAGGTGCTAAAGAAGAAGTTATTGCAACTTGAGAAGATTCATATAGATAAGAATGATCTACTTGGGGGAAAGTTTGAATTTTGTCGATCATTTGTAGGAATGATAGTAAACCCCATGTAGTCAGTAGGGGAGAATTGTAAGGTGGTACCAACTTATGGGGTACTGCCACTTAGTTTGTAAGTAAAAAAAAGAAGAGGTTGTTAAAAACTTGCATGCAAGCTGTTAGATGATAGCTTTCAGCAAGTTGTCACACGATGGAGGGTTTATAAAAGACCCTCCCTTCCTCCTCTCTTTAGATGAGATGCATATGAGAGGTGCATAAGATGTGTGTATGTGGGGAGTTAGAGAGTGAATTTTAGAAAGTCATTTTGTGTGAGAGAGTGATTTTGGGATATTTTTAGGAAACGTTTCCTAAAAAGGTGAGTAACAAAATAGTTAGGATATTATCTTAGGGATAGTAAATTTAGAAAACACCTTGTTTGTGAGTGTCATTATTTTGTTATATCATTTTTCACTCTTTGTGTCAACTATTTTTATTAGTGGAAGATTTATTCGAAATCTTGCCTGTAGACGTAGCCTAAATTAAAAAATGAATCACATTAAATTTTTGTGTTATATTTCCTGAGTCACTTTACCTATAAGGTTTAATTCGTATGTTGGATAATAATTCAGGAAGACTTCGTAGCTTGGAACACATGCTTCTTAAAACATGATATTGACAATAAAGTGTAGCTCAAATGACCATATGATTTGACCCGTTCTGATATTCAATGTTTATCTTTTTATCTCAATTTTTGTTTGTTTTGTGTAGTTTAGGCTTACTGGTTAATCATTATGTATGTGTTAAAATACATATTACCCATCAATTTTAAAGTTTTAGATCGAATGATTTTTAAATATGATATCAAAGTTTTATGATGATTGAAAGTCTTGAGTTCAAATTTTGCCATCTTGCATTTTTCTAAATATTTTTGTGATTTGTTGTATTTATTGGTACATTTTTAAATTATTATGTTTATCTATACGTTTACATCCGAATTCATAAATTGTTGTGTTGGTTCGATATTTATATCTTAGAAAATACATTAAATAGATTTTGTTCATATTAAATATATTATATCTAACTTTCCTAATAAATAATTCATAGAAATTAGTAAAGCAATTTGTTTAATTTTATTATGATTTTAAAGTTATAGATATATTACATTTTTCGATATTATATTATCAAAGAAGTATAATTACGTATTTAAATTTGGCTATTAAAAAACTTGTCTACCATTAAATACGTATATTTGATGGAATATATTAAATTTTTGTAATTATCTCAGTAACATAGTATTCAAATGATTAAATTTTTTGAGTTAGTATCATTAAATTCTTAATATGCAATGGACAAAGATTTAATAAGGAAAAGCAAACATTCTTATAATAAGGTTACTATAACTATTTTACATGCATGTTAACATTTTAAACTTGTAAAATATTAATTTTATTATAACAATTAACACGTAATAACAAAATTTGAAAACATATATTTTACGAAGTGAATTTTACTTCAAACAAACTCTATATATAAATTTACACATATTGTATAATTATATAAGAACGTCTTCATATATAATTTTCAATGTCTACATGTGCAAATACATATATCTCACTACAAGAAAATAAGACAATTCGCGACGTTTTATTAATAAAACGTCATTGAATGTAAAAATTTTTCGCGACGTTTAAAAAACGTCACAAAATATTTTAATTTTTTGCGACGTTGTGTGAAAACGTCACAGATTTATAAGATTTTTCACGACGTTTTATTAATAAAACGTCGCGAAATAGAATCCTCGAAGTTTTGGTGGATAAAACGTCGTGGTTGGCTTAAGGCAAAAACATTTGGTTTTTTAAAAAAATCCCTCAACCCACCCCCGACTTCGTTCTGCGCTCTGTTCCTTCATTTTCTTCCTCCTCCAGATGTGCTCCGTCGTCCTCCCCACCTCTCCCTCCCCCCGACTTCGTTTTGCACGCTGTTTCCTTCATTTTCTTCCTCCTCCAGATCTGCTCTATCGTCCTCCATGTGTGGGTCTTGTCTCTGGTATGTGCGTCTTGTATCGTCCTTTATCTTTGTCTCGTCGTCCTTGGTACCTGTCATGGCATCTTCACTACACATACACAAAGCACTATAAATGTCGACTTCATCACGCTATTGTTTGTGTAACGCTTCTCAACTAGGACTGCAAATTCGGATTTCGAAGAATGGGTTTGAAGGTGAGGTCAACTTTCTGTAATCCCTTTTCTTTCCTTTTTCAACATGCGTTAAAAGCAACAGTCATTCCGATCTCAATTTTGTTACCCCTTTTTGGTGGCGATTTGTCTGTGTTTGGCTTGTTTGTTTGGGGCTTTGTTTCTTTTGCATGGCTGGGTTTATGATTGAAGTTTCTAGAGACTGATGTTTTTTGGGTTAGATCTGATTATACTCCTGGGAATCAGTTAAAGTTTGTTTCTTTTAGAGTTTTGGTTGATGGGTCGGTCCCTTTTTGTGGAAACAAACATTGGTTTCTGATGTGTTTTTTTTGCCGATTGATTTTTTCCAGTGCTGTCTGGGATTCGTGTTTTAAGCTGCATCTGATTGATCCCAGTTGCAAACTTTGAATTTCAGCTGCTTTTTTCTTTGTTTCTTGTTTGATCTCTATGTCCCCTGTAAGGAGTTATAGTAGTTTTGTCTTCCTTCTAGTAGCAATGCTGACCATGGATGTAGGATGATGCATCTAATCAGCTATTTCTTGGATTAAAGTTAAACATTAAACTGCACTCATTAGTAGTAAATTAATACAATGCACAGAATTTCTTGAGTCTAAGAATTGTTTTCTATTTCCTCACAACTTTTTATTTTGATTCAACCAGGATAGCTTTGATAGTATGGATAAGAACTTTCTCTTTACTGAGAATGCCTTTGCCTTTTACTTCAATTGGTAGTTTATCTGATGGACCTATAAGAACAGCCTTCGTCACCGGATGGAATTTGGTCGCAAGGGTTGTAGACTTCGTGTTGAATGGATAAAGGTAATACATTATTTGTCTAGTTGATATTAAATCCATTTTTTAAAAATTGTGAATATTTATAGTGTTATATTATTTGATATTCAGCATCTTTTGTAGGATTGTGTTTGTAGTGATGTTATTGATTTGGACTTGCTATTGACTATTGTTATGTTCTTTTGATTTTAAGCAAGAGCGAGGCATAAGAAGGCCTGCTGGTGGTGGTTCAATGAGATCAGCTAATAATATGAGACCTTCTAGGACATTGTTTGTTATTAACTTTAATGTTCATGACACGAGGACAAGGGGGGAGAGGCACTTTGAGCCATATGGGAAGATAGTGAATGTAAGGATTAGAAGAAACTTTGCATTTGTCCAGTATGAATTACAGGAGGATGCCACCAAAGCACTGGAAGCTACTAATATGAGGTTTGTTTTCTTTAAACAGTGCACTTTACCTTGTTTTTTTTACTGCAGCTCTATGTTTTCCTAAATTTTTAGTGTTTCCAGAATGAGTTTGAAGGTTTTGTCCACTTGTCTGTTTGCGTTGTGTAGCAAATTGATGGATCGAGTAATTTCAGTAGAATATGCAGGTCGAGATGATGATGAAAAGAATGATCATTAATGATGACAAGTAATCCTGCGATTGATGGCTCAGAAAGTTTAAGATGATTTTGCTAACTTATCTGCTTCACCTGTAACATACATGGTGCACACATTAAAAGATGGAATAAGAATGGAATAACTTATCTGCAGTGGAGAGGTTGGTATAGGAGTTGAGTGAAGTTCAGAAGGCATTTGACATGGTGGAGAATAAGGAATTGGTTGAGAGGTTTTGGCTAATGAGACACGGCGAAGTGTTTGCTAGTCGCACAAAACAGCTCAAGAAATCTAGATCCTGATCTTTTAGGAGTTTCTATTAGCTTGTCAGGAAGATTTAATTAATTTGATATATTAATGTCACTCTTCTTTTATTTTTTTCAACTTTGTAAAACACTAAAACTTTCCCTATCCATGTTTGTAAATACAAGAATTTCAAGCGCACTTCGATTTCTATCCAAATCAATGTAAATCAGAATTATGCATGAATTTGACCAATTTGATAATATATAATCTTCATATTGTTGATGTATGTGTGAACAAGATTAGGATCTTACAGTTTCTAATTATTAAAATTAATGATATACTAAAAAAATTAAAGAATTATTAAATAAATAAATTTCATAAATAATATTGAATAGTTATTAATATGATTTTCAAAAAAAATAAAAAATAATAAAATAATAAAAACGTCACGGAAGACATTCAAAAAACGTCACGGAATGTTTTCCACGACGTTTCCAAAAAACGTCACGGATTCTTTCACATTCTGCGACGTTTTAAAAATGTCGCAGAATTTTAGACAATCCGTGATGTTTTTAAAAAACGTCACGGAAACTCTAACAATCCGTGATGTTTTCTTAAAACGTCGCGAATTGTCCAACTTTTTTGTGACGTTTTACAAAACGTCGTGGAATGTCGGCGTTTTTCGTGATGTTTTTCATAAAACGTCGCGGAAAACTTTTGCCTACACCACATTCTGCGACGTTTTTTGTGATATTTTTTAAAACGTCGCAAATGCTCTTCTGCGACGTTTCTAAGACCTTTTGTGACGTTTTTAAAACGTCGCAAAATGGTTTGTTTTCTTGTAGTGTTAGGGTTTAAAAGATAGAGATTAAGATTTCTATTATTTAATTGAAAGATGTTCTACCTAACCGTGGCTGGTGTTGTTGTAGAGAGATCTCACTGCTAAAAGTCTCTTGCTAGGATTTTGGGTGTAAGTGAGAGCTAAGAGAGATGATTGAAACGATGTCGTTTCATTATGCTAATTATCTAATTAATGAGGGACGTCATTTCAATCATTTAACTTTATTATGCTAATTATCCGATTAATGAGGGTCCCTGTATACGTAGCACTGTTACGTCAACAAAAATAATGGTAACACTAACGTCGGGTTAAAATTGAAAAATTGAAAGTTTGAATATTTTATTGTTACTTTTTAATGTTTGGGCTATAATTGAAAATTGATAAATGTTTGAGCTTTTTTTTGTAATTAACCTTATTTTATTTTGGCATTATTTCATTTAAAAAGTTTACTCTGGATCTCATCAATGTTGCAAATTGATATGAAGTCAATGCTAATGAGTAGCAAAGGGTAATCTTAGTAGGCGTTTGGTTTGAGCACAGGGTTGGCTATAGATATGAGTATAATAGTAGAAAAGAGTGGGGATGGGAATGAAAAATAAAAAAATGATGTTTAGTTTATAACTTGGGTTTTGTATTAATATCAATTCGTTGATGAGACGTGATAAGACAGGATAGGAGATCGTAAGAAATTGAGAAGCGATAAGGAAGATGCTAGGGTAAAAGCTGAGGATAAAAGAGTAAAAAATAAACGTGATAAAAACTTAGATTGGAATGAAAATTCGATACTCACTCCCTTCGTAGGTTTAATAGATTCCCAAATTTAAATGGATAAATCTATTCCCCTGGAATTGAAAACCCCAAAGCAAACATTATTTTTTACAATTATTATATTCCTTCGTTTCCAAACCTTCAAACCAAACACCCCTCCCCCCTTGAGAAGCGATAAAGAAGATGTTATGATAAAGACTGGGGATAAAAGAGTAAAAAATAAACGTGATAAAAACTTAGATTGGAATAAAAATTCGATACCCACCTTCGTCGTAGGTTTAATAGATTTCCAAATTTAATTGGATAAATCTATTCCCCTATAATTGAAAACCTCAAAGTAAACATCGTTTTTTATACTAACGTTGGGTTTAATTCCAAAAAAACCCTTCCCAATATGTTAGCCGAGCAAGAAAATTCCAGAAAAAGGAAAAACAAAATGGAAGAAAAAAAGAGACAAGGAGCACCACTGGAAGTCAAAGTAGTCGAACCAATTTTCACGTATCTGGACCCCGCCACTTAATATTGTTTTCCCTTGATTCCTCCGTTGTCAGGATCAAATTGAGTCTCAACTAACAAAAACTAACCCTTCGTTATTCTCTCCGATACATCCACCAGAATTTGCCCATGGAAGACATCAATAGATCACGACCATGTTCTTATAAGTCATACGGATATGCGAGTGGTGATATGATGCACATGGAGAGCTACAATGGTCCCCCAAAACCACTCCCGTATTCCTATGAGCTCAGGTCTTACAGTGCCTCCTATTCTCAGGCTCAGGTGACTAACACAAACCGTGGCAACAGCAACAACAGGAACTTTAAGCTCAAGAAAGGCAAGAGCACTTCTGGGTCTGCTTATGCCAAGTCCTGGAGCTTTGCAGATCCTGACTTCCAAAGGAAAAAGAGGGTCGCTAGCTACAAAATGTACAGTGTTGAAGCCAAAGTGAAGGGAACTTTCAGGAAGAGCTTCAGGTGGCTCAAGGATAGATACACCCAAGTGGTTTATGGGTGGTGATGATCAAAACATTGGTGATCTTAGTTTCCTTTTACCACTTTCGTTCCTGGTTTGTATGTAAAATCGTTTGTTTTCTTTTTTAACGAAAAGTTCCTAGTTATCATTTTCATCAATTTATAATTGTGAAACTTGTTTGGATTGTGTCTTTTTTTTTTTTTGAAAAAGTTAAAAGTATTAAGTGCACAAGCTCCTAGCTTTATAAGGGTAAAAATAGTCATTAATGTATACAACCTCCTTTTTTTTTAGTTTTTACAAAAGAGTTTTACGTCTTATTCTTTTGCTACTACTTAATTTTTCCTGACCTGAGGATGATTTTTAACAGGAACAGAGATTAGTACGTTCTTGGTTAGTGAAGGAAGGAAATGACAAGATGATTGTGTTAGCATAGTTAGGGGGCTTCATTGGTGTGGATGTAAGTGAAAGCAGCTCACTATGTTGTATTACCCTCGTGAGCTTTTTTAACGTAACTTGAAGGGTGGAGCCGTTGGGCAATAGATTTTAATATATCTGCCATACTTGATTCTTTTTGACATCAAAAATTAATTGCACAAATCTTTTTTTTGGAAAGTAAAAGAATTACGCTCTTTCCAATGTATAGGAAATTGTCATGGCTAAAATACAATACCTAAGATACAGTTAAAGCAAATGTAAATTATGGAAGCAAACTTATCCAAACCTGATGTAGGAGCTGATAGTAATGCAAGCTAAATATTTGACATGGAAATCTTTTAAGCAAGCTACTCTGGCTATACAGAGTTTGGAGGTAGAGAATACAAAAGTCTCTAGCCCCGATTCCATGAGTGACTGAACGTTTCCTTCTTTGCCATCACTAGTAGATACTCCTTAATCCATGACAAAGGTCCCTGATAGAATGTTGGGACAACGTTTTTGGTGTTCTCAGAATACCCTATAATTCCTTTTGATTCAAATTCCATAAACTACACAATTGAAAGCCAACCTAAGGATGATATTTTCGTAATTTTGTAGCCTTTTAAGGTTGCTTATCCAATCTATAATTCCAAAGCAATAAGTTTGAGGAAATTGAAAATGAAATAACTTAAGTAACCACTACCAAAGAGCAGATGTGAAAGGCATACAAAATAAAAATGATTTATTATTCTAAATTGTTGCATAAGACATATAACTTATGTAGAATATAAAATATGCACTTGTTTCTTATTGCTAGTGTCTTATGAACTACTAGCCAAAGTATAAAGGAAGATTTGGGGATGTTTGGGGCTTGTCAAACCATATTGCATGAAGGTTCCTTTTGTTCACAATGCACAAGTAAACCTATGCAAGATTGATTATTGAATGCTTTTTATTTATGCATAATCTATATCCCATGTGTCTGACTTGTTTTGGCTATGATCAAACATTGGCAACCTGCTCTTGATAACCTTAAATCCTGTGATTGCATAGGAGGCTAGTTTTTAGTAGTTCCATTAATAAGATCAACAACTTTAAACATGTTTGGGAAAGATGGCATATGAGAATTATAGTTAGGTAAAACGAAAAGAGGATCAAGCTAATGCCAATTATTAAATTAGATCCAAGTGTCCCTTCGACTCTCTATAATAAATTTTAAGTCCCTAATCACCAAGTTTTTAAGATTCAAGGTTTACTTAAAGGTCTATGAGGCATTTGTTTTTGGCTTGTCAGACCAGAAACTCGAGCCTTTCAAAAAGTGAATGTGAAAATCTATCTCACCAATAGAATTTTATTATTAGCTAGAATTTTATAAATATATTTCGCTAAGACGACTTAGTTCATAGCTTTTATTGATTTGTTACCTAGGTCCTTTTATCTCTTTGTTTACAAACATCTGTCCACTTAATCTTGGCACCTGATGAATTGTTTTCTTCTCTCGAATTTAAAAAAAGAGTTGCATCAATCTCTCAATGGTCTTAATTATATAAATAGGTGGTGATGGATGCAAGGTCTAACAAATATGTGAAGACATTTGAGAGATGAGTTGATTAATTATAGTCGCGCAGCTAGAGATAAAGACTTCTTGCAACAATTTCCTAATTACTTCTTCTGTAAAGCTTCAACTAGATGCTGATGCTCCCTAAAGACAAGTATTTTGGTGGTTATAGGAATCCCCAACTATTTAAAAGGAGGAGTCTCATGCTTAAAAACTATTGAGGAGCTAATAAACTCGACCATATTTTCACGTCTTAAAGACAAGGAAGCTACTTTTTACTAGGTTATTACAAAGCCCAGATATATTTTAAACTCTTTTAGAGAAATAGTGAGGAACCGAATGGATTCATAAGTAGCTCCATATAGCAAAATCATGTCTATAAACGATAAGCTTATAATATT
>JAOSBK010000001.1:6261407-6272662 GCA_027568895.1 Erythroxylum shatona | reverse complement strand
ACATAATTCATATACAAACATACTTATTTCATACTTTTTATATTTCTAAATTTCACGAAAAGATCGGGGTCCAACATAATATGTTACTTCTTGCTTTTTCATGAGACTAGGTTTCCTTTAATAAATACACAGTTGCTGATAGTAGATTTTTAATCAATCTTAAAGCCTACCTAATCAGGATCTAAGAAACACTCAATATGAGTATATCCATGATTTTTATATAGTATCCCTTGACTAGGAGTTCCTTTTTAAGTGCATAAGATTTATTGTAAAGCATCTAAATAGTGAATGGTTGGAGAAGATAGTAATATGCAATATCAAGGAAAGTTATTGTAAAAAAAACTAATTTTCCAACCAATCTCCCATATTTCTTATAGTTCTCAAACTAGTCTCCATATTTGGTGAATTATAAATTAGGAATCATTATAGCACTATATGGCTTAGCCCCCATCTTTCCGGTCTTAATTAATAGATCTGATATATACTTCCTTTGAGATAAAAAAAATGCCTTTTCTTGCTTTTTATCCCCTACACCCCCAAAAATTACTTCTAAACCCTTAAATCTTTCATAAGAAACTAAATTTGAAGGAAGGATTTCAAAGATAAAATTTACATATTATAACTGATAGTAATGACAATATCATCCACATATATAACAAGGAGAATAATGATAAATACAAAATGTTTATAGAATATTTAGTGTTTAGATTTACTCTTATTCTTGCCAAAACTTTTAAAATTTCTAACTAATTTTTTTAACCAATCATAATAACTCTATTTTAAACCATATAATTACTTTTAAAAGATGGAAATCCTTAGCTATAAACCTAAGTGGTTGTTCCAAATGCTCTTCCTCTTAAAGGCTGCTTTATATGAAGGCATTCTCGATGTCTAACTGATGTAAAGGCCAATCATGAGTAGCTAACATATAAATGAATAAAAGAATAAAGGTTAATTTCATTTCAAGAGAGAAGTATCACAATAATTGACATAATAAGTCTAAGCATAGCATTTTGTCATAAGTCCTGCCTTGAGCTTAACCATGGATCCATTAGATATGACTTTCACTATAAACACCCATTACATTTAATAGCCTTCTTTCTAATAGATAGTTAACTAAATCTTATAAACCAATATCATCTAAAGCATTCATCTTCTCTATTATAGCTTCACACTAGCTAAGATGAGATAAGAATTCATAAACAATTTTTGGAGGAGTCGTGGAATTAAATGGGGAGATAAAATAATCCAAGGAGGAAGAAAAAAGATCATAAGAATAAAAAGAGAAAATAGGAAAAGTGTACTAACTTTTTTCTTTGCAAAGAGTAGTTAGGAAATCAAGATCATCAATTATTGTATTTGATGTCTATTAAAAGATAGGCATTGAACTTGTATAAGGATGATATCATATTTTAGAATAAATCAAGTAAATAAGCTATGTTTGCAGCTTTGTATAAGTTTCATATGAATAGATAGCATTTATAGTCTAAAAAGCAATCTTGTAAACTAATAAATTATTGTCGTCTTTTTAAAAATTGAAGGATTAGAAAAAAAGAAAAGGAATATGTTTAAAAAAGATAACTTCGACTGATATCAAATATTTGTTAAGATTTTAACAGTAGTATGATAATTTTTTTATATATAAGAGAACCTCAAAAAATATTTTAATATTTAAGATTTATCCTAATAAATTGAGGATGAATATCACGAACAAAACAAGCACTACCAAAAATTTATATAATAAGGAATGAAGGTTTAGTAGGAAAAAGAATATTAAAAAGAATCTCACAATAAAGAAAAGAAGAAGGCATATATTTGATCAAAAAATAGGTTGCGAAGATTGCATTGACCTGAAATGGTTCAGGAACATGCATTTTGAATAAGGGTATTATAGAGGTTTTAAGGAGATTTTGATTTTTATTCTTTCAACAATGCCATTTTGAAATGGTGTGTTAACATATAAGGATTAATGAAGAATGTAATTATATGTCGTGTTGATTTAGAATGGTATGAAAAACTTTATTTAGTATTATTGTGTCTCAAGTTATGGATAAGAGACATTGAATTAATTTTTTATTTCATTATAAAAGAATAAAAATGGAAAAATAATTTAAAATGACATTTCATTAATTAAGCTAAGTCATATAAGAGAAATCATCAACAAAAGTAACAAAATAATGCTAGACATAATAGGAAATAAACCCCAAACATCAAATGTACTCACTCAAAAGGAAACTAGCTCATTTAATAACCCAAAAGGAAAGAATAAAATACAACAATATAAGGAATGAGTGAGTTAATCACATATATTAAACTTAAAAAAGATGGGCTCAAGAAAAATGACAAAGATAGTAATATAGTAGGACTAATAATGTTAGAATCAATAATAGAGGAAATATATCTATTAGATAAGGTAATATGGAAAGGAGAAGAATGTTTATGTAAAAAAAAAACTAGAATTATCTTAATTTTAGGTATAAAAATCAATGAGACATTATAAGGAAGAGTAAAGAATACATGTAGATATGTTACTGGAGTCAACAATATAAGTGATAGGGCTAGATGAACTCTGTAATTCTTTTTGGTACTAGGTGAAGAAAACTATAATTGTCTTCTTAACGAATAAGCTAAGTATGCTAATAGTAGATACAACATGAGTGTAATGAGATTTTTGAGAATTATTTAGCAACTTTTTTTGATAACTCGGAAGAATTTATATAGATGATAAAAATTGTATACAAAACTTGAGAGTCCCACACTTGAACCTCTTGGTAACTAAAGAGATTTAGTGATACCTACAACATTCCTTGTAAGCTCACCTTTAGGCAATTACACTCACCAATTTTCCCAATTATTTAGCAACTTTTGGCATATGCATTTACTATGACTTGTGATAATATCAACAAATAATTGATCTTCCATCCTGATTTTTATTGTCATAATTTCCTATCCCTCCTCCTCTGTTTATTATTCCTATGAAATGAATTTTCAATGTCAAATCCATTATTCCAACTCGTAAGGGCACTAAAAGTCTAAATTTGGTATAAACAAACATATTGGCATCTGTGTAGAGTATTTTAATAAAGACCTTATATAAGGAAGGAATCTTAACACTAGAAAGAATTTAAGAGTTAGCAACCTTAAAGTGAGAGGTAAGACCAACCAAGAAAATTATAACTACTATCTGCTCTTATTGATTTGTCAATTTTTAACATAATTACTAAACAATACAAAATATTTAATTCTTTATAGAGCTTTTTAAAATTCGTAAAATATGTTTAAAGGGATTGATATTATTGTTTATCTTGTTAAAACCCCTTACATGCTTTATAAATACGTATTTCCATTTTTTGATTGTGAAATTCTAAATATTTCGTCAAGTCTTTGACATGCTCGTAGTGATTAATTAGAATAATGAGCTTATTTTTAATCAACTCAGGCATTATATCTTATCCATTCCTTATAAGTATGGTTCATTGGTGAATCATCAATGAGGAGATGGTCTTTAGAAATACTTCTATGGAAAATTTGAATTGTTTTACCCTATTCCAGATGATTGAGAATAGTTAAGCTAGATTATGTGATTTTAGACATTACATTAATAAAATTATTCACATCTAAGTGATTTTTTGTTTTATTAACCATAGGGAAAAATAGTTAAATAAATCAAGTACACCTACAAAGGTTCTAAGACAAACGAGAAGTTTACTAGACCAAAATTATCCATCAGATAAACTCAAAATTTTAATGAATTAAACAAGACCACTTATTAAAAAATATTAAAACAAGGAAAAAGAAAAAAAAAAGAGAAAGACAAACTTTCCTATTAAGGTTAAGTGAAACTAACAAGATAATGTAGCAGATAAAAAGTACATTTTGAACCTAAGATTTTCACCGAAATGCAAGTTAAACCCTAATATTATAATGTATTCAAAATGAACCTTAAACCCTAAAGTAAAGGTTAGTGAGCTTATAAATAGATATGAGTGGAAAATTAAACATAAATTATTCTTTAATATCCTAGACAATTTGATAAGACAGAACCTAGATAAATAATAAAAGGATAGCTTTAGATGGCATAGACATTCTTCTAGACATTTTACCAATCAATCTTGCTACTAATTTTTCAAAAAAATTAACCATTATAATCTAATAGAGAAGCTAGTTTAGACTAAACATATCCCTCCTAAACTAGATTTCATCATTTGTGTAATATCCCACTTCTATAGAACATATACCCGACATTTCAAAGAACATTCGAGCACTTACCCCGTGGAAGATTCATGTTAAAGCAATCACATCACTTATCATGGCATCATATAGAACATAAACATTTCAGAAAAAAAATAAGTTCTCTCACTTCATTTATGAATAGAAGCATACATTATCATTACATTCCTTGCATTTGATTCATAAACATAACTATCCATTGTGTTATTACCCTCATAACTCATTTTTATACAACACATAACATGCCAAAGTTCGCAACTCTATACAATGTGTACAACATAAAACTTGGTACTGGACCAAAATATTCTATCTAGATGCTTTAGTAACAACTAACCAAACCTTTGAGCCATTCTTGGTTCCAAACTGGACAATGCTAGGTTGCTACTAGATTATCTTAGAAACTAGGTTGTTTCAATACCTGAAAATCAATGATGCAATTTTGATGAGTTTGCGAACTTAATGAGTGAACCATCATCAATATGTTCACTCAAGTCAGGACACAACGATACTACACTCATGCCACTAGTCCAAAATGATAGATTTCTAAGTTCAAAGGTAGAAAAGGATAGCTTTAAAGGAAATGATTAGTTATTAAATATCTTGTATGGAATTCTAAATTCTATTAAAAGAGGAAGAACAGGGTTCAATCATATCCCTAGGTTAAGTTCTAATCGATGTTGCAAAGTTTTAGTTTGATATAAAAGTCCCGATATGTGTTGTTATTGAGTAAAATTGAACCATGTCCCAAAATTCCCTTGCTTAGGATAAAGTTTTACTTATTCTCTAGATCCTATATTTTATTGGTTCTAGAATGAGGAATTATTGGTATAATTGCTTTTAATTAACTAAGAACTTGTTTGTTTAGATATATTCATAGCATTTTTAAAGCTTTTTTTCTACCTTAGGCTTTAATACTAATTTTATAGATTATTCAATACATTCCTTTTTAACTTGAAAAAGAATTGATTATAAGAACATTCCTTTTTACCTTATTTAAAGAATATTATTATTGAAATCCTAAGAAGTGTCTTGAAGAGTGGATATAAGTAAGGATTGTTTGTTAAACCACTATAAATTTGGTTTAACTTTATTTATCTATACACTCTTTAAGTTATTTTTTATTTTTAAATTTTTCAATATTTATATTACTAATATTAGATATGTTCAGGGGGAGTGTTTATTATATTTAGGGAAATTATTAACTTCTTATTAATTTTATCCGATGTAAGACTTATACTTATTTTAGTTAGATGTAGTACGTACTTCAAATGGTTCTTTTTGGATGTACAGTTGCATCAAACTTATTATTAATCAATTTCATTGAACTAAACTTGTGTTCTTACTTTGTTTGACTATTAATATGTGTGAATGAGAGCTAGTTTATCTTTTACCTTTGAGTATATTTTTGTGATGCTTGAATTAAGGAGGAGTAAAAGATTTAAGTTACTTCGATATTAATAGACTATATTTTCTTAAATGATTAATTTATTATTGACCTTTTGATACCATAATAGGTTTTTATAATTATAAAAAGGAGGAGATTATTGAACAAACGGAGCTTACAATTCATTTTTTATGATAAAAAAGCATAATTACTTCTATTGATTTTTTCTTTGATGTCTTAAAAGAAAGCAACATAAAATGAATTCAAGAAACAATTTATAGAGTCCAAATATATTCAAGTCAAGTCAAGGAACAATAAGTCTACAAATTTAATTGTAACCTTTCTTATATCTCCTACTTGGTTATTTTAACATGTTAGGGGCTTTTCATGCATAAGTGTATCATGTTCTAAACTTAATGTATAAATCTTTTCTTTTATCAAGAGGAATTAATGTTTTAATTTCAAAGGAAACCCTCTTGATCTTCAAAGTACTCTTTGGGGAAACTTTTGAAATATTTTTTGATTAAGTTTTGGTTAAAGAAGTGGAGTTTAATCTTTGAAATTACTTGAAAATTCTTTAGACATATGCTTTCAGACACAATGGTCAACTAATATGTACATGTAACTAAATAATTTGAAGTTCATGTAGAAAATAATCAAGCAATGTCAAGGTGTGATCGACCAATATAATGTTTTTGTTTACACCAGGAAAACAATGCCTAGGTACAGTTAACTATTGTATTAGGAATTTTAAAAAATTATGTACTATAAAAGTGTATATGGTATTATCAATATATTAGTTGACTAATATGGCATGTTGATTGACTAATGTGTAGATTGATTGACTAATATCACTATTACTAGTCATTACTAGAAATATGTTTTGTGTCTAACAACATTATAAAGCTAGTATGTGTTTAAATATTTGAAAATTTGATTCTTTGACATCTTTATGACATTTTGAGGTTACAATAACACATTTACAAGATTCTTACAAGCCATTATAATGCGAATCAAGTTGTGCAGAAGGGAACAATCCATTATAATGCAAACTTGGGTTTCAATTGAGAAAACTAAAAGTGATGCAAGGATCTTCCATCTTCCTTTCAATAATCCAAAGCATCTCTCAATAACATTCCTTGCTTTGGAATGTTTCATATTAAAGTATTACTCTATTGTCTTTAGTTGATGGCCATCGAATTCTTTGAGATGATAGTATTGTTCTCAATACGAAGCAAGAAATCCATTTGCATTGCAATATCTAGAGTCGACCAAGTAATAATATCCTTCATAATTAAACAATAAGTTATGATTTAGCAACATAACTCAAAGATAAACAAATTTGGATATTGTAATAGATATTTACCTTAAGGGACTCGTAGACTATGAGGCCTTGAGATCGCATCTCGAAGCACATGACTATTGTTTGCAGAGCCCTCCCAACTAGGCAATACATATATGAAGACAACAAACACCTAAAACATTTGTTGAAATACATCCTTTTCTTGTGCAAAATTAGGGCTTATCTTCATTGGGAGGTGTAACTTTAATTAGTATCGCATCTAAAGCTCCTAAACAACCTTACAAATTCAAACTAAAAGGTGATTTAGCATATAAAAGTTATGATATTAATGTTATAGGTTAATTATAATGTTCAGTTATTTGAAAGCATTTCCATCTCTCATCTTGACAATCTTGAGTAATAGGCTCCGGCTTCTCGAGCAATATATGATGCAATCTTATTGTCCTACTCTTTTTATGGTGAGCTAAGGTGTATATGAACATTGCTATGACCTCTTCTATGGATGTGTTCCTTGTGTCTTTTAAACCCTTGACATCTCTTACCATATTACACAATATCCTAAAGGTTGCTCCATCCATATGAAGTTCACTAATGCAGGCATTATCATAATCCATGGTCAATCTAAACATCCATCTCATTCTATCAATCCTTTTTTCTTCCTTTGTTTTAATTTCACGAATCTTATCTTAAAGGTACAAACAATAGATAACATAATGGATAGCAAATAAGAAAATCATCATATTATTTATTGTTTGTTGAAGTATAAAAAGTTGCTTTAGTTTGTGTTGTCATTTGTTAATAGGAAGCAAGCCATGTTGATCTACATTAAAAAATTCAGAAAGTAATTGTCTAACATATAGATAGGGCATATTGAAAAGCTAGGTAATAGCAATGGAAAAGAGATAAAATAATAAGCAAAGGTAATAGAGAAAAATGAACAAGAAGTTGAAGAAACTTTTTTTTACTATTGTTGCCTTAACTGCTTACGTTATCAACTATTCATAGCTATGTCATATGGATTATAATAATAAATGTCCCTTCAAGGTCATTAATTTCATCTTCCAAGAAAAGTGAGATATGGCATTAGCATACTCTTGAAAGTGAAAAGAAGAAGATTAGTTCCTATGCATACTTTAAAGTTAATAGCTGATGTCCTTCTAGTTCCCAACTTTGATAAAAATATATCAAGTTTTAGTCAATTGATTAATAAAGGATATGAATGAACTTTGCTAGTGGTAAATGAGTGATAATTGATATTAAAGGAGTTCAAATTGATGAGAATTTGCATGAAGAGCAAACCTTTTTTTTGTTGATTAGAATGTTAAGAAAATTCTTTTGAAGAGAATACTTTTTTATATGTTGCTAAGTTGCCTATGTTAATTAACAAATTAGTAATATGACATAACATGATGGGACATGTTTGTTTTGATGCATTTAAAAATATGGATGACAATGATGTTGTGCAAGATCTTTCCAAAGTAATTAAAACTTAGGAAATTTATCAATCATATCAGTTTAGTAAGCAAGCAAGATTTTCTTTCACAAACTTCTTGGAGAGAAAAGTAAAGGTTGGAACTACTTCACTATGATGTATGTTAACTTGTGAGTGAGATTTCACTAAATGAAAGTAGATTCTCCATGTTATTTATGTATGACTATAACAGATATAGTTAGATTGCATTGTTGAAATAAACGTTAAAGTGCTTATTAAATTCAAAAAAGTGAAAGTAAGTCTACAAAAAGAAATAAGCCTTTCACTTAAGTAATTAAGGTCTGATAATATTTCATAATATGTCTCCAAGGAGTTTAAAGCTTATTATTCTAGAGAAGAAAATACTCACAAATTGATAACCTTATATACTCTTTAACAAAATGGAGTAATAGAGAAGAATATTAGAATCATCGTGAGAGTGACAAAGGATCATAATGGTTGAAAAGGTAATACCTAAAAAGTTTTGATTAAAAGAGTGAATACTTTAGAATATTGGCTATATATGCTACCCACCAAAACTCTCAGAAGGTAGAGCACCATATTTGATAGTTTAATAAATTTTTCTATCAAAAATCTAAAATTGTCTGAAATTTATGAATAAGTGTACTTAGTAGATGTTACCCTAACTATATTCAACAAGGCAACAACCAAGAAGGAATGGTTTGTATCTATGAAATGGGAAATTTTCATGACAAATAAGAGTGAAACAACAAAAATAGCAATAAATTATTAACCAAAATCATTTCATTGGCACACAATTTACTCATAATGCCATTTATGTTTGATTTCTTAAGGAGATTAATGAGTTTTCATAATATTTTTGGTAGTTATATATGAATTATATTTGAATCCCCCATCTAATTTACTTAGATTTCTATTTAAAACTTAACATGTAGATGATATGCAAGGGAGTATAGATGTAATGGAGAGAATAGGAGGTTGTTTTCATCTATAACCTAAAAATTTCTCCTTCAAGTAGAGTTCAAAAGAATATAAAATATAAACTCATCCAAGGAAAGGTAATCAATTAATACCAACCATGGGTTTCGTTTCTTTTCTGTATGTAAGTTTCCTTCAGTCTTCTAACTGTCCCAATTTTTCATAAATTTGATCATTGCACCCACTAAACTGGTTGTTGAATCATATTTAGGACTTAGGATCAAGTGAACCAAGCAATTCTTAGTCAAATGAGGAAATCTAAAGCATGAAGCTTGTTTTATTTTTTTTAGGTATTCCTACTTCAAAATGGGCTTATTATAAGTTGAAAACATTCGTAATAAAAAATTCACCATCTATTGCATATAATTCCACTAATTGATTTATTTTTTAAACACTAGAAAGAACTTTTGATGACTTAATGTTATGATTTTTAAATCACGTAGCAAACAACCAACTTAATTTGACATATGCTTAGATGATTTCAGATTCATGTTAATTATTTGAAAATTGTATAGAATATTTATTATAATAAACTATAATAATGTAGTCAGTCTAAATCTACCAAATGAAATCATTATATAATAATAAAAGAAAAGTAAACCAGTGAAATCAGTAATGCAATGATTTTCAGAAACATTGCCAAAAGGTCACCCAGAAATTGTGGCTAAAGTAATCTACACGCAAAACTTTGGAACAACCTTTGGCGATGATTTTGGGTGTTCTTTTGGCGATGCTTTCACAAAATTGTCGCCAAAGGTAAATATATTAAACTCTACATATTATAAAATTTATTTATAATATAGAAATTTTACATAATAATATATAAATTATATATAATAAACAGAATAATACAAAAATAAGATATGAGGAAATTTATCTATTATCTATACAGTCATATATCATTATATTAATGAACATACATCATTATCTTCATTACAATTATTAACTATGCATACTTAATAATGGATATTAAATATTAATAATTATTAAATAGAGTAGATAGAGAATACATTTGAATATAATGAGAATTCCAAATTTTATGTTAAAACTATCTGAAAATTTTATGACATTATATAAAATTGTCCAATCGTATATTTTAAAAGAGAAAAATAAAGTATAAATCTATCTAATATAATTAATTTTGATTTATAATTTTATAAATTTTTTAAATGAGATTGTTGTTAACTAAATTTAATTTTAGAGTTAGAATCATTTTGATTAATATTAAATTTAATTTTTACGAATATGATGTTCTGTCGTAAAATGATCAAGTAAAAATTAGTTAATTAATAATTATACATTAGAAGAAGAATAAAAGAGAGGTTTTTTTTGGTCTAAAAGAAAGCTTTTGACGTGACGCTTTTGCAAAACTGTCACCAAAATTTTACCCTTCGGTGATAATTTTGAAAATCGTTGTCAAAATGTAGACGATTATATAAAAGCGTTGCCAAAGGCTTACTCGTTAAATGCTTAATATTGGTTATGATTTCTAAAACGTAACTAAAGGGCTATCTTGTTCTATTGAAAAAGAATAAATTTCATTTCTTCATTGAGGATCAGTCACGGACCGGTGTCCTCCGCATTATTTTGTAATTAGCTTCTGCTTTTCCCGTTAAACAAAAAAAAAAAAGAATAAAATTTTTGATGGAATGACTACGTGAGGCATTATACCAATGTAAATAAGCCAAATTGATTAGATAGTGCATTATTATCCTACATTCTCCAACGATCATCGTCAATATTTTGAAAATGCATCCAACCTTTCATGTTACTTGTCCATTCATAAACTGATCATATTTCAATATTTTGTATTTTGGTCACTATATGGAGTCCTTGTATGACAATTCAACAAACATCTAAGATTAAAAAAAAATTTGCACAACTTGGTAAGAAATTGACAATGCTAC
>JAOSBK010000001.1:6241444-6261307 GCA_027568895.1 Erythroxylum shatona | reverse complement strand
TCCAAAAAGTTACTTTTTATACTTTGTTCCACAATTTAGTTGAAATTTCCCTAGTTCTTTTTAATGACCAAAACCCCCATTTTATCAACTTTGATTGCAATTCTTGACAATTAGGCTAGTTTATACCTTTTTCACTTGGTTCCAGTTAAGTGAGACGACCCTAGGTTGCATCCTATATTGCAATCTTGGAATTTATTATTTTTGACTGGTTTCCAAGGATCGATCTCAAGGTCGAATCGACAAGGCCGCGATCACCTACCATAGTTGGGCCAATCTATGAAAGGCATTCCTGAAGAAATATTTTTCGGCCTCCAGAACTTCATCGATGAGGAAGGAGATCTATTCAATACACCAGGATTATCATGTGTCACTCTATGACTATTGGAACTGCGTCTAAGATCTGTTGTCCAGATGCCCCCATCACTGAATACTTGATGAGCAGCTAGTGTAGTATTTTTATGATGGGCTAAAAAGTCAAGATAAGGGTATGCTGGATGTGACATCGGGAGGTTCTTTGATTGGCCTTACAACTACAGAAGCATGGGATCTAATCAAGAAGATGGTCTTAAATCATCAACAGTATAGTGTGAGAGATACTAGAGGTGTATAAGAATTGGGAGCTTCAACGGTCTAATCCAAGCAAGTGAAGAGTTTGGAGTCTAAAGTTGACCCTTTGGAGAGCAGAGTAACTTCACAGTTGTCCTTCATCACTGTAGAACTGAAAAACATGAGTTTGCATCACTCAACATCTTCTATGGATCTTACTGCACCTAGTTGTGATACTTGTGCATCAATGACACACATATCTAGTGTTTGCCCTGATCGGTATGAAGAGGTGTTTGCAGTGTATCAGGGTTGGATCAATCAGAAATAGGACCCTGACTCTAACACTTGTAATGGGGGATGGAAGGCAAACCCTAAGTTCACTTAGAGGAAAGAGGAAAGAAGAGGCCTAAATAGATTTCAACAAGGAAGAGGAGCTGGAACGTCCACCAACCAGTTGCCCAACCAACAGCAAACCCTGATTTCAAATAACAACTAGTTTAATGTAATAGCCTCTCTCATTCAACAGGATTCCTCTAAAACCATTACTCGATTCAATGCTCTGACAAAGAGAATAGAACAATGGGAGACAAAAGCTGAGAACAACAATTCCTATGTCACCCAGTTGTCCAATAATATGAGTGAGAATTAAGCACGATGCAATGGAGCTATCCCCTCAAACACTGTTATGAACCTTAAAAGTTTGAATGCCATAACTCTCTACAGTGGGAGAAAAATAAGGTTTAGAAATCAAGATGAGGGAGAAGACAAAGAGGAGATTGAGAGTAGAGAATTGTCTTCATCAATTGAGCACTCTTGACTGGAAAGGAGTTAAAACAATCAACGAGCAAGGAAGCAAATTTAGAGAACACTTAAGACTAAAACAAGCAAGGAACCCAGGAAGAAATCGAGAAAGAGGTAAGTATAAAAGACCTTCTTTTCCCAAATTCATATTTTCTTAGTAAAAGGATGAATGATTTTAAACATGATAAAGATTTCATTGAATTATTTCGGAAAGTGGAAGTCAACATCCCTTTTCTTAATCTAGTGAAAAGGTTTCTTGCATACGCTAATTATCTTAAGGACTTGTGGATGATCAAGAGAATTTTTATACCTAATGAAAGAGTACAAGTCAGCTCACATGTGTCCACATTTTTCAAACCCCAAACACCCATTAAGTGCTAAGACCCTAGATCTTTCAATATCCCTTGCACTATAGGTAAAGTTCCCATAAGGGGAGCCTTGTTAGATCTAGGGGCGACAATCAATGTAATGCCTAAGTCTGTCTATACATCATTAGGAGTTAAGAGTCTTAAGCCTACATCTGTAGTGTTACAATTGGTTGATAGGTCTCCTAGGCATCTAGTGGGATCATAGAGGACATATTGGTCTGGTAAAGGGTTTGGTTTTTCCAGCTGATTTATATATAGTTGATATGTCTTCAAAAACTATGCAGGATACTACCTTATTTTCAATCCACCCTTCTTAAGGACTACTAGTATTATAATTAGCATGAAAGAACATATAATCACCATGGAGGTAGGAGATCAATAGGTGAGTTTTAACATGTATGAAGCTATGGAACACCCTTATGAGGATTATTCGCTCTTGGGAGTTAACATGCTTGATATTGTTATTGATGATGCATGCTCTGAGTTTGAACTCCAATATGTTTACTTCAACTCCGCAATGAACCCATTGAATGCTTTGATTGTCACTGATGGCCCTTTGGAAGAAGGGTTTTCCTTAAATGTTTCAAGTGAACCGAGAAATGTGGACGTTAACACTAAAGTGGCAAGTGGTCAAGTTGCCTCACCACAGTATAGATATCTGCCAAACCTCCATCAGTAGACACAGGATCCCCCATAGTCATCAGGTCATTTCTCATCCTTCATTTATTACTTACTTTTGCTCTATGATTGAATATGACATTGTTGATGCATTAGTATGTTGAATAAGTGTGGGGGAGAAACCATTTCAGTAGGACCTAGGTTTAGTTTTCAGTTTATGCAGTTTCAATTCAATAATTCATCCTCTTTTTTATGTTCACTGTGCTTTGGCTTGAAGCATGATACATCTTCCATGATTGAGGAATCTGATGTGATTAATTAGGTTGCACTTTGTTTTCTGATCGCTAAAGACCTTGTATATGAGTTCTAAGTGAGCTGAGTATCCAGTTGAACTTTTGGAAGTAAAGTTTTTCATTTCTGTCTCTATTTATTTTGCATTCGCGTAACTTTCATTGCCGTATAAAGTCATTGTTGCCACGCAAACTTACCTTGTTTTCCTTCTTATTACTCTCAGGAAAATTTCGCTGCGGTGAAATCTCCTTAGAAATCTCTTAGGTAACCTTCGTAGCGACGTGAACTTAGTATTGCCATGACGAACAAACCTTATCTATTTATTTTCCTTTTAGGATAATTTCGCCGTGGCATGACTTCATGTCGTCATGGAAAAACATCACTGATTGGTTAAATTTCGCGATTAAGGTTAGTTCGTCACAGTGAAAGTTTAATCCGAGCTAAATTAATGAGGCGCAATTACCCTTCTACCCTTATTTTCTCGTAACCTTTCATTTTATGTCTCCCCCTTTCTGCATTTCACACCCCAAACCCTATTTAAACAAATAGACCCCCTCCTCCTTCTTCTCAGTCCCTTTTCTTTGTCACGGCCATCCTAGCACTCTTCACCAAATATCTCTCTTTCCTAATTCACTGTAACCACCAACTATTCTCCTCACTTCATTTCGTGCTCACCAGCCTTCCCTACGAAGCCCTCCTCCTTCTTTGTACGTATTTTTAATCCTCACTTTCATCCAGTTTTTGTCAATCATTTCTATTTTATTTAGGGCACTTTTGCCACCACGACGCATTCCCTTCTCCATGATGAGGTGAATTACTACATTCGCTATGCCAACATGGCCATTTCGCTTCGATGAGATGAGTGCCTGTTGTTTGCCACAGCGACATATAAGTTTCACCGTGGTGAACCTAGTTATTTTAGTTCTTAATTTCTTTCAATTTTGTTAATTTAATTTTTTTATTTTTTGTGTTTGTTTTCTACAAGAAAATGCCTCGTCTTAAGAACGCTAACACTACGCCTCCTAGTGATTCCGATTCCTCCATCGATAGCTTAACTTTTTTGGAACTCTATGAGAAAGTAGACACTAGGCCCTTCATTAAAGAGCAACCCTTTCCGTTAGCTCCTCCTAACCACCCCTTTGTGCAGCAACTTGCTGCTTCTGATCTTACAGGCTTAGTGTAACCCCATTCTCAAGGAAATGAAAAATTGTTCGTCATTTCTACACCTATGCAAAATTTAATAATACCATGGAACTTAACTTCCGTGGTATTAGAGCACCCAATGCATTCATTACCACCAATATCTGTCAACATTTTGTTCTTTCCCACATTTTTTGTTGTCATTATGGTTAGCTTATCCATCATTACCCTTCAGACAATGTTATTTGCACCCTTTGTCAAGAGGGCGTCAAATGGCATAAACCCCAATTTTACTAACTCTATCTTAAGCGATCAAATTTCTTACCTGCAGCTTGTCCTTGGTTTCACCTAGTTTGCACCAACATCATCGCAGCCACCCACCTCACCGACATCACGAAATAATAATATATTTACCTCCTGATGATTGATCGCCCGATCAATATAGTTCATGCTATCACCTCTGCCCTCTTCAACTCCATTAATACCGCCAAATTCACCAATGACATCATTTTTCCCATCTCATCTCTGACATTTTTCTTAACACACCATATCCCCGGAGATGGACACTCATGACTATTTTGACTTGGCTCCATTCTTTATGTATGCCTACCTGAAGAAGCCCAC
Organism: Erythroxylum shatona; assembly: GCA_027568895.1. Taxonomy (NCBI): domain Eukaryota; kingdom Viridiplantae; phylum Streptophyta; class Magnoliopsida; order Malpighiales; family Erythroxylaceae; genus Erythroxylum; species Erythroxylum shatona. Next base: position 6,256,919 of record JAOSBK010000001.1, on the reverse strand, counting down.
CATTCAACCACCTCGTCCACTCCCTACTTAAGATGTTGGTATAACCTTTGCAGCTGTAGCACTAGTTGAGGACGATCCTCCAACTCAGGTCATCCCTGGTCCTGTGACCTTATAGACCCTTGCTGGCCGAGTTAATGGCCTTTGTGTAGATCTTGCTACTCTTCGGGACACCCTACTTTAGGAGATAGCCAGGCAGGATCAAGATCGGCGGTATCGTCGACATATGGATGCAATGTTGGCTGAGCACCTTCACTTCTAGCTACCATCTAATGAAGATGAAACCCTGAGCAGCGCTGGCACATTGGGAGTCAATCTCTCTTACGCTGGACATGCTCCTTCTATGGAGTAGCTCGAGTTGTTTGTTCTTGTGTTTTCCTTTGTTTTATTTTAGTTTTTTGTTTATCTGATACTCAGTAACATTTTATCATATACAAACTTAATGGATGGTTCTTTATATGATGTTTTGTTCTTTATTAGCCTTACACTTCCCTTTCATTGCATAATTGTGTTAATTATTCTTCACATTGAGGACAATATGATATTTAAGTGTTGGGGAGGTTGTCCTAATTTGCAATTCTTGTTTATGCATCATTTTTGGCCATTTAACCACTTGTGTAAGTCATTTGTGCGTAATATGCAAATTTTTAAAATCGATGATCGAGGAAAATTGTTTATTTAAAGTGTTTCTGTCATTTTTCATAGCGGCAATGCTGTGAATTGTGTTTTGCCACAGTGACACTATCCTTCATAACCGAAATTGTCTTTAATTCCCTCATTTTAGTCATTCTTCCAATTCAGATCCTTTTCACCCCTGTGTCTTACGACTTTTATAAATTTCAAAGTATTATTTTTGTTTTTGAAAATACCATCTTTGCTTTTAAATGATAGTCAATTTCAGTTAATTTCATTTTCGATGTTTTCATGAGAAGCAAGGGAAGGCACGCTAAGGAAGTAGCATTATGTGTTTTTTAAACCTTGAGATTGCTTGATTGAGATACTACCCTTGTTGGAAGGATATCTGAGCCTAAATTCTTTCAATTTTGTGTGTTATCTGCTTAATTTAACATCTCCTCATAACTTGTTTTAATTCTTGATCAAAGCTTGATGAACTAAAATTTTGTTAATATGATAGAGGCATTTCTTTCTAAACCCTAATTACCCAAACACTTAACCTTTGCTAGCCCCTTTGAGCCTTCTTTTGAGTGCATGGATATTTCACAATTATTATGAGTATCTCATCTCAAGCTTAAGTTGATTAATAAAAGAGAGAAAAGAGAAAGGGTTTTTATACAAAAGAAAAGAAAGAAAAGAGTTAAAAAACAAAAAAAAAACTCAAAATGTGAAAAAAAGAAGTAAAAAGTAGAAAAATTTTTCAAAAGAGAAATGTAACAAAAATGTGTTAAATTAAGTTTATTTTTGTAAATATTTTCTTACTTATAATTGGAGTTTGTTTCATGAGATAAGTAATTGTGGTGCTTGTACTCATTCTTTTTCCTTCTTCCATTCAATCCATTTCATTTAGCCTTCCGTACATTACAACCTTAAAAAATCCTCCTGATTTTTGAAATTATAGTTCTTGTGGTGGAGAGGTAGAATTATCACAAGCTTATGGAAAAGAATGAACTAAGCAGATTGTAGAGTGAAATTATCCCAAGACAAGTGAGTTGAGAGATTAAACACATTACCTTGAGAGAAATCTGTTTTGCCCAATCTCTTAGATTAAATGCTTATAGTGTTTATTTTCTTCGCGGTCTTTTAGTCTACTTGCGTTGATTTATGAGGAAGTGACTTAACTGCTTTTTTGCTCTCATTTTTAAGCATGGCAGGAATTTTCTTTTGTACTTGTGTCTCTTTGACTTTTATAAACTTTGTCTAGGAGTACAAAGATCTAAGTATGGGGGAATTTGATTGAACGCAAGTTTCTTATATCAATTGGTGACATTTTCATGGTTTTTATTACACTTATTGGCTCTTATTTTCAGATTTTATGCTTAATTTGATTCTTGAGTGACTGCCTTTGCTTTATATAGTTTAAGAGTAAAATTTTCACAAATAATTAGTAATTGCACTAAATTAATTTTCTAGAATAATTGATACTACAAACTACCATTTGTTTATTGTAGGAGACTCAAGAAGTAGAGCCAAGGAGCGAAGGCTAAAGATGATAAGTCAATAAGTCAACAAGTCAACAAGGCAACAAGAAAGTTTGTCGTGGTGATGTTGATGTTTCGCCGTGGCGAAGTATGAAGAATTCACGCAGAAACTCTTCAAGAAAAGTTTGCCGCGGAAAAACTTGAAGCTGAGTTAATAAAAATCTTTCGAGAAAGGTTCGCCACAGCGACTCATCTCCTCGCCGCGGGGAAACCTTCAAATTGGCACTGACCTGGACCATTTCTTGTAAGGTAACCCACTGTACAACCCAATCCATCGACCTGTTTTATAAAAAATATCTATTTTAAGTTAAGAGACAATGGGAGGCTGACATACATAAGACTGCATACACACACTCTCCATCATCTTTCTCTCATCATACCTTCATTCTCTCTTTTGCACCATCTTTTGTCCAATTTTCTACTGTCAGTTGCTACCGTGGGTATCTCTAGTGGGTTCTCAGTGGTGAAGTCTCTTGGAACTATGCATGGCTAAACATCTCGATCCTTTTGAAGATGTAGCAATGGATTGACTTCAATGGGCTTAAAAGGGGAGTGGCCAAATCCATGTTTAGCTATGATTTATAAACTCCTAGGTTTAGGATTTGTGATTTGTAGTTAAACATTCTTGATTAGAGTTTAAATAAATATTGGATATTCATTGTGTTGTGGATTTATTGATGTAGAACCTTGAGCTTATTTATATGAAGTATCATATATGTCTATTTGTGATCCTTTTTAATCTCTTTTATTTTACGTAGTTGTGATTGATATTGAGTTGATTTGAGATCCCAAAATGACTTATTGCATTGACTTAATCACTATACATACTAAGGGCATTTAACAAGGTCTTAAGAAATGGAGTTCATTGATTAAGACCTTGGACTTAAAGAGTTCTTTAAGGTCTAACCATTTGAAACTTAGTGATTCCTACTCCCATCGAAAATTGATTTCGAACTATGATAGCCAAAGCTAATTTTGAAGAGGATACTATCACCAATTAATCATTGTCTTTATCTTTTTGTTTTTTCATTCCCAAAAATCCAAAAATACATTTTACACATTTTTCTTACAATTCCATTTAATTCAGTTAAGGTTTCCAAAGATCAAAAACCCCTTCCTTACCAATTTAGCTTACATTTAATGAAATATAAGTTAGCTTAGGTCCATTCGTTTAGGTTTCGACTAAGTGAGACGACCTGAGGTTGCATCCTATATTGTAATCCTTGAATTATATTTTTGATTTGACCTCCAAGGGTACGAACTATGGTCCGGATCACCCTTGATATCCAATAATTATGATTACCCTCTCTTGAGATCTAACCAAGTAATCCCAATTAAATAGATAGAAATTAAATTATGACGTACCAGTGTATCAAAACTCTTTCTAACTATCCTATTGGATTTCAAGCAATCCTATAGTAACTAATAAACAATTGAGATCTCTCTTCAATTGTGAACAGGTTATTTCGATGAGTGTAACTTTTAGTTAATTTACTCGATAATCTACAAGCTCATGGCTCGTTCGCGAAGTAACTAAAGTGTCGATCCCATGAGGAGGGATAATCTAATCCTAAAATCTAAGGCCAAAATAATTCACAAAAATTCAAAATGTAATGAAACTAAAAAAAGAAATCAATTTAATCAGTTAAACCAACTCAATAATTAATCACGAAAATATTAACAATTTAGCAGTTGCAACGCATACTCAAGAATCAACTTAAGGAACCACCAATTGAAAGAAAAAGAATTTTACCTATCTTTAATGCTAACCTAACCGGTTATGAATTACTAGATTATTGGTTTTAGATAATCCTAGGGTTGATTACTCTCTCTCGAGTTATAATCATTAACCCTAATTTATAAACCCTAATCTAATTATGAAAGTTGTAATTTATCAATTAACAGTCTATCCAAAACCCTAATTAGATATGAAGTTGTCTAATAAACTATCGAAAACTTATGTAAGATCTCTCTTCGCACAATTTACCGATTTGATGTAATTATTGTTCTATTAAATCACCTAACTCTTGTTAGCCTAATTTAATTATTTTTCATTTGATTCACCCTTTCAGTTTATCACCGAATTATGCAATTGTAGAAATTAAACCACAATAAATCTAGTAAAATGTAAACAATCAAATTTCATTAAATCAAAGATAAAACCCTGAAGTTGAGTTTAAAATATCATCAACATCCAAAAATCCTATCATCAACTATTATTCCAATTCTATACAATAATCAAAATTGAAAGTAGCAGGAAATACGAAATTGAATGGACGACAGGAGGCAGCGACGTCAGGAAGCTCCTGATATGGGAAGTACGTCGAGTTGACTTCTTCCCCTCTTCTCTTTCTTTGTCTGTCGATAATCCACTTTAGGGTTTCTCTCAAAAGTGTCCAATGCAAAAGTTCCCTTCTGCCTCTTTGTCTTATTCTTTAAATACCTTTTGTTTTTTGGGCAGCCTTCGAGATTTTTCGGGGTCCAAAAGGTCCGAAAATCTCTCGAAACTTGACGTTTTTAAGTGTTTGTATATCTACCTGAAATAGGCCACAATCATGGGCCATATCTAAGCCTTTTTTCACGATCATGGCCTATTGTGCCACCATTGTGGCCCATGTCCTAAGCTTCTGTCACGATTGTGACATATGGGCCATGATTGTAGGCTAACTCCAATGCTTCTATCACAATCGTGGCCTGTTGTGCCATGATCATGGGTCGTTGTTTCAACCTGAATATCTCTGAAACTTCATTGTTCTTTGATGTTGACCTTGAAACACTATCAAACACATCAAGGTACCTCAAAAACATAATAATTCAGCAGCTCAAAGACTTGTACTGACCCATAAAACACTTAAAACATAAATAATTAACAAACTAACACAATTCTAACATTATCGCATACTAAAAGATTGAGTTAACAATTAAATACATATTAAACTAAGCCCTTAAACACGATGCAATTCACTCTTATCAAATTGCCTATTAATTTGATCTTTATAGGTCCATTATGGTACTAACTCTAGTTGTACAACATAACACAAATAATTCAATCTAATCTCTCAATCCAAATTGAATATAATATAATAAATAACACAAAGGATATTAAAAATCAAATTAAGAATGTAAAATTTCAACAAATAATTTAAAAGTAATTCGTAAAGAAAGTTTAACAATCCATATCCAACATACATCCCAATTGTTTCATCATTAACATTCGACAACAGGGAAAGGAAAAAAAAGTAGAGATGTGAATTTTGAATGTCTTTTCTTCTTTTTCCTTGAGTTAGAAATTTTACAGCTTGTGCTCTTCTTAATTTCCTCTCTTTGATCTCCTTATGGTGTTTTTCAGCTGCCTCTTTTTTGTTTCTCTTCTCTTTTATACTTCTTAATTCTTTTAAGGTTCTTTCTAGGGTTTCCATTTTTTTTGTTTCAAATATAATTTTGAATCATCAAAAGTAGACATAGTCTTTCTGCACCGCCTCTCTGTCACGATCATTCATGCCATACACGATCGTGGCAGAGGCTTCACCAAAGCTTCTACTGCCTTTTTGTATGATCGTGCATGATAAAACTTGTTCTATAGGTCCTTCTTTATCTTTTCTTCAATTTTCCTATCTCCACTTTTCATAAAACACGTTAAGCATTCCCTAAATCATACAATTAAGATCACATCCTTTCCTTAACGAACAACAATCAAATAAAACATAAAAAAACTAACAAGAACATAAATCTAATTCCTAAACACATGATTATCACCTAAGAAAATGCATAATATACTCTAAAGCCTATAAACTATACTATCATTTACACCTATCACCTTTCCTACACTTAAAATTTTGCTTATCCACAAGCAAAACTAATACTACAAAACAAACAAAAAAAACACAAAACACACATAAGCACACAATCATATAATAATGCAATAATGGCAAAAATGACATCAAATCTCATAAAATTAACGTACCTATAACATCAATCACTCAAAAAGATCCAACTCACTAACTTTGTCCATTTAAGTTTAAGTGATTTAATTTAAATAAGCATCAATAAAAATATTGACACCCCTATTCATATATCTATGGTACTTGTAAGCATGCACTCATTCTTATTTACCAATTAAAGAGGTAGGCCATCATTAAGTATCCCCTCATGGAATTTCTTGACCTTTTTTAAGATCAATAGGTTCACTCTGTTGACAACATCATATTTTATATTTTATTTAACGGTCACCTAGTCTTGTAATGTGAAGGCAAACATCATGTCTTCAATGTCTTCTAATTACTCAACTAGGTCATGTTTATATAAGGTTGGTTGGAGTATCATTATAGCCTTTTAACGTAAGGGAAAATATTTTATTTTTAATGTCCCTTGGTTACTCAGCTATATCAAAACTCAAAACTAGCTAAAAACTCTATTATAACCTAATTTTTTTCAAAAAAGGCTAATGAAATAGGAAATTTATTCAACACATTTATTATACATTCTTTGAACCTACATCATTTCTTCCTAATCTTTCACTCCTATGAAAGGCTACGAATGATGCCCACTAATTTAAATGAATTTAAGTGTAAGTGCATCCAAATAGGTGTCATAAAATGAAAGGATATGTGCAATATTCTAATTAACATGCATATTCACATTAAAACACTTAAAACAGAAACTTCACAAGTTAATGTTTCTTCACAATTTAGATGATCATATGCATAGTTAAGATAATTCCTTTTAATTTCATGCCATTGATACACAATGCGAACATTATAAAAAACATAATGCTAATATAAATAAAAATACATGTAATGAAAATGTAAAGTCATATACAAATGAAAAAGAAAAAAACATATATGTCCCTATAGTTGAACATCACATTGTCTTAAATATGAAAAAAACATATAAGCCAAACATAATCAAAACATAAACTAATTAAATAACAACAATAAAATAAATTGAAAATAAGGGCAAGAATGCTTAGGGTAATTATGGTGGTAATGGAGTGTGAGAAGGGACTTAGATGCCTTACATTACAAAAAACTTCACCAATTTCTTTGTTTAGTAGCATTGATGTCGCACTACCTCGTTTAGATGTGCCTCTATGACTTCCATTATGACCTCTAGTCGTTTGTTATTATCTTTTAGTATGCTAAGGTCTATCTCCTAGCCTTCTTCTTCTTCATCAGATTCTTCACTCATTAGTACCTCCTGATGTTGTTGTGGCAGTGTTGAACTAGATCCCACCTATCTTATCTTATGCTTAACTACATATTAGATCTTAGATTTTAGAGTTCCACACTATGGGACTCCAAGATTTCAACCATCTTTAAACGTGTTTTTTTTGGTAAGTCTAAAAAATTAATAAATGAAACACAGATATGTACAAAATAGTTCACGCATAAGTGCCATGGAAGGCACAACTAGCTAATACATAGCAACTAGCCACAGTACAATCCAAGATAAAAACACTTAGGGATATCTGCAACTATGGATGGAGCAATCCTACAGCCACTCAATAACAGAAACACATATACTTAACCAGAAACACATCTTCAAACGTGTATTATGCAAAATTTCAAAGAAAATAAGGGTTAGACCATTGACATCAACATCATGGTATTGAGCTAAAGTAGTTACTAAAAAGAACATACCTAAATAACTATTTTTTAATAATGGAAGTAACTATTTTTTTGGAAGATGTGTTTTGATGTATAGATTTTAATTTTTTTCTCCATACATCAAAGTAAGAATAAATCCTTTTTAGAACATTTGTTTCTTTGAATTTTGGCAAAAATAGTGTGAAACATAAATTTATGTTGTAACAAATGTTCTGGACTTCTAATGACATTATTAGGTGCATTATGAGGGTCAAACACATCTAATCTAGTCAATTTCTTCCAATTAGGGGTGGAATGGGAATTGTTACATGATTAGACAATCTTGGTTTTAAGGAATCCAAATATTTCATCCATAATATAATAATTTAAGTTACATGGTTACCCTCTAATTCTAAACAAAAAATTGTCTACTTTTTTAGGTTCATAACTTAACGTGGTGCAGAATTTTAGGGTTAATTCTTCATGTATAACATATTCACTGTGATTAAATTTTTTCCAATTAATTCTAACAATAAACAATTCAACTTTTTCTTTCAATCCTAAATCTTTCCAAATTTGGAAATCAAAATGTCAAGTTGCAACTATAGTTTTAAAATGGAGATTTTGGAACTTCGCTTCTTCTTGTTGTGAGAAGATTAGGAATAGAACTCCAAAATCTGTGGACAAATTGCATGCACCACTTTCTGATACCTTCGTTTTGCCCTTAGGTTTGGTCCTTTGCATAATTTGTTTCATTCTTGGTGCCATTATGTGTGAAAACCAACAAAATAAGCAAAAAGAACACCAGAAATGTAAGAGAGTGTAACACCCTATAGGGAACCTACAACCATCAACACTTATAACAATTAAATTCCTTTACATGCATTCAAGGTATACAATTATATTCAATGCTATGCATATACACATTAGAAAACTTCCCAATGCCTAACATTATCATTTAACAGTAGTAAAACATCTTTACAATTACATGGTAATCTAAAAGAAAACATACAGTGTCCTTTTTTCATGTGCAATCATCTGTAACTAAAAACACATTCCAAAATTACTTTTTCTTTTATTTGTTGGTCTTTGTCCCTACAGATGTATCCTGTACCTTACTCTTTTGACTTGGACCTACATGGATTAACACTCTTGCTAAGCTTAAAATCTTATAGGGGAAAACACTTAGTTTGGATGACCACTCACAGCATTTATTCGCCAAGCACACATATTCAAAAATATCACAACTCATATACCATAAATTCACATTCATGAACCAAACATTGGTATTCAATGCTTATGAAATCAATGATGGCATACTTAAGCAAAGTAAATAAAGCAAAGATGCTTCAACATGTTATCATATGCTGAAAATACACATTTATAAGCTAAATATGGATGTGATACAAATTATTTATATAAATTCACATCATCACAATTCAATGTTGCAATCAATATAAATGCTTATCAATACCAATTATTCATGTTGTCATGTAGTGTTTCTTATTTATGGCTGTTAAGTTTTTTTGTGTGTTAAGCCTAAACATTTTTTGTGGGTGTGGATAACGGGTGCTATGGATATCCGAAGATATGGAACTGTGAATACCTAAAGGTATCGAACTGTGGATACCTGAAGGTATTAAACTGTGGATACCTAAAGGAATCGAACTGTGGATTCCTTTGAATTGCGGACATCAGTGGTGTCAAACTGTAGTAACTGCATTGTAACCCTATAGGCATGCCTATCTAACATCTCCAAGACAATAGAGCAGGCACTGATATCGAACTGTGGAAACCTAAAGGTATCAAATTGGGGATTGTTAGTCTCGAGTCTCGTTACTTATTACAATTGTAAGGAGATTTTTAGTGTCAACGTTGGCAGGTTTGCTGCAACGAAGTAAATGTTTCGATGCAGTGAAAATAAGGAATACGACTAATGACCTTTCGGGAAAAGTTCCCCATGGCCAATGTTTGGCTTCGTCGCGGCGAAGTTCCAAGGTTGAACAAACGCATCTTCAGAAAAAATGCACCGCGACAAAATTCTGGCTTCATCGCGGTGAAGTTACAAGATTGTGCCAAAATAACTCTTGGGAAAGGTTCGTCACAGCCAACGTTTTTGCTTGCCATGATGAAAGCTTCGAATCCGCAACCTAGAACCTAACAATCCAACATATCTTTGCACATACAGTTTCTAACCATAATTAACAACCCTATCATACACTTCTATTTCCAACAACAACAAATTGCAACTTAACCAAAAAATAAACATGAACATATACAAAAGAAACTTCTTCAATTCTTAATCTCATTACTAGAACAAAATGAAGTTTGAACATACCTTTAGTTACATATCAACAATAACATCAATAGCTTAATACAAAATATAAATGGATGCTCATGTTTGATATGCTTATAAAGCTACTCAACAATAGTTGGACTAACTTAGTTACTAAATGAAACTATCTTGGAGTTTGCCACAAAGTTTTTGCAAGGATCAACAATCTTGTTGTTCTGCACCTGAGGAGAAAATAATGGTTTAAGCTACAAAGCTCAGTAGCTAATATATCTATAGCCATTGGTAACATCTATATCTCATCTTAATCTAGCAATTCAATCATTAGCTATTCTAGCTCAACACTATAGTTAAGGAATTCATCACATAAAACATAACATGTATTTTTAATCATCAAAACATAACATTCAATTATGCATAACTTGAAAAATCAAAGATGAAACACACAAACAAACAGCTTGAGAGTCCCGTAAGTCAAAATAGAGAAACCGAAGTTTACATAATAAACTAAATGAGTCCATTTTTAGGATCTCATATGCCACAAGTAGGCAGCTGGGAGAAGGTTTAAGTCAATGTGCACTTGATAAACGAAATGGTTTCTCTCTTGCCCAATCACAAGCGAATTCTTATGCTCAATTCATTTCATCGCATGTTCGTACTTTTATGCTTCTTATGCCTTTTCTCTTTGATTATACAAAATGTCATAGCATCTGTCAAGGCATGACATAATAATACATCAGAATGCATTTTCCAACATTCACAACATGTCAAATTCAAGCAATTAAGCATACACACATATAAGTAAGTAATTTGCACATCTTAACAATAACTATAAACATATTACCCACCTAAATTACTTGGAAATCCAAGTTCAATTGTGCCTTTCTTCTTGCTCTTGGATAGGATTTTCTTAGTTTCCTTCAAATAAACCAAATCTCCATTCAAACCAATGTTAAAGTAGAAAAATCCATAAAGTTTCAAAGAATAAAAAATATAAATAAATTGAGCTCAGACTAAACCAAACCATAGTGTATCTAGGCTAGAAAAACCAAGGTCGAGTTGAAAACAATGAAAATCAAATGGGTTTCTTGAATCCCCTTCTTTCTCCCTTCATTTCAATCACAAAAATCATTTCTCTACTTCCTTTTCTACCCTTAACAAGAAGAAAAGATGATGGAAATTTACCTAAAACAAGTTCATTCTCTTCTTTCTTTCTTCTCTATGATTTTCTGTTAAGTCAAAATGACTTTACGATTAATAATTTTGATGAAGACCAAATAATAAAGCCAGAAGAAAATGAGACAAAGCAAAGTTGAAAATGATACGGAAGACAGAAATTAGACGCAAGACATAAATGAGATGCAAAATGCAAAATGAGATGCAAGAAGCAAAATGAGATGCAAGAAGCAAAATGAGACGCAAGTAACAAAATGAGACGGAAGAATATGAGATGATAAAAATGAGACGAAGCAAAGAAGAAAATGAGACGAAAGAATCGAAGACGAAGATCCGATACGACGTCAAATAATCAATCAGTTTGAGTAAGTTACAGAACTCAACTAAATAACCCTTTCTTTAAAGATCAAGAAACAAGAAGAAAGAAGCAGTTGAAGACAAAGGCTATAAATACGAGTTGGAGTCGAAGACTGACAAAGTTAGAAAAATTAGTAATTTGGTTAGTGATTTTCAAAAAGCTAGAAATTTTATTGTGTAAACATAGAGCTACTATTGTCTGTAACAAAGCTCAAAACATCTTTCAGTAGAATGAAGAAAGCTGATAGCCTGAAGAGTCTAAGTTAGAAAAGAATACTTATTGTAAGAGACCTGAAGAGGCTCAGAGAAAAGAATACTTGTATCTTTGAGAAGAATATTGAAATCTCAGAAAAGATTCTGAGGATTGGACGTAGCCCACGGTTTGGGGTGAACCAGTATAAAATTGCTATGTCGATTCTTACTCTCAACTCTCAACTTTCAATTTCAGTTGTTGATACAAATACTTCATAATACTATTTTTCAATTGTTTAAGAAAGCAAATTTTGTTTTTAAAAGAAGTTTGTTTAAAGGGGGATTGTATTAAAAAACGGATACACAATTCAACCCCCCTTCTTGTGCATTTTGTATATTAAATATTAAGTCTATACTAACGTGTGATTCACTTCGACCTCTTCTTGACTAACAGTACAACAAAAGCACCTACAACAGTTACGATTATCAAAAATAATATCAACACATTATGGCTAGATACCCAAGTGAAGCAATCATTCTCTCCACTTTAGTGAATATTGTTCATCAAAATGCAAAAAACTTGCAGTGTTTACGCAACCTTTATGCTTGTCTACTTCTTGTAGATCTCAAGTCGTTGCACAAGGTCCTGTATCATATAAAAATCGTCAAATTGGAGCTTCAATATATCGAAGTGAAATGAGATACAATGAGAAGACGTTAGGGATTTCCTTTAACAACACTTTCTATTAGTTGACAATTCATATGAGTATGTCAAGATATGCTCTTCGATTAAAAGAAAAGAGAGAAAAAGAAGATGTCTGTTCAGTTTTAGTAATTACCATTTATGACCAACATATGACATTTGGTAATTACCATTTAAGACCAACATATGACATTTGGGATACTTGCAGCAATGGTTAAAAAGCTTTATTAGCACTGAAAGTATAACATGTAGGAGTGCTCAAGAATCATTTCTAGGCTTACAAAATAAAAATATGGATTCTGTTGACTCCATTAAAATGATTGAAATTCTCCATTCATAAAGATAGAAAGATATTGTTATTTTACATTATACTCACGTTGCAATACATACTTAGATTACGAATGGAGGTAACTCTCGTATTACTTCAATGATTAGATTTTAGATTAATTCCTTCAACATTAGAGAGTTACCTTCAACATTTATAAGGTAGGCATAAAGACAATACACATACCCCTTTGAAAAGAAGTAAACAACTTTTACACTACTGCATGTATGCAGTGTACTGTCTTTGCCATATATGCAGTATACTGCATCATAAGTAAAATGCGTCATTTTTGTATATTGATACTTGATTGATAACAGCAGCATATAGATTGCTGTAGTTACATAAGCCTGATACTTTCATCACTCATGAACCAAATTGATTGAGACTAGATGCACATCATTCACTATATCACCTAGATAGCAGAAAGTAGTAAGAAGTCCACAAATCACATAAAGGAAAAAGATAATTTAAAGAACAAACCACTTCAACAAATGAGATGACCATGTATTCAACTAACATCAAATGAATGATAACATTAAACTAATAGCATTATACCTGAGTTTTTTTTAAGTTTATAAAGTCCTGTGCATAAAATTAGTTGTAAGTTGTAATTTAGAAACTTGAAGCCTACTTTTCAACAGCTTACGCTAATGACAAGTGACGAAGACAATACTACGATGCATAAAGTGAGTAAAAAAGCTCGTAGTTTGCAAAAATCGGTGACAAGCTGATCCTTCTCTGGCTGTTAAAGTACAGCCAATTATGAGGAAACTTCCCACATTTCCTTCAAAATCCTTTGACGAGGATCCACTAAATAGTATCTATCACAGAAAGAAGAAAACAAATAAGAAGAATTGCGGCACATACATATACATAAGAGGAACATGAGAAAAGCAACTCCAGGACTCTATAAGAGAGGAAATTCTTAATTGTTTGGTCTTTCAGTTAATAGTTCCTTTGAACACGCACATTATTCATGCTTCACTTAGTAAAGTGATTTTAAACATGGTATAGTAAATACACTTTTCTATCCTAAGAATGGGATACAGAAACATGGGGAATAATAAGTTATCGCCACTGGCATTGGAGGTCAATGGTTTTGGAGCTCCCAAAGTCCCACAAAGTAAGCATATATATGTTTGTAACTTGAGAAAGTGACATGATCATACCCATTAGCTCATAATTTAAACTTTAATTATTCCTATAACAAGATTCTAATAACAACTAACCAGATGTCATTCTACCCAAACCTTTTATAACATCTTTCAACAGAAGACTAAGAGAGAGGAATCTCTTCTCATATACAAAGTCAATTGTTATTATGCTGAGTAGTTTACTTCTCCTGTGCTTCGTATTGACCTTTTGCTTGTTTCTATAGATTTATTTTGCTCAATTCACGCATTCAAAGAAAACGAACATATTGAAATCAAAGAATCAAAGTCTACCCTATAAAACTAACACGCTCAATTCTAATAGTAAGAAAGCACCCACCTTTAATGGGTGAAGGCTACAGTTTGCTATGATGGATAAAATTCAAGTCAACCCAACAAAAATAAGGATCTAGGTCTTCAAAGAGAGGTAGAGAGATTAGTTGTTAGGTGAGAGTCGACTAGTTTAGATAAAGAAAAGTAGCATGGGGTAGGAGTTTTGGAGGAGGAAGAGAAGCAATTGATGAGAGAGAGTTGTAGGCATTGGGATTTGGAAAGATGGGTAATACAAATCAAGATCAAAATGACTTTAGTCTAGACGGAAAACCACAAATGCCTCTAAGAGACAATTGTGAAAGTGAGTTCAACACATGACTTCTTCAGTGTGTAGAAAAGAAGAGAGAAATATGCAATTATATGGATTAAAAAATTGAAGAAGAAAGAAAGCAAGAAAATTATCGGTGCTAGTGCTACTTCTTGGTTTCAGCTGTATGCTACAGAGATTGTTTCTTGTTTCTAGTTCTCACGGAAGAGAAAGGTAGGCAAGAGAAAAGCTTGAGAGTGAAGGATAGTGGAGATAGTCACGGGCAAAACTCGCGCCAAAAAGCATAGCAATGACTCCCATTCTTCTACTAACAATGGAGGAATGGAAATATTATATCTTCAATGATAGGTTGATACCAAACATGAGTTTTCATTTTATACCTATACTTTTTTTTCCATACCTCCCAAACAAGCACACTCTAAGTCAGTTAATTGGTGAATTAAAATTCATTAAAGAACAATTTGGTCTTTTTGCAACCATCTTACAATTGTCAGTGAAAATTATTATATTTTATTAAAATAAATAATTCAATAATTAAATTTTTATTTATAAATTAATAGTTATTTTGAATATATTTTAGTTATTAACACAAATTTTATTTAAAATCTATATATTTTAAATATATTTTAATTTTAAATTTTGTTAGTAATTATTAAATTAAAAATAAATTATAAATTAATTATAAATTTGAATTAAATTATTAAAATAAACTATTCATAAATTTTTAATTATTAATATTAAATAATTAAATATACAATATTAAATTAAGTTATTTATAATTCTTATTAAGAATAATATTGAGTAATTAAATAATATATATTAAATTGATAGTAAATTAAATTATGATAAAAATTAAAAAAACAACTTTTTTATTTTCATATGTTGTAGAAATTAGAAGAAAACAAAATTAAAAACTCAAAAAATAGTTTTTTAGCGAAT
>JAOSBK010000001.1:6219571-6234610 GCA_027568895.1 Erythroxylum shatona | reverse complement strand
GAATTACCCACTTAAAGTTTATTGAGTTGAGTTGATTCTGTGATACATGGAAGGAATCAGGTTATATAACTTGTGACTGCCATGATCCCATCAGCTTAATTCAGTTAAGGATGACTTGATCGATTCCATGTATTGTGTAAACTTAAAAGTTTTATTATTGGATCACCAAGTCGTAACATGGGCCAAGTGAGAGATTGTTAGACTATTTTATGTCCCATATAACTTATAGTTTGAGTACCATAAAAAGCACAAAAAATAATAGTTATTGGGTACTAAATAATGGGTTTCAAATAGGTCAAAGATGCTTTTCCTCTCTCTTCCAATTACCAAACAACATGTCGGTTGGTGATGCTATATAAGTTGAAAAAACTTATTGAATAATTTTTTTCTGAACCATTGAAGAAGTCGTTAAAAGAAAGAAAAAGAGAGGAAATAAAATTCTTTCAAAAAATCAACATCTATTGAAAAACAATCATGGATATAGGTACGCAAAATGAATCAATCCATAAATGTCTTTCAAACTTCTCTCAATAAGAGAAAAACTACGGTCCAAATTTTTACAGATTAAAATCAATCCAATATAATAATCAAGCATACAATCGATAACAAGCAATAATAATCTCAATGACAAGTACAATTATCTCTAGGTTCTAGTAGAAATTGAAAACCCTAATCAATTTAGTACTCTCTACAAACCCAAGAGATACTAACATTAATATCTATCGATGATGATCCACTTCCTCTTGATTATCTTGCCAAACATATATTGTCTCACACGTCAAAACAATGAAGTAGACTTCTCTTTTTCTCCTCCTCTATTTTAGTTTTTACGACAACACACAATACAGGCAAAAAGGGTAAAACCTTTTTATCTCATCATAAATTGGCTTCTTTAATAAGCCAACAAAACAACCGCCTTACTCACCAAGCAATGAAGCACTAACCCCTTCCCTCCATGGGCTAAAAAAAACACTTCACTTGGCAGGTCACCACTAGCAAGTAAAATAAAGTACACCTTTGCAATATTTCATCGAGAACAATTTCAGTGTTTTACCCTTTTTTTCTTTTTTCTTTTCTTTCTTTTTCAAACAACAATTAAAATAAAACTCACATAGCTAGTATTTGAGATTTGATAAGATGCCCAACATATTCCTCCATCGACCCAAATCACCAACCACGTCGGCCTCATCCGAGAATCGAATATTCTTCTTCAGGGACTTGTCCCTCCAGATACAATGGCCCTCCACATAACAAATATTGTTGTTTGCCTTCCTCCTTTGTATCACCAAGCCTACACCACGGTACATTTTTCCCCACCTCCCACTACCAATATATCTATGTTCGTACTTTGTCAATTCACCTAAGGAAATAAGGTTAGCATGAGCACTTGGCACATACCTCATATTGTAGAAGGTTTGGGTCATACCATCATCGAGCTTCATCCTCACGGTCTCTATACCTTGGACCTTTAACTTTTGATCACCCATCATGTTGATGTAGTTATACTTCCCATCTTGACGCAAAGTATCAGATAAGGCTTGATCTCTACAAACATTAACCAACGCAGCCAAATCCAACATCCAACTCTCTTGGTCTTCCTTCACCTCACCACAAGTAGGCAAGAACAAATCAGCATTACTATAGCCTATGACCACATTAGATGAATCACCATCATCATTTACTTTAGTCTTGCCCTTCTTCTCTTGTATCAACCGGAGACTCTTCAAGTCCTTCATCATCTTCGGACAACGGTTTTGGATGTAACGCTTCTCCTACAATAGTAACACTTCATGTTACTAAAGTCTTTCCCGCATGATTTTGAACTACTCCTTGAGCCACCTCTCCTTCTCTCTTGATTCCTCCCTCTCTCAGACTCCCTCGTAACTAGTGCTCGATCCCCATCACCTAAAAAACCTCCATCAACACGTGTCATCATCCTTTTGTTCTCCCTCAATACTGTTATAGCTTAATCTAGCAAAATCTTCTCCCTACCAATAGGCAACGTCATGATGATGGGTCGATAGGACTTAGGTAATGAAGCCAACAACTAGAGAGCTTGTTCTTGATCGGTGATCTTCTCCTCAGCATTCTTCAACTGGGCTACTAGTTGATTAAACAAATTAATGTGGTCCTGCAAGGTTGTGCCCTCCTCGGCCCTCAACTGGTATAACTCTCATCTCAAGCACAAGATGTTAGCCAACGATTTGGAGGCATACACACTTTAGAGCTTATCCATCAAAGCTTTCGTGTAACATCTTGTTACTTGAATTAAGATTAAAATGGTGTTTATTAGACATTAATGAGAAATTAGGAAGCATAACTCACGCTTATGTATAATGCGACACACACACACACACACACACACACGATATTATTGATTTTGCACATTACAATTATTTATACACGCATTCATTGACATTTTATGGGTATAATTGATTGTCTAAAATGCTAAAAAAATGTGAAATGTGAATTATTTAAGCTGAAAATTTATTTGGAGAATAATTTGATTATTTCAATTTTTTGGTGATTTTTTGAGAATTTTCAAAAATTTGGGGTTTTTTTAAAAAGAAGACAAATGGGAAGGTGACACATGGCCCACATGCATGGGTGTCATGTGTCATTGAAGTGTTAACCTACGTAGTTAGGTGTCTTTCCCTCATTCTCTCATTGCTCCACCGAAAGCACCCACATGAAAACTCCTTTCCTTGTTCTGTTCACGCATCACCGAAACTACTTGTATGCATGTTTTTGGACAACTCTCAATTGCTGGAGAACTAACTGAAGAATATAAATGTGCGTTGATGTTTGGTTGCTTGAGAGGGTTAGAAAATCTGGAATTTTGAACTGAAATTTTTCTGCATCAATTAAGTTTTTGTTTGTGAATAACATTAGCTGATGTTGTAATGTTTTGTACTTGGGTTCATGCATGAGTGATATGGAAGAAATGCATTCAGTAGTAAGAGTGAATAAGTACTAAAACATGGAGAAAAATGCATAAAATAAGGAGTAAGCGTGAGGGATATCTATTTTCATATTTATGTTTAAATCTTGGATTTTTACATTAATTGTGTTAAGATGAGCTGAGATTTGATGAAGGTTTATGAAGTTAACTTCAGATAGATGTTGAAAAGAGGTTATGGATTTTGTCAAAAATTGGTCATGAAAACAAAATCAAAAATTTCAGTAGTGAGAGAAAGTTAAAAATGCTGAAATATGGGTATGTATCAGTTTTTAGATGTTTGAATTTGATCTTAAGCTATGAGCTAGTTTAGAGTGAGTTGAATGTAAATGGGAGTGGAAAAGATGATGCACGTTCTATTTAGAATTGTTGATGTTCATGAAAACAAAAAAAATTGCAGTAGAAAAAGGAAGAAGCAGATGATGAATTGCATGTTTGATGTTAGTGTTTGAAATGTAAATATGAACTATAGTAGTTTTGTTGCACAGCTTAGGTCTTTTGGCTATAAGTTTTTCACCAGAACTCTAAATGACTTGAAAATTGAATCAATGAATTCCTAAGATATTTTTCTTTCTCTTCATAAAAATTTAGAGCTATCTGAATTAATTTGAAAATGATTGATAGGATGAAAGTGTAGAAGTCTGTTGGAATGTTATGAACTGGAAAATTTTTATGAACATGCTTCGGTATTCTGATTATAACTTGATCTGTAGATTTCCAAATGAGTTGATTCTTAGTTAAGATTAAACTAGAGACATAATCTATAACTTTCTTGAAGAAGTATAATTTTAATTCTGTCTCAAAAACTTTCAAAATTGGCATGAAACTGAGTCTTAGCTTAGACTGTAGCATTACTAAGGATAGAAATCATGTCCTATGGTTATTGAATAAACTGTATTGATATGGGCCAAATTAGACTGAGGTGTCTTCATAAAAGTTGTAACTTATTCTCTTAGATTTAAATTGGTATAAAGTTTGTAATTTTTAGATACTGGAATTGAGAGATATGAGGTGTACAACTTGAATGCATGACCATGCATTAGCCAAAATTTCAAATGTGCACAGTTTGTTGTATTTTGTCCATAAATCATTGAATAATGAACCAAATTGAATCATGTTGGTATTAATAGAGACCTAAGACATAGAAGAATAATTTGTTAGAAGGAAGTGTTACCAAATTCCTTCACTTTCCTAATGAAATTAATTATGCAACTTGACCCATAAGTATGTTGTTAGAAAAACCTGAAGTGGTCAATTAAGTTATGTAATTGATTTCACATTGCTTTATATTGGTCCAAATAATAAATACAAAGGAGATTAATGAGGGCTTTGATATTTGATTGATTTGATGATAAGAATCAATAAGATACCTAGAATTGTCATTGAACATGCATTGTGCATATTTTTATAAATACTTGTGCATAAAGGAATAATTATACATTTATGCAAAATTTTGATATTTGTAAATGTGCTGTGTATGTTATAGAGGAGCACATCGGACACCAGTCGGACATTGCCTGACCATCCAGGAAATAACTTCTTGGAGTATATTGTGAGTCAACTTAGATGAATTTCCTAGGATTAATTTGATTTGATTTGCCAATTATTGAATTGTTGTAATTGTTTATGAATTCCGGACTCGAAGTTCGAGGAGTTAAATAGTTGGGTATGTATTGGAAGTATTTGATTGCCTTAAGATTCTAAATGGTATGTGAATTCTCAACGAAGTTGAGTGCCGGACTTAGGTCCGATGATTATGAAATTCTGACTGTGTATTATATGTTACTGTTATACATGGCATAATCTGAACTTAAAGCAATTCATAAAATGCATACTTAGACAAAGGCGTTGTGATCGGAGTAGCCAGTATGAAAGCACTTACACGTAGAGCTTTGCTCCGTGACTACTGATTTTGCATGTAGAGCTATGCTCCATGATAATTATTTCTGATTGAGCCCAATGGGCCCAGTAATTGTATCTATATGTGAAAGGTACTTGGTCACAACAATAATAATGAATCTGGAGTCTCATATGCATCTGTATTTGTTTATATATATGATTTGATTGGAAAAGATTAAATGATGTGCCATGATAGTGTGAGTATTTGAAATATACATGTTCTATATGATTAATTGTGAAATATGTGATTTGTGTATGTGAATTCGGTGAAATCATCAATGATGGTTCACTCATTGAGTTCGCAAAACTCATAAAAATTGCAACATTATTTTTCAGGTATGAGACAGGAGACTTAGTGTTTATTCTGGATTAGAAGAATGTTTTGGACTAAGTTATGACTCAGAGGTCTGTCAGCTGACGTAAGAGAGTTATAGCTTTTATTTTGTAGTTTTTCTTAGAACTTGTATGAGGTTTTGTAAATATTTATCTAATGGAAACATTGTAAACTTTGTGAATGAATGCAATGAATGGTTTTAAAATTTGCTGACTTTTAAATGATGTTAGTTGATGCCATGTGTAAGTTGGATTTGTTTTTGCTCTAACATACCATTATCATAGGTTATGTACCTGAATGTTGGGATATGTACCTTATGGTAGTGGGATGTTGTATTTTTGGTATCAAAGCATAGTTTGACATCTTTAGGGAAAAATAGGAGTTGAGATATGATCAATAGTGAGATATTCAGATAGTGATCACACTTTTGTTTGTTATAAGTCACCTTCCATAGGAGATCCAATTGGTGAATCAGCTGACATGGAGTCTATAGGAGTTAATGTAGAGTCTCCTCTACCTGAGTTTGCTTAGATGCCTCCGAGAATTCTGGAAAGGCGAGAAAGAAGATATGTTAAATTGAGGAAGCAAAGGGCTGTGGACTTCTATGGAAGTACAGACCCAGCTGAAGCAGAAGGGTGGTTAGAGAGAACGGAAAGAGATTTCAATCAAATGGATTGTGACGCAGATGAAAGATTTGATTATGCAGTCTCACTACTGCAAGGTCCCACATACCAATGGTGGAAGACTGTGCTGGGCAGTACCACCAAACCTTGTAGTTTGACCTGGGAGAATTTTCTGAGAGTGTTTCGAGAGAACTACATATCGAAGATTTACATGGATCAGAAAATGGATAAGAAAATGAAAGAATTTTTTGACCTGAAGCAAGGCAGAATCACAGTGGTAGAGTATGAGATAAAATTCAATGAGCTAATGGGATATGCAACTACCTTGATCCCAACTAAAGAAGAAAAATGTAAACGATTTGAGGATGGTTTGAATATGGAGATCAGAATGAGGCTTGCCATTTCTAATTTGGGCAGTTTTACAGAACTTCGAGCAACCTCAATCAGAATTGAACAGTTGTTGAATGATGGTCAAAGAGAGCACAGACAGGAGGTTAGAGGAAAGAGGCAGGATGAATCTCAGGTTAATTCTGGCAGAACCTCTAGAAAGTGCCAGAACAGATCGTCTCGATTCCAGTCTAGATCGAGACAATCTAGATCCCCATCATGAAGGGGTGAATTTGTTTAGTCTGGGAGGGGTAGAGGACAAATGTCCTCCAACCAGTCTCAATAGCTGCTTGAGTGTGAGCACTGTGGTAAAAAGTATGGCGGTGAATGTTGGTGGGAAACTAGAGCTTGTCTTCGTTGTGGCTCGTTAGACTATATAATCAAAGATTGTCCTAAAATATTTAGGTCACAGTTTGGAGTTATAGGAGGAACAGTGATTGAGGCATTGGTACAGCAGAGTTGAGCTGGTAGATCTATACAGAGAGGCAGAGGAAGAGGCAGAACTCAGTCTGAAGGGCCCAGTGTCAGGATTGAGGTGTGGAGTAACCAGCAGTAATCTCATACCAGGGTCTATGCCATCACCAAACAGGAGGTGCAGAACTCCCCAAATGTGGTAACAGGTGTGTTAAATGTTTCTCATTTTGAAGTATACGCATTAATAGATCCAGGATCTACACATTCATTCATCACACCACATTTGGCATCTAGATTGCATTGTGAGCGAGAGATACTGAAATGTAGTTTAGAGGTGTATACTCCAGTGGGTAGTACAATAGTGGTTGGTGAGGTATATAGAAGATGTATAGTTCGGATTGATCAGGTAGAGTTAGAAGTTGATCTGATCGTCTTGCAGTTAAAAGAAATTGATGTAATTCTTGGCATGGATTAGCTTACAGTTCATCGGGTTATAATGAATTGCTACACCAAGGAAGTAGTTCTTGAATCTCCCAACTAGCCAAGAGTGGTATTTCGAGAAGTTAGTCAAACAGTGCCAACCCCACTAATTTCATTTATGAGTGTGCTGAAATTGATCCGAGGTGGATGTGGGGCTTATTTGGCCCACGTAGTTGACATTTGGAATGAACAAATTGTTTAGGATATTCCAATTGTTAGGGATTTCCTGGATGTGTTTCTTGCAGAATTTCCATGTTTACCCCTAGAAAGAGAGACGGAGTTTACTATAGACATTATTTCAGGTACCGCTCCTATATCAATACCCCTCCTATATCAATACCCCCATATAGGATAGCACTTGTAGAACTGAAGGAGATGAAAGCTCAGTTATAAGAATTGTTAGACAAGGGTTTCATCAGGCCTAATGTGTCACCTTGGGGAGCTCTGGTACTATTTGTAAAGAAGAAGGATGGAACTCTAAGATTGTATATTGATTACCGACAGTTGAATCAAATCACAGTGAAGAATAAATATCGATTGCTGAGGATTGATGATTTATTTGATCAGTTACAAGGAGCTCAGGTGTTCACCAAGTTAGACTTGAGATCGGATATTAGCAGTTGAAAATAGCTGAGGCTAATGTTCCTAAGAATGCATTTAGAACAAGATATTGGCATTTCAAGTTTTTGGCGATGCCGTTTAGTTTGACTAATGCTCCGGCAGCTTTTGTGGCTTTGATGAATAAGGTATTTCAATCTTATTTAGATCACTTTGTGATTGTCGTTATTGCTGACATTTTAGTGTACTCGAAGTGTAGAGAAGACCATACTGTACATCTGAGATTGGTTCTTCAGATAATGAGGGAGAAACAGTTATATGCCATGTTTAGTAAGTGTGAGTTTTGGCTTGATTAAGTAGTATTTTTGGGTCACATAATGTCTGGATAGGGCATTCAGGTTGACCCAAGGAAAGTCGAAGCAGTGATGAAGTGGGAGGCTTTAAGGAATGTGTCTGAGATCCAGAGTTTCCTTAGATTAGTTGGTTATTATAGAAGGTTTGTCGAGGGGTTCTCACTGATCTCAGCCCCTTTAACAAAACTTCTGAGAAATAATGTGCCTTTTAGATGGAATGATGATAGTCAGAGGAGTTTTGAGGAGCTTAAGCATCAGTTAACTACAGCACCAGTGTTAGCTATTCCATCTGGCTCTAGAAGTTATGTTATGTATAGTGATGCTTCACACCAGGGTTTAGGATGTGTACTGATGCAACATGGTAAAGTAATAGCATATGCACCGAGACAGATGAGATCTCACGAATTTAATTATCTAGTCCATGATTTGGAACTTGTTGCGGTAGTGTTTGTCTTCAAAATTTGGAGACATTATCTATATGGAGAAACTTTTTTAGGTGTTCACTGATCATAAGAGTTTGAAATATCTGTTGAGCCAAAAAGAGTTGAATATGAGACAGAGAAGATGGATTGGATTGTTAAAAGATTATGATTGTACCATTGAGTATCATCCTAGCAAAGCTAACATGGTAGCTGATGCATTAAGTCGAAACCCTAATAGCAGTGTGGCTCAAATACAATTATCGAGGTTGTAAAGCCTAGTTCAGTTGAGAGCATTGAGTGTTGAATTAAATCTGGAGCAAAATGATACATTGATAGCCACTTTGAAGTTGAGAGCTGTGCTGCTTGAAAGAATTAAAGAGGCTCAGAGTAGTGATCCAGACTTAATGAAGATAACTGAGAAGTTGAAAGTGAAGCTAGATTCTGAATTTGAAGTTAGAGATGATACATTGTGGTTAGGGAAAAGATTATGTGTGCCCAATGTTGATAATTTGAGAAAAGAGATTTTAGAGGAAGCCCATGTAACAGCTTAAGCTATACATCCTGGTACAACCAAGATGTATAATACGTTGAAATAACATTATTGGTGGTCGGGAATGAAAAAGCAAGTAGTGGAGTTCGTTTCTAAATGTATAACTTGCCAGTAGGTTAAGCCCAAGCATCAGGCTCCTATTGGAAAATTACATTCGTGACCTATTCCGGAATGAAAATGGGAACGAATCACGACAAATTTTGTTATGGGTTTGCCTAGGACTCCAAGGCAACATGATGCCATTTGGGTCATTGTGGATAGACTAATCAAGTCGGCTCATTTCTTGCCAGTGAGGGAAAATTATTCACTAGATCAGTTAGCCCGATGATATGTGAATGAAGTCTTGAGATTACATGGGGTTCTAGTTTCCATTGTGTCAGATAGGGATCCTAGATTTACCTCGAGATTTTGGGAGAGTTTATAGACAGCTTTGGGTACAAGGCTGAATTTCAGTACTATATTTCATCCTTAAACAGATGGTCAAAGTGAGAGAACGATTAAGACTGTTGAGGATATACTCAGAGCTTGTGTGTTGGAGTTTCAAGGAGCATGGGATTAGTATGTGGCTTTGATTGAATTTGCTTACAATAATCAATATCACAGTAGTATCGTTATGGCTCTTTATGAGGCGTTATACAACAGGAAGTGTCGTTCATCTCTATATTGGGATGAAGAGGGTTTAAGAACTGTCAAAGGCCTAGAGTTCATTCAGGATACCGTTGATAAGGTAAAATTGATTTGTAGTAGAATTAAAGTCGCACAAGATAGACAGAAAAGCTATGTGGATCAAAACAGGTAAGATATGGAGTATTAGGTTGGTGACAGAGTCTTTCTGAAAGTGTCGCCTTGGCGTGGTATGCTGAGATTTGGTAAAAAAGGCAAGTTCAGCCTGAGATATATTAGTCCTTATGAGATTCTTGAGAGGATTGGACCTTTAGCATATAAGTTAGCTTTACCTAGCGAGATGTCTCAATTGTATAATGTGTTTCATGTAAGTATGTTAAGAAGATACAGATCTGATCCTACTCATGTATTACCGGCTCAAGATATTGAGATTGATAGCAATTTGAGTTATACTGAGGAACTGATCAAGATAGTGGGTTATAGGACAAAGCAATTGAGAAACAGAGTAATTCCATTGGTGAAAGTTCGTTGGAGAAATCACTCGATTGAGGAAGCAACATGGGAAACTGAGGATCATATGAGGCGACAGTAACCCTACCTATTTGACCATACTGGTAAGAATTTCGAAGACAAAATTTTTTTTAGGAGGTAAGAATTGTAACATCTTATTACTTGAATTAAAATGAAAATAGTGTTTATTAGATATTAATGAGAAATTGGGAAGCATAATTCATGCTTTTACGTAATGTGACATACACACACACGATATTATTGATTTTGCACATTACAATTATTTGTACATGCATTCATTGACATTTTCGGGTAAAATTGATTGTTTAAAATGCTATTAAAATGTGAATTGTGAATTATTTGACTTGAAAATTTATTTAGAGAATAATCTGATTATTTTGATTATTTTGGTTTTTTTTGAGAATTTTCAAAATTTTGGGGTTTAAAAAAAAAGAAGACAAATGAGAAGGTGAGACATGGCCCACATGCATGGGCGTCATGTGTAATTGAAGTGTTAACCCACATAGTTAGGTGTCTTTCCCTCATTCTCTCATTGCTCCACCAAAAACACCCACATGAAAACTCCTTTCCTTGTTCTGTTCACCCATCACTGAAACTACTTGTATGCATGTTTTTGTATAACTCTCAATTTCTAGAGAATTAGCTGAAGACTATAAATGTGCGTTGATGTTTGGTTGCTTGAGAGGGCTAGAAAATATGGAATTTTGAGCTCAAATTTTTCTGCATCAAGTAAGTTTTGTTTGTGAATAACATTTGCTGGTGTTGTAATGTTTTGTACTTGGGTTCATGCATGAGTGATATGGAAGAAATAAATTCAGTAGTGAGAGTGAATAAATACTAAAACATGGAGAAAAATGCAGAAAATAAGGAGTAAGCATGAGGGATATCGATTTTCATGTTTATGTTTAAATCTTGGATTTTTGCATTGATTATGTTAAGATGAGATGAGATTTGATGAAGGTTTATGAAGTTAACTTCAGATAGATGTGAAAAAAGAGGTTATGGATTCTGTCGAAAATTGTTCATGAAAACAAAAAAAAAGTTCAGTAGTGAGAGAAAGTTGAAAATGCTGAAATATGGATGTGTATCGGTTTTTAGATGTTTGAATTTGATCTTAAGCTATGAGCTGGTTTAGCGTGAGTTGAATGTAAATGGGAGTGGAAAAGCATGACGCACGTTCTATTGAGAATTGTTACTGTTCATGAAAACAAAAAAATTGTAGTAGAAAAAGGAAGAAGAAGATGATGAATTGCGTGTTTGATGTTAGTGTTTGAAATGTAAACATGAACAAGAGTAGTTTTGTTACACAACTTGAGTCTTTTGGTTATAACTTTTTCATCAGAACTCCAAATGACTTCAAACTTAAATCAATGGATTCCTAAGATATTTTTCTTTCTCTCCATAAAAATTTAGAGCTATCTAAATTAATTTGGAAATGACTAATTGGATGAAAGTGTGGAAGTCTGCTGGAATGTTATGAACTGGAAAATTTTCATGAACATGCTTCGGTATTCTGATTATAACATGATTTGTAGATTTACAAATGAGTTAATTCTTTGTTCATATTAAACTAGAGACATAATTCTATAACTTTCTTGAAGAAGTATAATTTTAATTCTGCCTCAAAGACTTTCAAAATTGGCATGAAACTGAGTCTTAACTTAGGCTGTAGCATTACCGGGGACAAAAATCATGTCCTATGGTTATTGAATAAACTGTATTAATATGGGCCAAATTAGATTGAGGTGTATTGATAAAAGTTGTAACTTATTCTCTTATCTTTAAATTGATATAAATTTTGTAATTTTTGGATACTAGAATTGAGAGATATGAGGTGTACAACTTGAATGCATGACCATGCATTAGCCAAAATTTCAAATGTGCACAGTCTGTGGTATTTTATGCATAACTCATTGAATATTGAACCAAATTGAATCATGTTGGTATCAATAGAGACCTAAGACATAGAATAATAATTTGTTAGAAGGAAGTATTACCAAATTCCTTCACTTTTCTAATGAAATTAATTATGCAACTTGACCCGTAAGTATGTGGTTAGAAAAACCTGAAGTGGTCAATTAAGTTATGTAATTGATTTCACATTGTTTTATATTGGTCCAAATAATAAAAACAAAGGAGATTAATAAGGGCTTTGATATCCGATTGATTTGATGATAAGAAGTAATAAGATACCCAAAATTGTTATTGAACATACATTGTGCATTTTTTTTATAAATACTTGTGCATAAAGGAATACTTATACATTTGTGCAAAAATGTGAGATTTGTATGTTGTGTATGTTATAGAGGAGCACATCAGATGCCAGTCGGATATTGCCGAACCATCCAGACAATAACTTCTTAGAACGTACTGTGAGTTAACTTAGATGAATTTCCTAGGATTAATTTGATTTGATTTGCCAATTATTGAATTGTTGCGATTGTTTATGAATTCCGGACTCGAAGTCCGATGAGTTAAATCGTTAGGTATGTATTGGAAGTAATTGATTGCCTTGAGATTCTGAATGCTATGTGAATTCTCAAAAAAAGTTGAATGTCGGACTGAGGTCCGATGATTATGAGATTCTGACTGTGCTTCATATGTGACTGTTATACATTGCATAATTTGAACTTAAAGCATTTCATAAAATATATGCTCAGATAAAGGCATTGTGACCAGAGTAGTCAGTATTAAAGCGCTTACACGTAGAGCTTTGCTACATGACTACTGATTCTACACGTAGAGCTATGTTGCGTGATAATTTTTTCTGACTGAGCCCAATGGGCCAGTAATTGTATCTGTATGTGAAAAGTACTCGGTCACGACATTAATAACGAATTTGGAGTCTCATATGCATCTATATTTGTTTATATATATGATCTTATTTGCAAAGATTAAATGATGTGCCATGACAGTGTGAGTATTTGAAATATACATGTTGTGTATGATTAACTATGAAATATGAGTTTTGTGTATCTAAATATGGTGAAATCATCAATAATAGTTCAATCATTGAGTTCGCAAAACTCATAAAAATTACAAAGTGATTTTTCAGGTACAAGACAGGAGACTTAGTGTTTATTATGGATTAAAAGAACATTTTGGACTAAGTTATGGCTCAGAGGTCTGTCAGCTGATGTCAGAGAGCTATAGCTTTTATTTTGTAGTTTTTCTTAGAACTTGTATGTGGTTTTGTAAATATTTGTCTAATGGAAACAATGTAAACTTTGTGAATGAATGCAATGAATGGTTTTAAAATTTGTTGACTTTTAAATGATGTTTGTTAATGCCATGCGTAAGTTGGATTTGTTTTTGCTCTAACACACCATTATCATAGGTTATGTACCTGAATGTTGGGGTATGTACCCTATGGTAGTGGGATGTTGCATTTCGGATCTGCCTCACTTAAGAAGTTGCATTTGATCTCCAGAGCTATAGCCAACCGAATTGTACTAATTGCATTCTTCTTCATCGACATCCACTTGGCATCATTCAAACTCACCGGCTTATCCATCTCCAAAGCCGCATATAAATCTTGTTACGCCAACAAGTCCTCAATAATACTCTTATATACCCAAAAGTTCGTTTTTTCATCAAACAAGGGAACATGAAATTTTGAAGCATTATTTTCACTCATTCTCTTCTCATACTAATTCCTTATTGAATCAAACAAACAATAATTTTCCCCTACATAAGGATCCTCCAACCACAGCTCTGATATCACTTTGTTGGGGAAAATTACCATAACCACAACAACAATAATCGTAAGAGAAATAAAGTGCAAGAAACTAAATCAATGCACAAGCAATTTATGTGAAAAATTCCTCTCAACTAGGGAAAAAACCACGATATGGATCTCTACGGACTAAAGTCAATATACTATAATAATTAAGATTACAATCAACAACTAATAACAATAATCTCAATGACAGGTATAATTATCTCTTGGTTCTAATGCAATGTGAAAACACCCTAATCAATTTGGTACCCTCTACAAATCTAAGAGATACCAACACCGAATACCTGTTGATGATGATCCACTTTTTCTTGATTATCTCACTAAACATCTATCGTCTCACCTGCCAAAACAATGGAATAGACCCCTCTTTTTCTCCTTCTCTGTTTTGATTTTTATGGAAAAACACAACACAAGCAAAACGGGTAAAGCTTTTTTATCTCATCATAAATTGGCTTCTCCAATAAGCCAACAAAACAACTACCTTACTCAACAAACAATGAAGCACTAACACCTTCCACCCATGGGCCAAAAAAAACTCTTCACTTAGTGGGCCACCACTTACAAGTAAAACAAAGCACACCCTTGTAATATTTCACCATGAACAATTTCAGTGTTTTACCCCTTTTTACATTCACAAAATGAATAGTAGTTCATCAGTTAGTGTTATATATGGTTGTGAATAATAATAGTTCAAATCCTTTTTCTCACTTAATTTTTTTCCAAGGCTTGTTGTTTTAGGAAATGACATGACTAACGTATAGATTACGACCAAGGGATTAATCTTTGCAAACATGATTATAGTTGTGTGTTAGACCTTTACATCCTAATGGCGAAATTGTGTAGGTATTAGCAAGCATTGATCAATTTCTGACCCTCAAGATGACGGAATAAGGCAAAAACTTGCAGGTATGCAAAGAAAACGAACATTATCGATGAAAGCTTGAGAGTAGGCAAGCATTGGTGCACAGTGGCAAAATTTTTTGATAAGATGCAAAATTCGAATGTGAGACTAAAAGATAACTTGAGAAGAACCTTAGATCGAAGGCTAGTTGGATCACATGCATAAGACATGTTATAACTGTTGGACCTCGAACTTTTCTTAGAATTGCGAGTTATAATTTGACATTAAATGAGAAATTTGTGGTGAATTAGTCATGTGTAAAGGA
>JAOSBK010000001.1:6189274-6200964 GCA_027568895.1 Erythroxylum shatona | reverse complement strand
TTCTGAGATTTCTGTATCATGTTTATTGATCAAACTTATTTTGTAATAACTTTCCAAAATGGAAAGGGTTGTAAATGAAACTGACTTTTGAGTGCAATTATTATATTTATGTAATTAACAAAGTTAGGATTGAAATGGGCCCAAATTGATTACTGATTTTCTGCAAAAGTGTGCATTGTTTTAAAAAGAAAGAGTTTTGACTGATTGAGTGTTCTAGCATGCCACCCTCACGAAGCACAGACTCGGATATCACCCATTGATGTCGAGTTCGGGTCTTGTGGGAGTAGGTTGGTACAACTAAGGGGTACAGGACAGTATTTGAAATGAGCATAGTATCCACAAAGGGATACAAGACAATTAAACAGGCGCTTGGTGACAACAAAATAAAAATGAAAGTGGAGTTTTATGTGCATTGTATATAAATTGACATGCATCATATGATTGATTTAAGATGATTATCGAATTGTTTAAAATACAGTTGAAGGATAAATGAGGATGTGTTGTGATATGAAATGCTAGCTTATATAATATACTTGTGAAACTATGATAATCTGGATGTACTTAATGAAGTATGATGAAATGTGATGTGATATTCAATATTAAAAGATATGACATACTTGTTGAAATGGGATATGATTTGCCTCTGTGTTTCTAACTTGAGTGAAAACATCAATGATGGTTCACTCAATAAGTTTACAAAACTCATCAAAATTGTAAATTTTGATTTTCAGGTATTGAGGAGACCTAGCTTATAAGGTACTCTAGTAGCAGTCTAGTATTTTCAATTTTGGAAACAAGAAATGGCTCAAAAGTCTGGCCAGTTGATGTCTGAGGAGTTTAGATAGAATGTGTTTGCTTAGTTTCTCATTTCATGTAGAACATTTTGTATAAAACAATAAACTGTTGGTTGTTTTTGTAATTTAAATATATGGATTATGGAATGTAATGACAATGTAAGCTTATGTGAATGAAATAAGGAAATTTAGTCTTTTGAATACTTGTGTACTGTATGATGCCGTAATAAATGAATATGATTGCTCTAACATGTCATTTTCATAGGATATATTATTGAATGTCCTCTGGATGTTCGGGCATATACTCTATGATAGTGGAGTGTTACAAAAAAGAATATCACCATAAAGAATAGAAGAAGGCATAGATTTAATAAAAGAATAGGTTGAGAAGATTGCATTGACCCAAAATGGTTTAAGAACATGCATTTTGAATAAGAGTATCATACAGGTTTTAAGAAGATATTGATTCTTTTTCAACAACACCATTTTAAAATGATGTGTCAATGTACAAGGATTGATGAAGAATGTAATTATGTATCGTGTTAGTTTAGAATGGTATGAAAAAAATTACTTAGTGTTACGTTTCTCAAAGTATGTGTAAGAGACATTAAACTATGTTTTTATTTCATTATAAAAAGAATAAAAATGGAAAATAATTTAAAATGATTTTTCATTAAATAAGGCTAAATCATATAAAAATAATCGATAAAAGTAACATAATATTGATAGACACAATAGGAAATAGACCATAAACATTAGAAGTACTAACTCAAAAGGAAAGTAGTTCATTTAATAACCCAAAAGGAAAGAATAAAATACAACGAGGAATGAGTGAGCTAGTGACATATATTAAACTAAAGAAAAGGTAGGCTCAAGAAAGATGACAAAGATAGTAATATGGTAGGGCTAATAATGTTAGATCTAATAGAGGAAATAGATCTATTAGATAAGGCAACATGGAAAGGAGAAGAGTGTTTTTGTAAAAAAAAATCACTAGAATGACCTATTATATAATCTAAGGCACAAAAATCAATGAACCATTATGAGGAAGAGTAAAGAATACATGTAGATATTTTACTTGTGTCAACAATATAAGTAATAGTGTGACATGAACTTTGTAATTCTTTTTAGTACTAGGTTAAGAAAACTGTAATTGTCTTCTTAACAAATGAGCTAGGTATACTAATAGTAGATACAACTTGAGTGTAATGAGATTTTTGAGATTTATTTAGTAACTTTTGACACATGCATTTAGTATGACTCATGACAATTTCTTATCCCTTCTCCTCTATTGCTATTCCTATGAGATGAATTTACAGTGTCTTATCCATTATTCCAACTCATAAGAGTACTAAAAGTCTCAATTTGGGAGAAATAAACATATTGATGTTTGTGCAGAGTATTTTAATAAGGACCTCATATGGGGAAGGAATCTTAACACTAGAAAGAATTTAAGAGTTAGCAACCTCTAATTGAGTGGTAAGACTAACCAAAAAGCATTTAACTACTATATGCTCTTATTGACCTTGTTAAACTTTAACATAATTTTTAAACAATAAAACATATTTAATTCTTTATAGAACTTTTCAAAATTCGTAAAAGTTTAAAGGGATTGATCGTATTGTTTGGTCTGATAAAATCCCTTATACGCTTTATAAATACGTCAAATATTTCTTTTTACTTAATATAAAAATTTAAATATTCCTTCAACTCTTTGACATACTCATATTGATTAATTAGATTGATGACCTTATTATTAGTAGAATTTTGGATTTCTAAAACCACTCAGGTATTATCTCAAACCCATTCCTTGTGACTATGGTTTATTGGTGGATTATCAATTAGGAGATGGTCTTTTTTTTTATTAAAAGGAAATGTGAGAACAGATTACAAAATGAGTCTGGGGAACCTAGTCCCCGACATATCCTCAAGGAGGAAGCGTTGGCACCCTATAGGTGCAATATCAAAAAAAGTGACTCCGACATCAAAAGTAGTAGCGTGAGAGGCAAGCCAGTCAGCACTCCTGTTGCCCTCTCGATAAACATGCCGATGGACAACAGTCCAATTGCGGTGAAACAGTTCGCGGATGCTCGCGACAATAGGACATACCACCTGCGTACGGGAACCCGAGGAAGACAGGAGCTGGTGCACCGCTGTCGAATCAACCTCCAATTCTATGTGGCGGAAGCCGAGACTCCAGGCAAGGGAGAGGCCGGTATAAACACCCCAGAGCTCAGCAGACTGTGGAGTGCACCAACCGAGGTTCTGGGCAAAACCAGCAAGCCAACGTCCTGAGCTGTCACGGATGAGGCCACCGGCTGTGGCCAGAGAGATGGACCGATTGCTGGCCCCGTCGGTATTGACTTTGACCCATCCTGGTGGCGGCGTGGTCCAGCTGACGCTGATTTCCTGGCGGGGCCTGAGGCTAGGGTCATAGCGGCTGCGCCTCTCCAAAGCTATGCGGAGTTGATCTGCATAAGATAAAATAAAAAAATCAGGAGAAGAAGGCCAAGTGAAGTGAGGGTCAAAGATAGACTTGTTCCTCCATGTCCAAAGAAGCCAGCAGGTGACTCCGAACAGCACGGCCTAGTCGTGGCCTAGAGGCCGGTGGTGATGGTGGAGGTTGGAAAGGATCCAGTCCTGAAGAGGCTGTGTGAAGAAGTCAGTGGCAGCGAGATGGGGCCACAGCGCGGTCCACACTCGACGGGCCTTGTGACAATCGCGAACCATGTGGATGGAGGATTTGTCAGAGGGGCAGTGAGGACACGAACTGTCCGTCGTGAGATGCCTCCGGGTCCTTTGTTGGTTCGTTAGTAAGCTGTCATGCGCAAGGAGCCAAAGGAAGGAGCGGACTCGCTGCGGTCCCGGCCATTGCCAAATGACCTGCCAAATCCCATGTGGTACTGCGACATCGTGTTCCTGAAGCATGAAATAAGTGGATGCAACGAAGAAAAGGTCATTGTCGGAGGCACCCCAAACCAGTCTATCAGGCCCAAGAAAGGGTTTAGGCTAAAGATTTGGACTAGTTAAGCCATATTATGTGATCATTTTAGACATCACTTGAATAAAATTATTTACATCCCAGTTTTTTTGTTTTATCAATCATAGGGGAAAAAATAGTTAAATGAATCAAGTACACCTATAAAAGTTCCAAGACAAACGGGAAACCTTAAATTCCCCTCTTTCTTCTGTTATTCGCGACACAGCTATAAGCATATCACTACCCACCATTATCAGCTGCCATTTTATTGATGATTTTGGTAACATGCTCTTGAATTTTCCTTCTCTCCCCAATTTCCTTTTTTTTTTCTCGTTGGTGATGATTGTCATCCTCAAACTCAGTTTTCTTTTTTGCTTTCTCTGCCGGCCGTGTCAACGTGCCATCAGCCCGTCACTCTTCTGTTCTCTCTTGTTCTTTATCGTTTTGTCAACCTTTTTCTCACTATGGTTATTGTCTCACAAATGAACTTTTATTATTGTGATTGTTGCCCCTTGAAGTTGAAATCTGTCTCCCTTTCTGTTATGATTGTTGTCACCTACCGGTGAGGATTTGGTGATAGCATGACATAATGGTGACTCTGGATGGTTTAGGCGGAAAATGGACAATGCTAAACCATTACAAAAGTGAAAAACAAAAGCTTTTATAAGACTGAAGGCGCCTCAGGTCAATAGCAGTGGCTAAAATGAATTGGCCAAAAAGTTACACATTCCAACTTGTAATATACAAGACATCGACTCGTACACAAATAGCACCTGCTCACATTGTCTTTAACATGACCCATTGAGTTTGCGTGTTCTTCTGGACAACAAAACTTCTGAGAATCAGAGCAACGAGAACCAATCAAACGGCCCCTCCACAAGTACTCTGATCACGCCAAAACCATCTGCAACGAGCCTATCGGTATCTCTAATGTGAATTCTGATCTTTATGTTCCTCTCTGCATCAAAACTGCGATATTGAACTCTTCATTTCCATGCTATCAGAAACTAGTTACAGCAGCAATGGCTAGCAGGTTCTTCCTAGGCATGCTGCTCACAATAAATTAGTGGTGAAAGAGTTGTATGGTCAAGCTTTACACATGCAAGGAGTCAAGGGGTTTTCCCATAGGTCATAGCTAGGGAAAGTCGCTTCTGGCAGTCCAGTTCGGGTCTGGTGGGTGACAATCACATCCTCAACAAAGGGACCCCAGCTCATGTATGGATCTCCCAGAGATTTAGACATTAGCCCCTTGTCTGGTTTTATGGATTTTTGGCGATGACCCTTGTACCTGCGGGCTCCAATTATTAATTTCGCGAAGTTGCCTCCATGGGTCATAACGAAAACATCAGACTTCAAGCAAACCAAGAAATCGAGGGCTGCCAAACTTGTCACATGCTTCCTGAAATTACTCAATTCCACATTGCTTGCCAACTCTTCCTTGGCCACCTGTTATCAACCCTCGTGATGAATATGGGAAAGATAGGAAACATAAGTGAACAAAATACAAACTCAAAGTATCAGAAATTCTGATCAATTTATATTACATTGAATTAGTTTCAATATTGTGTAAAAGTAAACCACATGAGAAATAAAGGAGAAAAAGAAAAGAGTGATCTACACAATGATGGTTTCAGATGTCAAGCCTACTTTTAAGAAGACGAATATCACAAAGGTATCATACTTGGATAATATAAAATTCTTAAACAATACCAAAAGTATTTAAGCACAAAATATTATATATTGAAACATAATAATATTCCTATAGAAAATACTAAATTGTCATGATCTTCAACATTCCCCTCAAGGTGACAAGTGGATATTTTTACGTTTAACTTGCATATGAATTCTGAATCAATGTACGAAGACATTTTCAAACAGAGAGTATAAAAAATTAAATATAATATATAGGGATGTCAGCCAACCAGGAGCGGTCAAAGTGGGCTTTGAGCTGAGCTCAGGCCTGGGAGCTGGCCCCATGCCTACCTCCACTAGATATCCTTTTAATCTTAAGTTTAAAAAACGGGCAACATCATCTTGGGAAACTTCCTCAAAACAGTCCGGTGGTAGGCCAGGTCCAACTTGTGTTCCACCTTTTCCTCTGAGTTTCTGGCCACTTTTTCTTTTTCTTAATAAATCTTAAAAGTTATAGAAGATAACTTGATAATAAAGGAAACAGTACTGCTGAGAGAGAACGGCGGCAGTAGTGTGATTAAAAGGTTGAGTGTAGAAAGATGTTCACAGAGAAAGAATAAGGGAAGGAAAAACAGAATAGAAGTTAGAGACAAAGGAAAGATAATGACAGAAGTACTGGAGTTTTCCATGGGTGCTGGAAGGAAAGACAGAACAGAGGAAAGAAAGAAAGAGAGGCAACTGCTCTCTTAATGGACTACTTGAAGGGAAGACAAGAATAGAGATAGCGGCCCTCTTGATGACTACTGACAGGAAGGACAGAATAGAGGTAACTATACTTTCAATGAGTGGCAAGAGGAAAGGCTAGATGGATATCCACGCTTTCAATAGATTGCTAGAAAGAAAAACATTAGGTTATGATGCTCTTGATGGCTGCATGAAGAAACGACAAAATAAAAAATTTTGAAAAAGAAACAAAAGTTACGAATTCAAGTTTTTCAAGAAGAAATAGATAATTGTCTTAAAATTGGAGCCTCACGCTGATACTATGATAAATTAGCTTTAATACTATGTGAACATAAAGAAAAACAAGATATATAGGAGAAGGGAAAAGAATATATACAACTTAATACAGTTTGATTGTGAAGGTAATTCTACAAACACAAAGACCACAAGGATACTAAGGTGTATTAAACATTAGATTTATCACAATCATTCATAATTGGAAGGCAATACAAAATTCCTTAATAGAATAACGAAATATTCATAAATAGCACCTAAACTATTTTAATAAAAATGTCTTATATTAGGTATATAATAATATTACTGTATTAAATACCAAACCTCAATAATTTTTGGCATATGTATACATGAGCAAAGCTACTGAAGCTCCAAGAACAAAAATAATTTTAGTTATTAATAAGAATTAAAATAATTTTGTTTTAGTTTGTACTAATTGATTTAGAATTTAAGTCTATTAGGTAATAATCGTTAGTAGAGTAAGATCCATTCCATTTAGATATCTTAACTTAGAGTTATTTAGTAGGATTAGGATTAGCAGGATAAAATTTATTATAGGAATAAATTTTGAATTGTGAAACTTTCTCATGTAAGCATGATTTATAGTTCCCATAAATGATTCCTAAATATTAGATGTCATAGCAATTTTTTTTCTAAACCCTGATTGTGATTTTTACAAGTTAACAGTGTTTTTGTTTCAATGTTCAATAAACGTGGAACCTGTCCTCTATCCCTTCTAGACCAAGAGTTCAACAAAAAGACAAATGCTTAATCTTATTTGTGTCCCTGGCACATTCACACCTCTCATCAACCCGCCATATGTTGCCACACGCCCACTGCATTAGTACCACATCTAAGCTCCCCAGAAAACTTTTTACACTCACTTCAGTTTTCATAAGCACTACAAAACCTTCTACAACATAAACAACTGAAAATTTTGGAGCCTAGTTTTCCGTACTTTTCTTTTTTGTTCCTAGATATGTGCTTGCCCCAAACTCAGCATATAATATGGCTTTTAACCCAGTGAACCTAAGTTGTAGCTTCACGCCAGCATGTGTACACAATTCAGCCCACAAAAGAAGTCACCAGACAAACAAAAGCGTTTGATTAGCATTCCGGTCAAAACTGAGATTCTTCTTTGATGATAACACATTAAAGTGATTTACCAAAAAAATAACACATCAAAGTGAAACTTGTGGTAGGCAGACAAATATAATGTAGTATGTTTACAAGTTCCAATCTTACATAATAAAATATATGAACCATGATGTGGCCCGCAAAGATGAATCTAAGAACAACCCTAATCATATTATATTTCATGGAAATAGGATAACAGATGTATTGCAATCATTTGTCTAAGCTTGAGAGAAACGAGAAAGATGCAACTGATTTGAGTGACTGAACCGAAATGAATAACACCATAAAATATACAAGGTCATACCAGATTCGGGAACATGTTCCTCAGTGGAGCCATCCTATTTTGTCCACCATAAACCTGACCTGAAGCTACATATATCTGAGTCTCCTTAGGGTAACCCATAGCTCGAAGAATCACTGCCACTTCCCCAGGTTCGAGAGGACACCTACCTTCCTTTCGCTTCTCCAGGGCCAATTGATGGAGATGGGAACCATTCTGCACATGATTATTAAGTTAGTACGTCAAGTATCTGAGTTTTCATTTGTTCTAAAAAACAGAAAACGGACACATCATAGACCTTATAACGTCGAGGCCATTCCTTTTTCCTGTACTCAGCCATTTTAGCTTTCTCCTCCCTTGTTCCCACAAAATCACAGAAAGATAGGCCTACCATCCCTTTCTCAAATCTAAGATGGAGAGCCCTGAATGACAGATGTCCATTAGCAACTTCAGAATTAGAGCTAAAGAATAATGATTATGGCCAGCTGAACTGTAACATACATGTAGGGATTTTGACTTCCAGTACGGTTTCGCATCCTAGATACCAATAAATCAGCCATCTGTTCAATGTCAGGAAGAAATTTAAGAGCATGATAGTTCACCCTACATCTTAGTCTGTTGATTTCAGGTGGCACATTATCATACCTGGGGCAAGCATAAATATCAATAACTGATAAGATGGAAAAGCTCAGAGCCAATTTTCTTCAATGGAACAAAAGATAGATATTGGGCACCCATGAACATGTAGCATCAATGTCTTACCCAAGTCGATCGACAAAAGGTTTTAGAGCCATTATCTTCTTCTCCTTAATTCGTGGCAGTACATTGTCAATGTAGAATTGAGCAGGTGCATATTTTGGAATATTTTTCACTGTCCGTCTAGAAGATAAACAGAAATTTAGTCATGAAATTAAGACTCAGTCCATCACACAAAATACACAAATATGCCCAACATGCTTGGGATTACTGAAGAGGCTTAGTGAATATAAAAACCTTATGCTAGAAAATAACTCTGATTTGTCAGGAAACCAATCTGGTATATCACGAACAATAAGCACATCATCCTTCAAATAGTCGATGAAATGATCAACATCAAAAATGTCTTCAAATTTCCTGCAAGTGTGCACTTAGTGTGAAACTTTGGCTTGCACTTCTAAAATTGAGTAAAATAAATCAAAAAAGAAGTGAATATGACATGACTTTGAAGCATACTGCAAATTTCATGAACCACAATTGCTCATCAGATAATAAAATATAAATGTCAAAAATCAGATCATCTTACGTTTGATCTTTCCAGATCTGATCCTGCTTCAACACTGGCAATATAAGGGTGGCATTCATTATTTTGGCCACAGCTACCGCATTGCATATCTGCAAATTAGAATTAAATCACTTAGAATTTATTCACTATAGATATTTATTGAATATATCAGGTTAGACAAAAAACCATTTGAAGAACACTAACATGGATTTTGAATTAAACAGGTGCATCAGAACAAGATAAACAGGAAAGTAACTAGCAGTGATTCCCAATCAACATGATAATACAAGCTATCTTGTTTCCCAAGCAATAATGCACCTCCATTCCAGCAGAATCTTAACACTAAGATGGAAGAGAGGCAAAACAGAGAAGTATAATGACAGAAGTTTCTCAAAAACATACATTAAGAACCATAAAGCATGCAAGTTTGATTTTTTGCTTTGGGCGGTTTGAGAAAAGGAGAGGGGGTCAACAATTACAAACTCTTTTCATATCAGAACAAACCAAATGAAAATGAGAACTCTTATGATTACACTGTTTGATACAAGGGACTCATACAGCAATTCTTTGTTGATTTAAACCACCCTCAGCATGGATAAAAATATAGCCACTTGTTTCATTTTCTGGAGGAAGACCTGCAAAATTAAGAAAGAATTATAAAACTAAAAAGAAGTAAAGTGAACAGCAAACTGGGAATCTTGAAACTGAACATAAAACTCTCGAAGTTACACTCATCACCAAAAGTATTGGTAATTCTAATCATTTCTGAGAGCTTTCCATACGCTAAAAAAACTCTAACTACTACTCAATGGAAGCAGAAAATCACGTGAAATTCCAGTATCTCGACGCTCAGAACAAGGCTTCCAAGAGGTTGTTGCAGAGTATGGATTCTCCCAAAGTGAGTGAGGCTCCTCAACCTAAATTTCGCAAAAACAAAGGCCACGTTTCACACCAAACCTTTCAGCAAGACTGTGGATTATCAAAACAAAAAGTAATCCAAGAATTTACATGTGGACAATGAAGCACAATTCCTTCTTTTCTACACAAGTATGGATAATTCTGCAAAAAAAAAAAAAAAGAATCCACGAGATTTTAGCGAAAAGTCCTAATAGAAAGGATATCATAAACAATAAAACTAGAAACTCTCTTAATTGATTGTCAAATCAAAGCCCCAATGTTATGGAACCACATTTACTGAATAAAACAAAAAAAATACACCATCTTTCTCCAAAATTACAACTCAATATCGCTTTTTATCGAGATCGTAGATTCACAAAAACTGACCAATCGAGCATAGATGGAGTGAAGAGCGATCAATCCAGCCAAAACGAGAATGCCGAGCAAAAGGAGCGTGATCCTGACTTTGTGAGAAGAAATCCTAGGATCGTCAACGAAGAACGAGAGACTGGACCAGAAGGGACGGTCCCGATCTCCTCTGAAGAAATGGTGGCGAACGTGGTGATGGTAGTGGTAGTCGGTGTCGTGAATGAGAGGAGAAGCTTCGCCGTCGCGCTTGATCGGAGAGGAAGAGCCCCGAGCACCGAGCGAGCTCGAGTGCCGTAGTTCCGCCATTTGTCCGTTTCGGACTGTACGCCAGTTCCGATAATCAACCACTTGACACTCCGAATGCCTACACTTAGGACTTCGATGACAGGTATTCGAATGAAATATAACGTAATCTAAATGATTTATAACGAAATTAATAAAATGAAAAGCTATTTGAGACAGATAAAATGATAATAAAATGTTATTTAAAATATAGATAAAATAAAATGTAATATACAATAAATAAATATTATATCCTTATATAATATTTTCACATAATCTAGACTAAAAAATACAAAAATACTTTAATGCTATAATTTTAAAATAACAAAAACTTGTGACTTCCTCCCCTAAAAAAAAAAACTTGTGACTTTCGAAAAACATGTAACTTATTTAAGTCACAACCATGATAAACAATTAAACTCACAATTATAACTTGAATAATAATTTTTTATATATTTTCTATCTTTTATTAATAAAAATTATATTATTTTATTATTAATTATATACAATTTATTATTAATTATATAAAAATAATATTATTAATTATTTAATAAAATTTATTATATTAAATATTACTCTATTCTATTTTATTTATATTTAAAAATAATTTATTTATATTTTTATTTATATAGAAATATATTTGTGACTTACTAAAAACATGTCACGACACTGTGACAAATAATTAAAGAATGAGTTTTTATATATTTTTATTAATAAAAATTTTATTATCTTATTATTAATTATATACAATTTATTGTCAATTATATAAAAATATTATTGTGATGTGTTGGTTGTTATTAGGATAGAGTAAGAAATAATTGGTATTATGAAAAAATATTAAGGGGGCACTTGGTTCATAGAGGACAATGGGAATGAATATAGTGAAGAATTGGAATGAATATAATCATTATAATTATGATTGTTGGTTACAATGAAGGAATAATTACCATTACCATTGATGGTGGTTGGTTTGTTAAAAATGTTAAGAAATAAAAATTTGTTAAATTTTTGTTTTATATCAAATTTTAAATATATTTTAAA
>JAOSBK010000001.1:6121937-6133321 GCA_027568895.1 Erythroxylum shatona | reverse complement strand
TGAGAGAGATTTGCTTTTTGAAAGTTATCATCTTTATTTGGGTTTTGTTAGTTTCCAAAAACTATCAATTGGGTTTTATGTGTAGTCCAAAAACACTCAATTATCTTTCCTTATTCACCTGATCATTCCCTTTCATTCATCTAATCTTCCATTTAATCAAATTCTTCACATCAGCCCCTTTGCATCACTTTCCAAAAATCTGCCTAGATTCCTAATCCAGAACGTCCAAAATAAGAAAAATCATATCTTTTTTCCTGCTCATCATTTAAACAAAATCCCTTCATCAATGTTGTAGTTCACTTCGTGAACTTCAATTTCGCCTCAAGAACCACCCGAAAATGCTAAGTTGTTTGCCCAGCAATGCACTTTGAAATCGTCTAGTTTGCAGCCACGATTTCCAGAACATAGTCGAATTACAAAATTCATAACTTTTCACCCGTTGATTTGATTAACAAACTTCCTTCACCAAAGTTGTAGCCCACATCCTATTATACAATTTTTCTTCAAGAATCACCTCCAAATTTCAAGCCATTTGTCCGGAATTCACCTTACAATCTGATTGTTCGTTTGTACTCGGAAAATTTTAATCTTTCCAAAACTTCAATCATCACCCCTAAACACCACAGCAACCACCACGCCATCATTTGGTATCAGAGACAATGGAAGTAAACATCCTAGACCTTTTCCCCACCCTTTTTATGTCCAACGATCCAAAAACACCAAAAAACAAAAACACCATGTCCGTCGGTGACAATCAAGATTTGGCTGCCGCGTTTGATAGGATGAGGCTTGAGATGGAGGTCCTTAAAGCCAAAAACGAGGCCTTAGAAGTCCTAGTTCACAATTCTCCATTAGTCTCTAGGTCTATGGAGACTCCACAAGAACATGTTGAAGATTAAGAAGATGAAAGGACCTTTGTTATAGCCCGTGGAGAACTACCCAGAGGAAGAGGGAGAGGGCAATACCATGGCATCGGGAGGACAGCCGTGAGGAATCTCCCACAAATGCCACCTCGGCAACAAGAGAGGCAAGAGGAGTTCTTTAATTACAAAGTTGAATTGCCAGAATTCCATGGTAAGATTGATGTTGATGTTTACCTTGAATAGGTTTATGCCATTGAGAGAGCTTTTGAATTGAGGGAGGTGAGCGAGGATAAGAAGGTGAAATTGGTTGAAATGAGATTGAAAGGGTATACTGCCCTTTGGTGGGAGAATTCACACAAACGAAGAGTTAGAGAAGGGAGGCCTAGAATCAATCAATGGCACCAGATGAAGGAGGAGATGGATGTTTAGTTTTGCCTCCATATTATAGGCAAAGACTCATTGATCAAATGTTGAGCCTTACACAAGACACCAAAACCGTGGAGCAATACACTATGGAGTTTGAAGAATTCTTGATGAAGTGTGAAGTAGAGGAGACCGAAGAGATGATTATGGGAAGATATTTCAAAAGCTTCAAACAACAAATTCAAGATATGACACTTATGAATCCTTTCTTGAATTGAAAAGATTAGCCTTGAAAAGTGAAACTAGCCTCAAACACACCCGTCAAAACAAGTCCATACCCAAATATGCTTTAGCCCCATCAAATTACACTCCACCATCCAAACCAAGTCACCAAGCTAGTGCGTTCAATTCTGCCCCACCTAAGCCGACCTACACTCCACCATCCAAATCCACTTCGAATGCGCAAAACACACCCTTCATACCAAGAAATGTCCAATCTACCCCACCCATCAAAAATGTGTCCAAAAACTACCTCAAATGCTTCAAATGTCAAGGTTATGGCCACTTTCAAACCGAATGTCCTACTAGAAAAATTATGACCATTCAAGAGATTGAAGAAATTGAGAATGAGTTGTACAATACTGAATTTGTTAGTGATGATGCACGACCAAATTTGTGTGATGAGGAAGATGCCCTTGTTTGTGATGCAAATGTGTTAGATAGTGAAATGCTTGTATTGTTGAGAGTTTTAAATTGTGAGAAAAGTGAGGAGGATTGGAGGAGAAAATCTCTGTTTCATTCTAGGTGTTTGACAAAAAATAAATTGTGTGAAGATGTGATAGATAGTGGAGCATGTGAGAATGTTGTAGTTAGTGAAATGGTTGACAAATTGGGTCTAAAAACTGAGCCACTTGACACTCCATACAAGATGACTTGGCTATATGCAAA
Source organism: Erythroxylum shatona (assembly GCA_027568895.1). Classification (NCBI taxonomy): domain Eukaryota; kingdom Viridiplantae; phylum Streptophyta; class Magnoliopsida; order Malpighiales; family Erythroxylaceae; genus Erythroxylum; species Erythroxylum shatona. Next base: position 6,131,147 of record JAOSBK010000001.1, on the reverse strand, counting down.
ACATGAAATTAGAGTGACAAAGAAGTGCCTTGTTCCATTTGCAATTCGGCGATATGAAGATGGAGTTTACTGCCATGTAATTCTTATGATGGCTTGTCATTTACTTCTTGGGAGGCCATGGTTATTTGACAAGGATGTGCATCATCAAGGGAGAGCAAATACTTACACATTGTTCCATGAAGGTAAAAAAATCTTGCTTAAACATTTGTTGCCCGAAAAGAGAAGGAAGAGGAGAGAAGTTGGAGCCATTGGATTGCTTTCCAATGAGGAGACGAGTTCCATCATGGATGAGCTGCCTAGTTACATTCCCATTGAAATTGATGATGAGCCCAAACCGAACCACCCACTTGTTCCTCTTGATTTGAGTCCGACACATTCTAGCATTCCATTCAATACAAAGGCCGTGGATAGAGCATTAGAGATTGTCAAACTTCATGCCAAAGAGAAAGCTCACATTGAGAAGAAAAATGAGGCCTACAAGAAGCAAGCCAAGTTGAAAACGGTTGTGGAGTTCAAAAAAGGGGATCTTGTTTGGATACACTTGCGAAAGGATAGATTTCCTTCTAAAAGGAAAAACAAGCTAATGCCTAGAGCAGAAGGCCCATTCAAAATCCTCAAGAAAGTTAATCAAAATGCATACAAGTTAGAATTACCAAACACTTATAAGATTTCAAATACTTTTAATGTTTGTGATTTGACCAAGTATGTAGAGGATATTATGAGTTCCAATCCGGTTCAAAATTCTGCCCAAGAGGAAAGTTTTGAAGGAGGGGGGAATGATGGAGGTCCATCAAATGCAGCTTTGTAAGAAATTTTCAAATTCCAAGCCATTTGTCCGAAATTCACCTTACAATCTGACTGTTCATTTGTACTCGAAAAATTCCAATTTTTCCAAAACTTCAACCATCACCCTTAAACACCACAGCAACCACCACGCCATCAATACATTAAATTACATAGTACTTAACACAAACTCATTGTAAATTCCAAACCAAACTGAAGTATCGTTGTTACAAACCTTCAAACAAATTCACATGTCATATACATCATATACAAGCCCAAAACAAACTCAGATGACAATTTTCTCAAAGCAAGACTCAAACTCCATTGGCCATTGTGGTTGACTTGTCCCAGTCTTTATAATCCTCGCTTTGAACTTACATGGGGAAAATCTACCGTGCTAAGCATATAACTTAGAGAGTAATAACTAATCCATACTTGAAGTGACAACTTATCATACAGAATCATATAATAGAATAAGCATGCATTAAAAGATTGCTTAACATTAAATCAGACATCATGCATTTCAGAACAGATTTTTTATAATTATCAGAACTGAATATCACAAGAAGGTATAAACCCTTCAAAATCATAATACAATTTGGTTTATATCTAAATCAAACAGATATCGTAATACAAAATCAGATGACATAGAAGCAAATAACGGGACTTATATAGAAGAGACCGAAGTCTCATCACCAAAGTGTCAGTAATAGAAGACATCAAAGTACCATTAACAGAAGACATCAAAGTGTCACAGAAGCAGTTACAGACCCTTCTAGGCATGCCTATTTACCTACAACTAGGACTCAACAGTTTTAAAACAAAACAAAGTCATTTCGGACATTTCATGTGTAAAGCAAATAGTCAATCATATTCACATGCAAATAGCACTTCCAATGATATAATCATGCACCAAATGCCTCGAACAATTATTATTCGGAATTCATAACACAATCAGTATAAATCAAATTCAATAAGTAGAACAAAGTAAGGTATGACCATCTAAGATTACTCACAATCGCTCCCTTTCGCTTATTGCCTTGAAGTTCCGGTAATATATGGAAATGATCACTCTACTTGCCCTTTTATATACAATCAAACATAAGTTCACATTACCATATTTTTCATAAAACTAAATCAGCATTAGTATGAATGTATAATATAACATGCATGTTCATGTCAAAAATCTGGGTTTCTTATCCTTAATTTTATCACATTATCGATCATGTGAAATCATACTCAATCCCTCAATCCAGATTTATTTTATAATCCACCTTCAGGTCCACTTTACTCAATTATTCTCATGAAGAAGGTGAGGTAATTAAGTAATACTTCCTTCTAGAAAGGTCTCCCTCTTTGTCTTAGGTTTCCAATGATACCAAGTTCATCCAATTTGGTTTAGTATTCAATGAGTTATGCTCAAAATACCACAGACTGTGTACTTTTGAAATTTTGACTAATGCATGATCATGCTTTCAAGTTGTACACCCTATAACTCTCAATTTCAATGTCTAAAAATTAAAAAATTTATATCAATTTAAAGCTAAGATAATAAGCTTCAACTTTGGTGAAGACATCTCTATCTAATTCGGCTTACATCAATACAGTTTATTCAAAAACTACAGGGTATGATTTCTGTCCCTGGTAGTACTACAGCCTCAGCCAAGACTCAATTTCATGCCAAATTTTGAAAATCTTAGAGATAGAATTAAAATTCAACTTCTTAAATAAAGTTTTAGAAATATGTCTCTAGTTTAATATGAATTAATAACCAACTCATTTGGAGATTTACAGTTCAAGTTATAATCGAAATACCAAAGTAAGTTTAGTAAAAACACATACTTCATCATTTTCTTCCAGCTTTTCCCCAAAATAGACTTTTGGGTCAATGTTTACATGGTCATTTTTACAATGAAAATGAAGGATTTAGGCCAAACAATCTTCTAAACATTTGTTCCTTTATGTCTTAAGCTTCTACTTACACCAATTTTATGCAATTTGGTTCAGTATTTTGAAAATTAACCCCAAATGACTACAGATTGTTCACAAACAGTGACAGATTCTAGATACTCAACTTCAAGCCAACTTTTGACACGCTTAGTGACAGAAATAAAATTCTACGCCTCATTAATGTTGTAGATATAAGTTTCTAGTTTAATAATAATTTAAATTCATCCAATTTGGATACCTAAAGAGCAAGATATGGCTAAAATACCGAAACCTGTCCAGTAGAACTACTCATCCGAATCAGTTTCCAACATGTATCAAATCTCAATTCTTTCCCATTTCAACATACAATTGATCCATATCAAACGTCAAACAACACATGTTATCATAGAATAAATAATTCCCTTACCTTAATAAACTTCAAATTTAACTCCAAGTATCCAGCTAAACCAAGCTTCCAAACATCCAGTACATATCTAAGTTTAAGGTGTAACTTTCAACACCAACTAGATTCTTAATGAAATAACTTACAAAGATGATGATCCAAGCTTTAGCAAAGGTCCAGAAGTGGAGAGGAGATGGGAGGTTTCTTGGAGAGAAGAAAGCAAAGTGAATAAAAAGAGCAAAATAGAAAAGTTTCCAGCAGAAACTTGTTTCATCACCACCTAGGTGTTACTAACTCCATAAAACATGTGTCACATATGTCCTACACTTAAGCTACCATTTGTCACACTTCCATTAAATCATCTATCACTTAATGAATGCTGCCAAATGCGACAATTTTATTAGGTCACTTGTCACTTTATTAACTATGTCATTTGTCAATATATCAACTATGCCAAATGTCACTAACTCATAAGCTTAATCATTGAAATTTTCATACTAATTTATCTTGCCACTTGAAAGTTTTCCTAATATAAATATGCATTTTAAATACCTTAATTCTCTAATGGAATCAAATAATTCCAATTCACTAACCATTATCCACTTAACTAAAAAAATTCAAATAACATATCTTTCATATTCTAATCATAGAAAAATTATAACTCTTATCACACATGTTCTTTCATAACCATGTATTATTTCAACTAGGGTATATTTTGGAGCCTTACAAGAGGTGCACGATAGGGGAGAGTTGCATTTACTTTGGCCATAAAGATAGGAGGGTGGCGATAGTTAAAGAAGAAAAATAAGTTAGGATTAGCAGAAGATGAAAAAAAGGAATAAATATTTTATTTATTTATCCTATAGGAAAATTGCCCTTTTTTGTTCTCTTGGGTTAGAAGCAATCCTATTGCAAGATGTGAGAGGACGTTATTCAAGAAGGGTTTCAATAATGTGGAAATAAAACATATGCACACCTTATTTAAGAACTACTTTTAAATGCTTTGCCCTTTATATAAATATTGCATTTGTTAAGCATTCCCATGCTCTATTAAAAACATTCTCTACCCTAAAGCAAAATAGAGTAATGTAAACAACAACAAAAAAGACAATCATAATCTAAATAGTAAAAGTTTGTTAAAAGAGAAAATATTGAGTTGCCTCCTAATTAACTATTTTAATGTCTTCAACTAAACATTATGTTGCCCAGGTCTTATATTTTAAGCATTCCATGATGATTTCTTCAATATTATACACCTAAAAACCATCACAAAAAGGTTTAAGACAATAGCTATTCACCATAAAAGACTTATTGGTCATTAGATTATGTATTCCAGTTATGCCATGAGGAAACACACTAGTAACAATAAAAGGTTTCATTAAGAAACATCTTCAAATGAGGGTGAAAAAGTATAATTTTTTGGCCAAATTAAAAATTATTTTTAAAAGTTATTTGATCGTAAAAAGCTCTTATCTTTCCCTTGTATATTTTGAAACTCTTATAGACATTTTAATGAATTTCCTCTACCTCTTACAATTGCAATTTTTATTGCTTACTAGTGTCATCTAGTCTCATATTTCATTGCTTGACAATCCAATATGCGCTATGTCCTAATTCTATCGACAGATGACATAGTCTCCCAAAAACTAACCAGTAAGGAGACATATTGATAGGAGTCCTGTAATCTACCTAGCAGGCTTATAGTGCATTATCAAGATGCTTGCTTTATTCTTTCTATTTAAGGTGATAGTATTTTTAAGTGTGGATTTGATCTTCTTATTAGACACCTTAGCTTGTCTACTAGTTTATGGATGGTACAAATTAGAAATGAAGTAAGCAATATTATATTTAAAGCCTCCACTACTATGTTGCAGAAATATGCTCCATTACCACTTATTACAACTCTTAATGTTCTAAATATCGTGAAAATATTTTTTACTTAAAAGTTAAGTAAATGTATTAAAGAGGGAATTAAGTACATCATCCAAGTATGTTACATATAAATAAGTAGAGAAATAAAGAAAAAGGTCTTTGGCCAACAGACATCATTAAAGCTAAATTAACTTTAAGGCCCAAATCAGTGCACACACCATTTGTTACAAATCAATAAAGAGAGTTTGTGTTGAAGGTTGTTTGCAATTGCTTCTCTTTCACCTACTTTAAAGCATAATCCACAATAAGAAGTATCTAAATATTGTCATAAGAAGGGGGCAATGACCTATAAAATTAATACTCTATATATCAAATATTTCACAAATAAGAATGGGACCTTAGCATATTGGGAGCAACCAATGTTTTTCCAAAAATGGAAGTAAATATGAATAATATACAGGTGTTCCCTTTCTGGATTCAGTTTCACTATTTTCCATTGGAGCTATAGACAGTAGAGGGTTTATAGCAAGCTCCATAGGGAAGCCTATATATATGGATGCTCTAATTTCTAGTATTCAAAGGATTGGTTACACAAAAATCTATGTGGAGGTGAGTAGAAATGTTGTTTTGCCAGAAACACAATCCATTAAGAAGATGGGACTAACAGGAGAGATGGAGAAGACTAACATCAAAGTTTCTTATCTGTAGAAGCCACAGAATAATACTAAGGAATGGAGACCTACTAGGAGGAAGTTCAATTCAAGTTGGCAAGAGGAGTTAGTTGAAGTTGATATAGGTTCTAACGAACAAGACAAAGTTCCTGAAATGCCTCAAGAATCTGTAATGGAGCAATTAGTAAATAGGACCAGTCCTACTGTTACTAACACAAATGCAAAAAAAGGGGAAGGTGTGGAAGGAAGTATAGGTACCCAAAATAATAACAATGAAGAAAGGATAGTTGAGGTTCAGATACAGAACTCAAATGAAATAGGGGTAAAGGAAAATACTGGTGGTAAATAGATAGAGTTTAATTAGCAAATTCAGGAATCAAACAGTGGAAGGATATTAGTGCAGGAAGGATTTGCAAATAGAAAGGACAAGGGGGAATTAGGTCAGGCTGAGGTAGAAGTGGGGGTATTCCTAATACTTCAGTGCATATAGTATAGCAAAATGATCAGAAAGATGGGAGTTTGTTATACCTAGCTATAACAAAAGGAAGATTGCAAGAAGGATGGCTAGAATTAAAGGGGTTTCCCCTTATATGACTATACTTGTATGCAATATAAGGGGTTGGAATGGCCCCTTAAGAAGATGATGATAAAGGAAATAGCATAGGAGAAAAAAAACCTATTTTGGAGGGTCTGCAAGAGACCAAAATAAAGAATCAGTGTAATGAAAGAGGTATGGCTTTTTTAAGGGCTAAATGGAAGATTATTTCTAATCATGCTTATCATTATAATGGCAAAATTTTTGTGAATGTTAAGGTTATCAAGATGACTGAGTAGTTCATTCATCTACACTGCTAGCTTAAAGGTAAGTTTTATTTTGAAATAACAATTATTTATGCATCAAATTTTACTTTTCAAAGGGAAAAGTTGTGCGAGGAGCTGAAGATCCTTCATGATGGTATGTAGTTACCTTGTTTAGTATTAGGAGATTTCAATTGTTGTCATAAGTCAGATGAAGTAGAGGGAGGAGCTAGTTTCAATACTAGAACAGGTAAAGAACTTTCTCTATTTTTTCAAAGGATTAATTTATTAGACCTCAGAGGAATTGGGAGATGGTTCACTTGGGAAAACAAGCAACAAGGGAGTATGTTAATAAGGAAAAAGCTAGATAGAGCCTTAGTGAATGACAAATGGCTCAACTTATTCCTTAGAGCCTCGTCGTTGTTTAGTGATCTTGTGTTCTCTGATCATGCGAATATATTGGTACAACAGATGTGTGCAGGGACAAGAATAGGAGCACCCTTTAGATTTTTGAATATTTTAACTCAAGTAGAGAGTTTTATGACCTTAATCAGTAGGGTGTGTGAGCAGGAGATCCAAGGTTACAAATCTTTCCAACTTATGAAAAAATTGAAGTTAGCTAAAATAGTTATTAAGTAATTTAGTAAGAGAAGATTTCAGGATTTGAATGATTTGAGTAAAGCATTGGCAGAGGCTCAGCAGAAGAGTTATCAGGATCCTCACAATGCAAGTCTAAGGAACATTGAAGCAAAAAGTATGAGGCAGTACCAGGAATAGCTGAAATTACGTAATTCTATATTGAAATAAAAAGCTACACAAACTTGGCTCAAGGATGGGGATATTAATTCTAAGTTTTTCCATGCATCTTTGCTAGTAAGGAGGAACATTAATACAATTACTGAATTGAAAGATGAGATGGGTCATATTATATCTGATCAGCAGGAGTTATCAAACTACATCAGAGGCTAGTTTAATAATCTTATAGGAAGGACTGAAGTTTAACATGGAGGTTTTAGGGTGAAAAATGTTTTAGAATTCAGAGCAAATCAGTCACTCTTAGAGATACTCAATGCTCCATTTAATTCAAAATAGGTGAAAGATACATTATTTAATCTCAACAACTCGAAAACTCTTAGGCTTGATGGGTATTCAGTTGGTTTTATTAAAAAAACTTAGGATATCACTGGCCCCCTTCTAATTGATGCAGTATTGGAGTTCTTCTCATCTAATTCAATACTAAAGGAGCTTAATCATACATTCATTTACCTTGTCCCTAGGAAGGACAAACCTATAATGATTTCATATTAGAGACCAATTTCTTGATGTTCGATGATTTAGAAAATAATTGTTAAATTGTTGGCAGATAGATTGAGAGATGTTTTGGTTGAGGTGGTGAGCTTGACACAAGGTTCTTTTCTTCCCTCGATAAGTATTGGTGATACTATATTGATTTTATAAGAACTGATGGGTGAGTATCATTCTTGAAAACATATTAAAAGTTGTGTTATGAAGATAGACTTGTTTAAGACATATGATACAATTAGTTGGTAGTATATACAAGATTGCCTATAGGCTATTGGATTACCTATTAGATTTAGGATATGGATCATATAATGCATTCAAACTACCTCTTTAAGTTTTTTAGTGAATGGGATACCATATAGACCCTTTAAAAATACTAGAAGAATTAGGCAAGGGGATCCACTTTCTCCTTACCTTTTCACTCTAATGATGGAAGGGTTTTCAATATTTGTTTCCAAACTTGTGGAAAGCAATGGACTTTTCCAATACCATTACAGATGTAGGGAGATAAAGCTATCTCACTTGTTGTTTGCAGATGATGTGATACTACTTTGCAAGGATGATCATCAGGCAGTTTGGATGATGCTCAACATAGTGAACACTTTTTCTAATTAGTCAGAGTTGAAGATAAATATGCAAAAATGTACAGTGTATGTTTCCTTTGATGTTAGAAATACTGAATGGATTAGCAATATGATCGGGTATGAACATCAAGATACTCCTTTCATATACTTGGGGGTGCCTATTACTGCAGATAAACCTAAATACTCTGGTTTTCTCCCATTGATTGGGAAACTAAAAGCTAGAATAATGGCTTGGCAAAACAAATTTCTATTTATAGCTGCCAAAGTGACCCTTATTACTTCAGTTCTGAATAGCTTGCATGTTCATTATGTAGGGTATATTGTTATTCTAAAGATGGTGATAAAGGAAATGGATAGAGTGCTGAATTTTTTTTATGGTTTGGGAAAATGAACAATAGCAAACAGGAAAAAGTGAAGTGGAGTGACATAACTATTCAAAAGTATAAGGGGGAATTAGGGATCATTTCGATCAATCAAATGTAGAAAGTGATGCTTTTCAAGAGAATTTGGAGATTATTTCATGATAAGGAATCTTTGTGGGTAAAATGGATCAATGCTTATCATATTAAAAATCAAAATTTTTGGCAGCTACATTATTCTTGGGAATGCTCATGGATTTTCAATTATAAGTTGAACCTAAGGGAGCAGGTTTATTCATATATGAACCACATATGAGGAGATGGGGAAAAGTTTTGGCTGTGGTATGATTATTAGACTAACTTTAGTCCTTTTATACAAAGAGTTGATTGGCGTTGATCAGGAATAGAATTGTTGGACCCCACACCCCACTAGTAGGTGTTTGCGGGTTATACCGCGGCGTGTGTTTGCGGGTTATACCGCGGCATCCAACCTTAATCAGTATTGTCCT
>JAOSBK010000001.1:6105911-6121837 GCA_027568895.1 Erythroxylum shatona | reverse complement strand
ATACAAATTTACTCAAATATCAAAGTCCTCAAATCTTTTCTCATCAATTTTCCTTAAGGCACAGAACATCTATAACACAATTCATATACAAAAACACTCATTGAATTTCATTTAATATTTCTAAATTTTCACTTAAAGATCGGGGTCCAACAAGAATTCCTAAAGATGCTAAGGTGGCTTGGTTAATACAAAATACAGAATGGGATGGAAGGTATAGGAATTTTCAACTACTAGCTAACTATCTACCAAGAATACCTGCTGAAAGTAGAGAGGATAAAATGGTATGGACATTACATGCTAGTGGGTAGTTCAATAATAAATCTGGGCACTACTTATTGATAAAGCATATGGAGGTAGTCTCGTGGGAAAAAATGGTATGGAAGCAAATTTTGAGCCCCAAAGTTGCGGTTTTTACATGGATAGTAATAAAGAACATATTGAGAGTGAAACATAGGTGGTTTGGGAGGTATGATTCATTATGTATACTATGTAAACTAGTGAATGAAAATAAAAATCAAATTTTCTTTGAGTGTAATTATAGCAAATCAGTGTGGATTAGGATCTTAAATATGATACAACTCCCTAGCTTCAACTTTGGATGGCAGGAGACATTGAACATTATCATTAGATGCACCATAATTGGCCAGAGGAATCATATAACCATCAAGACTTCATTTCATATAGTAATTTATAGAGTATGGAGAGAAAGGAATATGAGAATTTAAATGAATGAGCAACAACATAAGTATAAACTTACTAAGCAAACAGTCAACATGATTAGGGAGGTTATCATAGCCAATGGGAAGCAACACTCTATTAGCCAAAATATTAGAGAAATGTGGTTAATATGATGTAAATTTTGTATCTTTTGCATATTCAGAGTAGAGTAGGCTTTTTAGTTTATAAATGTATGATCCATATATAGGATTGGGATTAGCTTTTGCTATAGTTTAATAAACATTCCTTTTAATTTTCACAAAAAATATATGTAGTTTGAATATTTTATAAGAAAGTATTTAAATTTGCTTGCAAATAATAATATTAAACAAAAATCATGACAAGTAGTTTCTAGTCCCTAAAATTCGTAAAATAATGAAAAAATTAATCATTAGAGTAGTTAATTTTAATATAATATTATAACAAGAAATATTTATCATTAATGTGTTACGTTTATATTGACTATATCCTTTGTAACAAAAAGTTGATGATCAGGTGACAACAAAATTTCTTGTTACAAAAATTACGAATAGTAATGACCATAATGATAGTTTTATTTTTGTGACAATATTATGTAGACACTAACTAATTAAATTTTTATTGACAAAAGTTTCATCACAAAAGGTAAAATATCGTGTGACAGTAAACTGTTTCGTCACAACAAGAGAAAAATATTAGTGACCAAACTATGTGTTATCACAACAAATAGAAAATATTAGTGATCAATATATGTTTTGTCACAATTACAATTCATTCACTCCAAATTACTTTGGTGCTAAATTGCATATGCTTTTAATGACATAACAAGTTTTGACACTATTAATATATTAATATTGATAATTTAATTGTGAAAGATACTAAATTGTCACAATTACTATTGTATTAGTAACAAAAAATTATCCCAGTTAATCTAAACAATAGTGCCAATCAATTATTTTGTCATAAAAAACCTAATATCTGTGACGAAATGATAGTTAGTTACAAAAATGTTGTCATTAAATGTCTTAACTCTTATAGTGTAAGTGTAGATTATTTGACCTAAGTTATGTTATCCTTAATGATTCAAAACCATTAGTTGCCATAAAGGAATCAAAAACACAATGATTATGTATTATATTTGAATCTAAAAATGGGTTCATACATAAGCAATTTGATAATGAGAATATGATCATTCATAAATGAAAACCTAAATCCATTAGCATATGATAACATAATCAATCCCTAAAGAGAGAGAACAATAAATACAATGGAGATAAATGCTTAACTGGGGTTCTTCAACATTGATACTACCTCCGAACTGACATTAGGATGCTAGCCTTGTATGGGTCTCCAAATAAATGGAGCTTTGCCCCTTCTTTTCTTCAAAATCGAGACCTTACTACTCTAAAACAATTCCTTAAACCTTTCATAAATGTTTCTACCATCACATGTTCTTTTTATACTAAAAAGTAAGGTTTTTAGCTACCAAGTGTGAAAGTTATAGGTGTGAGAAGTGTCTCACACTTATGACAATATGTCTCATGGTCATGACTTATTTGTCATGGCCTTGAGCTATTGATCATGTCAATTTACTCTTTATCTTCGTGCATTTTCTTATCTCCTCTTACTCTAATCATTCTTCTTCTTATTCCAAATAGACAAATGAGTGTGAATCTCAAGAAGACGGCTAAAGGTTATGCTTTTGAATCACTTTAGCTCTTTCATTTCTGAATTGTACCTAAAACTAAATATGAACTAAAGTGAATGTCTTAAGAATTTCATAGATTAATCACTAAGTATTATGGAATAAATGTATAATCAATTAAGCATATATCAGTAAATTTATGAAAAAGTGATAAATAATTTGTCATTGCTTCATCCACTATGGAAGAAAAATTTATAGCTTGTTTTTAAGTCATAATTTATGCCTTATGATTACAAAACTTTATTTTAAGGCTTGGGGCTATCGACACCAATACTAAGCCACTGAAAATTTATTGTGATTTGCAACAATTATTTTTTCTAAGAATAACATGTATCTAAAGGTGCTAGATATGTAGAGTTGAAATATTTACTTTAAAAGAGGAACTTTAGAAACAAAGAATATGTATTAACATATTAAGACAGATCTTATTATTGTCGATACCTTAACTAAAGCTCTTCACTAAAGATTGTTGTGTTAAAAAAGTTCTAAAAATACCTAGGCTATCTTACTCGTAAGTATACGAGACAGTTATAGTTGATTACCTAGGGTTGTCTCCTACGAAGATGAAATTGGTCTACTCAAATTAATCTTCAATAAAAATAAAAACAAACATAATCCTAAACATTCTATCCCAACTTGTTGAGTGAAGGATTTAAAAGGAAATCACAAAATTAACCTAAAATGTAAACTGATTTAACTGGGAGCAAAAATAAATTGATAAATTGATGAGGGAAACTCTTGAGAATTAATTTCACTAACTTAATCTCCAATGCATGACTGAGGAGAACTAATTGGATAATTGTCTTACCAATATTACCAATTGGGTTCTAAAATCAACTCAAATAACAAACTAATCTAACTTTTATATTTGACAGGTTTATCATCCAAATTAATTGTTAAATGTAACTAATAATTACCACTTAAGTTAATATATTTCTAATTCTCAACCTAAGCATTTATAGTTCCTCGTATCATATTCAACTTCCTCTCTCGATCCTTCATTTAATACCAAAATGATGTAAAGTTTGGTCATGTTATTACATCTATGTAGTTCAGAAACTATAGCAGACATAAGACAAAAACATAGCTCCTCAATCATGCATATTTGACTAAAATGGCTACATTAATTCTCAAGAAAAAAAGCTCAGCCCATCATGTAAATAACAAGATTCATCATCTTCATATACTTTAATCTCATCTTTATCAGTATAAGAGAAGTATTAAAGCAACAAACCAAGTAAATAACCAAATGAACTATCAAAAGCTAAAGAGTATCAGCTGGTTAAGCTAATAAGGTAGTAAGTTTAGTTATCAACAGAAAAATAAAACATAGAGAAATAATGCAACAAATGAAGAACAGAGCAAGCAAACAAAGATCAAATAAGGGAGTTGCAGTGGTCTCCTACACTTTCAAGCTCTCTGAATTAGCTCTCGCCTTCTAGTCCTGCTTGGTTCTCACCTAGATTATTGAATGCTCAAGTTGTTTCCACTCTCTGTTGTTCTTCTTATTCACCTCACCCGACTGGTCTCTGCTTTCTCTGCTCTCTTTTCCTTCTTCTTTTTCTCTATCTGTTTTTTTAGTCCCAAAATGTCCCAGTGTGTCTCAAATGTGAAGAATAGGTGTCACCCCTCCACTAGCCTCTATTCCTTCTATTTGTAGTTTATTTTTAGGTTTAGGTTTTCAAGCCTTCAACCTGCGGATGCCACTTAATAATTAGATGAATGCAATGGAAAAACTTGTCACGGAGTGAGTATGGAAGTTATGGGGTGACTCATTGTCACCCTCATACCACAAGCGTGAGTTACATGGTCACGAGTGTGACCGTATAATTCATATGTCACAGGTGTGATCATGTAATTAAATGTGTGACCATGCAATTAACGTGTGTGTCATGCAATTAATGTGTCCCACCCATTTTATGCAAAATTCTTCTAATTTCCATGCAACATTCATAAGACAATTCAATTAGCATTCATGCAATATTCACACCATTTTCACTCAATTCACCACAAATTTGGATTTAAAACACAAAAAATTTGCAATCAAAGTCAAGGTATGAATGCAAGCAAAATTTAACAGAATTAGAAACAACAAAGATATTTAAGGAACATGTTTAAAGAATGGGCCTTGGTTATATTGATGATTACTTTTGATGACATTTTGACACTTCTGAGCTCAATAAAGTTTTGATTGGAAATTTTCTTATTTGTTATGAATGTTCACATATAACTTTAAATAAATAAGAAATAAAGACATTAATATGGACCTTTATGATTTTATATACCACTTATGTTACCAAACTTTATAAATTACTAGTATTGTGGCATATGGAAAGAAGTATGAAAAGTTGATGTGCATGATTACCATGACCCGCAATATATGGTTTATTGTGTTGAGGCAAATTATTAAGATATTAAGAGATTTATTTATGTGTGCCTAATGTTTACACTATTAAACTAAAGTTTGAAGTATTAGGCCAAATAGGAGCATGTTAGAATGTGGCCCAATTGGTGGCCATAATTGATATATATTAATAATATAATTGAAGAGTTCAATTTGATCTATATTTCTTTTTTTAATAGTGGCATAAATCTTAACCAAATTTTGGTTACTTAATGGATATATATATATATACACACACACACACACATATATATATACACACACACATATATATATATATATATGTATACATATATATGTATATGTATACATATATATATGGTTCTTTCTCTCCTAATTAGGGTTATAGATTAATTTTTATCTAGTTTTTATAGTAGCTAGAGAGTCAAGAAAGGAAAACCAATTTTAACCAAGAATACAATAAAGTTTCTTGATCTCTTTACGATAATGACATCTTCCACATCATGTATACAATATTACACTCTTATGATTTATGACAATTGTTTATTCAAGATTCTAAAATTAGGAATGTCAATTATAATTTTATATCATAAATTTCACGTTTTTACAATAATTATTTTCAACTATAAGGACTAATTCGAATGATAATATGCTTTATTTTGTTTGGGTAGTTATTGCCATAAAAATGGAGAAATATGGAAGTGGTTCATGGAGAGTTTGGAGCAAGATAATGGGAAGAAAAAGAAAAACATTGGATTTTTATGTCTGTCAAACAAAAGGTAATGCTGATTATTATGTTTTTTAATAGACTTATGTTCACAAAATAAGAAATTTATGTGTGTGATGGGGTTTGTAGCAAGTTTTAATGTAGACATGAAAGGCGTTGAGCTGTCAAAGACATTGTATGGAGTGCAGTTAGCGGATACACACACGATGAATAAGAGCGGTACATGAAACAACTGAAGATGTTGGATAATCCGTCACATGATTGAGAGAAAGTTTAGAAAAGACAGCCATTTGGACTGAGAAAGTTTAGGGATCTGAAATAAAACTAAAGAGAAAGTCGTACATCAGGGGAATAACCAGAAAGTAATAGGGAGAGAAGGCATAGCTCAACAATCAAGAGAGCAGGGTGAGGAAAGAGGTGATAAGAAAATCACGTAAAAAGAACACCATTATCATTTGTTTTTTCTTTATTCGTTGTCTCGATAAAAAATTCAATTCATTGTCCTGTTTATATTCTTCAAAATTCCTCCTTTATACCATCTGCTTTGACATGGGGCTTCCTTTTATCTTTGATCGTCTTCTTAGTCCTTTTCTTTTCTTTGTTTTCCCAATTGTTAACTATTCGAATTATAGAAAAAAATTCGATAAAAGCTAAATATTACCTAAATTGCTCTTACATACTTCAAATTATTTGTTGATGTATGATAGAACATTTACGTTAATGGCCATAAAAATCATTCTTTTTCTCATAAAACTTGTGCTTTTCTTTGGTTTTTCTGGGACCTTTTGGTGGTCCATGACGCTCGAGTATACTCATCGAAATGTTGTTTTCGACGAGCCAAGAAGGGGTTATGATAATTGGTGATTGTCAGTGGAAATGGTAGAGTCCAAGTGATCGACTACAAAGCTGTTTGAGGCTGTTTGTAGGGTTCACATTTTCAATGCCAGCTTTTAGATGCTTCCAGTCCTTCTAAACAATGTCTCATGCCACACCTTCAATAGGTATGAGTAGGTTGTGTGATGCAATGGTCCATTCATTGTCTTCTTGTGTGTGTCATGAGTCTATCCAAGGGTGCAAGACGACAAGTTAGGGAAGCAACTGAGAGATTAGGCCGTCAATATAGTCCTGTTTGCATCTCCAATGTTCCCACTTGGTGTTTCAGAGCTATAACGGACGTAAGTTTGAGCATGCTTTAAAGCATGGATCTAAAATGCTCTTCATGCGCTTCCACTAGGATGGTTTGTTGACAGTGTCCGGAGGGAAGTGTGAATGAGTGAGTAACTGTACAGTGTGAAGGAAGATATGGAAGGAATATTTCCCTTAGAAGAATTAAATCATGTCAATGGCTTTTCTGGCGGTAAAAGTTCTTGTATTCTTGCTGGTATCAGTGATGCCATACAATTTCGTAGGAGAGAAAGACAACAAAAAGATTGCACTAGAACGATTTCCAATAAAGATTCTGACTCAAATTTGATTAGTAACTTCACGATCTCAGAAACTGCACATGACCTGCGGACGAAGGTTCATGAGGAGTTTACAAGTGAGGGTGCCATAGTTTCGGATCGATGTTTTGTTGGTTGTGCTACTAGCTATGTAGTACATGAAGGGGCTACTGTCCAAAAATACCTTGGCCACTCCAAAAGCCTTGTTCCTTTGGAGTGAGTTATGAAAATAACACTGGAGAAATATGGGCATAAACTTTGTTCAATATCAGCTACTTTGGACAGGAAGTTGGAGTGATGCTTGAAAACTCCCAAAATGGCAATGCAAGAAAGGAAGTAGATGCAGGAAGGCTACCTTCAAATATTGCGATGGGAATGAAAGAAGTCTACCAAAAATACAAAAATGTTGTTTTGCAAATTAAATGGAATTTCTGAAGCAAATGACGTTGTCTTGTCCAATATGGCTTTGGCATTGAATTATATTTATTGATTTATGTCCTACAACCAATCAACGAGTTGTCATTTAATGACGTAATTTTTTAAATACATTCTTTATCTTATATATATTCAGATAAATATAATAAGCTCCATGATATAAATATGCATTGTAAATGGAATTACGGTGAGATCATAATTATAAGATTCATATTGTATTTATGCATTATCTCTTAATTGGTTCTTGTTATTTTTCTATTAAGATTGAACATTAATAAAATATAAACAGATTAGCACATATGTTATTCTTTATGAAGGAAGTAGTCAATCTTATAGATTAAAAAATAAAGATTCCTAAAGAAATGTGGAGGTACTTGTTAGGAAACAAGTTCATTGAGCTAACCACAGTTGAGAATCTCATTTAGAACATTACTTGTATATCAATGAAAATTCTCATTGTAATGAATGTATAAGTAATCATTAGACTTAAATCACCAAAGTATCTCATATAAAAATTGCTCTGTTTTGATACTACTTATAATATATTATAGTCAAGAGTAACTCAGCTAGTTGTTATTGGATATAACATGAATCATATAGAGATAGTTGAATGATTAATGTATGATTTATCAACTTAAAGTAATTAGAAAAAATGTTTCATTATTTTTAGTTAGTATTGATTTGAAAATCTTTGGCCGACCTGGAATAACAATTTGTAAACAGTTTGCAATTACGAATATAATCAATTACTAATTCTATGCTTAGTTAACTACACCTACATATTAGTCGACCATTGTGTCTAAAAGCATATATCCAAAGAATTTTTAAGTAATTTCAAAGATTAAACTCCTCTTCTTTAACCAAAATTTAATCAAAAAATATTTCAAAAGTTTCTCAAAAAGTATTTTAAAGATCAAGAAGTTTTCCTTTGAAATTAAAACCTTAAATCCTCTTAATAAACGAAAATATTTATACACTAAGTTTAGAACATGCTATGCTTATGCATGAAGAGGCCTAACGTGTTAAAATAACTTGGTAAGAGATACAAGAAAGATTACAAGTAAATTGTAAACTTATTGTTCCTTGACTTGACTTGAATATATTTGGACTCCATAAATTGTTTCTTGAATTCATCTTATGTTACTTTAATTTAAGAAATCAAAGAATAAATCATTAGGATTAATTATGTTTTTTAATCATCAAAATATGAATTGTAAGCTCCATTTGTTCAACATTCTCCCCCTTTTTTATAATATCAAAAACATATTGTGGTATCAAAAATTCAATAATAAATTAATCATTAAAGCACATATAGTCTCTCAATATCAAATTAAAGTAACTTAAATATTTTACTTATCCTTAATCCAAGGATCACAAAATAATCTTAAAGGCTAAAAGATAAACTAGCTCTTATTTATACATATTAATAGTCAAAAAAAGTAAGAACGCAAGTTTAGTTCAGTGAAATTAACCATTAATAATAAGTTTGATGCAACTGTACATCCAAAAAGAACCACTTAAAGTAAATATTATATCCAAATAAAATAAGTCTTAAATACAATAAAATTAATAAGAAGACAATAAATAAATACATTAAACAGTCCCCCTAAACATATCTAATATTAGTAATATAAATATTGAAAATTTTCAAAAATAAAAAATAACTTAAAGAATACATAGATAAACAAAATAAAACCAAATTTATACTGGTTTAGCAAACAATCCTTACTTATGTCCACTATTCAATACACTTCTTAGAATTTCACTAATAATCTTCTTTAAATAAGGTAAAGAGGAATCTTCTTATAATCAATTCTTTTTTAAGTTAAAAGAAATGTATTGAATAATCTACAAAATGAGTATTAATGCCTAAGCTACAACAAAGCTGTAAGGAAGCTAGGAATATATCTAAACAAACAAGTTCTTCGTCAATTAAGAGCAATTATAAGAAGAATTCTCATTCTAGGCCCAAAAAAATACAAGATCTAGAGAATAAAAAAAAGTTGATCCTAAGCAAGATAATTTTGGACATGTTCAACTTTACTGAATAACAATACATTTTAGGACTTATATATCAAACTAAAACTTTGTAACATCTTTTGCAACTTAGCCTAGGGATATGTTTAATCCTTTTTCTTCCTCTTTTGATAGAATTTAGAATTTTATACAAGAGATCTAACAGCTAACCATTTCCTTTAGAGCTATCATTTTCTACCTTTGAACTTTGAAATCTATCATTCCGGATTGTTGGCATCAGTGTAATATCCTTTCACTATAGACTCTATATTTCTTAATAAGTTAGAAGTAGTTGAAGTGCTTATCTATCATCTTCCAAATCTCCATCTCCTTAATATATTTGCTAATAGTTGGTGTATATTTATGCTTTTTTAGAGGAATTCTCTTATCAAGTCAATTGTGAAAAGATAAAAGATCTCTTCTCCATGTTTTTATTGTTGACAATACTTGGTTGATATTTATACATTTTTGAAGTATTTTTCTTATCGAATCAACTGTGATAAGATAAAAACCTTTTTTGTCCATGTTTTTATTATTGAAGATTCTTTCATTTCTTTCTTTCTAGATGCCATATACTCCATCACTAAATGATATCTTCTTTTATTAAGAGCTATCTTTTAGGGGCCTAAAGAAAAGTTTATTCCCTATCATCATCTATGCAGTATTGATTGCAATTCTCTTATATTTAAACCTTATTCCTTTGGTGAAATCACATTTAAAGAATAAATGATCTCTTGATTTAGGTTCCTTATTGCATAGTTTATATTTCATTAAGACTAAGAAAGCCTCTGGCTCTATCATGAGTATTCAATAGTGAACCACACGATGAAAGATAGTTAAGGAGGGATAAAATTACTCTAAATTAGCTTCTTCTATTAGATTCTAATAGTTGAATTTTTTGAAAACTTAATAGTAAGATTGATTAGTAAAAAGTCTAGAAGAGTGTCTATGCCATCTTAAGTTATCCTTTCACTATTTGTTCAGGTCCTGACTTATAAAATTGTCTAAAATGATAAAGAATCCTTTATTTTTAATTTGCTACTCATATCTATTTATGAGCTCACTAACCTTTACTTTAGGGTTTAACGTATGTTTTAACAAAGTAGGATTCATAAAGTAAATATAGATGGCCAATTTCAAAGTTGTTGTGAAACCAAATCCAAGTGTTTTTTTTCAATTCCCTATTATGCACTTTAGCTACCACAAAACTTCCTACTTAACTTAAATATTTTTAATATAGTCTGAAAAGAGTATGATATTGATTTGATTTCCCAAAAGCTTTGGTTTTCCAAGTAATGATAATAAATCCATTAAACCCATCATGTCTTTTTATTTTTATATCTTCAAGAGACAAAGAAAGCACTTAAGGACTAGTTAAAGGCTAGTGAGGAGATGAACTACGATTTGTTAGTGCTTAAACATGCCATATCTAAGCACGAATGAGGATTTTGATCAGAAAGCACTCTGGTGAAGATGAGAGAGTTCTAAATTTTCAAATGCAAACAAAGTTCTAAGAAGCTCAAAAACTTCTTATGGGATATAGAGAAATACTTTAGAGTAGTAAAGCTATCAAATTAGGAAAAGGTGTTGATCACGGTTGTACATAGTGGATGATGTAAAGGTATGGTGGAGGATGCTAACCTTTAATGATATCAATGCAAGTATACCTTCCATTAACACTGAGGACAAAATGAAGAAGGAGCTAACAATTCCTCCCTAACAATACTTCATAGCTCAGGAGGGAAGCTTTAAAAAGTTGAAGCAAGATGACTCAATGTGGGTGTATGTGAGGAAACTCACATCTTTGACGTTAGACATGTACAACATATCTAAGAAAGACAAGTTATCAACTTCATAAGTGGCTTGCAAGTTTCGGAAAAAATGAAACTTCAAAGGTAAAATGTGAAAGATCTCCTAAGCACGATAATGGTTGCAGATGCCTTAATGGATATCTAAATGCCACCACCAATTCAAAAGAACAATGAGAACAAAAAGAATGGTGGGACACAAAATGTCTTAGAGAAAGGTAAGGAGAAGGTGTGTGAATGTTTTCACTACAAGTATAATAAACAAAAAAAAAATAGGATATTGCTTATTTCATTTACACAGGGCCATATTTAACTCCTGAATGCCCAAAATGGAAGGTGGGTAAGAAGCAAGTGACTTTCATTGTTACAAAGGATTAAAGAAAGAGAGGTGAAGATTTAATGAAAGAAGTTTACCTCAATAACTATACTATATTTGGTGTAATAAGCCTTATGAAGGAGTATCTGAACAAAAGTAAAGACAAACCTGATGGAGTAGGGAAATGGCACATTAGAGATGTGCTAATGACTAAGGGTCTTTGAGAGAATCACATTCAGAGGAGCCTACAGGTTATTTTGACAAAGGCATCAAAATTTTCTAGTAGGGGTCATTGCTAGACCTATAACTCTAAAATGTGGAACCATGCAAATTTTAGTGAGCTTTGGGTGATAATTGGTACTTAGGTTCATAGAAAAAAAACTTGCAAGTAAGTAAGGAAAAGTGGCCATAGTTAATAAAAGTTTAAGAGTAGGTGAGTGTTAGCATGCCTTAGTACATATAGACAAACATCTTTGATGAGATGCAAGATTTAGATTCAAAACTAAAAGATGAAAGATGCAACTAAGATGAAAGATGCAACTAAGTCATGGTAATTCTAAGGGTGTACTAAGGCATTTAAATTTAATGAGGAGGTCATAAAGTCTGTAAACATGCAAGGTTTACTATACAATGACTCAAACTTTCTGTACGTAGGTCATGAAGCAACGTGATTGCACCATGGATGTGCTTGGATGGACTATGCATAAAGATGGCTCGAGATGGTTAAATAGAAGGCTTATCAAGGCACTTAACTTCGCAATGAAATAACTTGGTGACACATGACAAGAACATGCAATTAGTGGCCTAAGAAAGTGAAAGTACTACCTTAGAAAGTAGGAGGACTGCTTTAAATAGTGGAAAAGTGGGTTGAATGAGATGGTAATGGATATGAATCTTCCAAATAGTGCTCCCATATGAAAAAGAGGAGTTAGTGGCATAAAGTGATCACTAACTTAGTAGAGTTAGTGGAAAGAGTGGCAAAAGTAAAGACAAACCTGATGGAGTAGGGAAATGGCACATTAGAGATGTGCTAATGATTAAGGAGTATTTGGGACAATCACATTTAGAGGAGCCCACAGATTATTTTGACAAAGGCATCAAAATTTTTTGGTAGGGGTCATTGCTAGACCTATAACTCTAAAATGTGGAACCATGCAAATATTAGTGAGCTTTGGGTCACAATTGGTACTTAGGTTAATAGAAAAAAAAAACTTGTGAGTAGGTAAGGAAAAGTGGCCATATTTAATAAAAGTTTAAGAGTAGGTGAGTGTTAGCATGCCTTAGTACATATAGACAAACATCTTTGACGAGATGCAAGATTTAGATTCAAAACTAAAAGATGAAAGATGCAACTAAGTCATGGTAATTCTAAGAGTGTACTAAGGCATTTAAATTTGATGAGGAGGTCATAAGGTCTGTAAACATGCAAGGTTTACTATATAATGACTCAAACTTTGGCCAAGTTAGGTCATGAAGCAATGTGATTGCACCATGGATGTGCTTGGATGGACTATGCATAAAGATGGCTCGAGACGGTTAAACAAAAGGCTTATCAAGGCACTTAACTTCACAATGAAATAACATGGTGACACATGACAAGAACATGCAATTAGTGGCCTAAGAAAGTGAAAGTACTATCTTAGAAAATAGGAGGACTACTTTAAATAGTGGAAAAGTGGGTTGAATGAGATGGTAATGGATATGAATCTTCTAAATAGTCCTGCCATATGAAATAGAGGGAAAAAGTGAGTAGTTTAGCTTACTTGGTCCCTAAGTTCTTATAAGTCTATATAAAGGCATCCTTTGTAGTTCATTTGGGTGAATCATTGGACATTTCAATCATTTAAAAGAGAGTTGAGAGCTTTTGTAGAAAGTTCATTATGAGCGCTTCAAATAGGGAGTTCTTTTGAGTAGTGTTCCTAAAGGGTGCTTCAAGTTAAAAGAAACACGAGTTCCTTTGTATTGCATCTTTGAGATTTAATTAATAAAAGGTTGGTTATGCCATAACCCTCTTAATTTTCCCTTTTTATTGTTTCTACAAAATAATTGTGTTATAAAAGTATAGTGGAACACTTAAACACCAATGATGTTAGGTGTTTAGAAGCAAACAGAATTATTGGATAGAGATTATAAAGGCAAAGCTCTGTTGAGCTTTATGATTTAAGCTTAACTATCACATGAATACTTCGGAAAAATCATTCCAATTCTACCATGCTCAAAAAGTCCCTATGACACTAGCCCCAATAGGTTCAATGTGTTTTTTAACTAAAAATCAATCTAAAAGGTAATCAACTTACAAAGGCTATTTTAGAATTTTTCACTAAGAAAAAACTGGTAAATAAAGTGAAAAATTTTTATTTTTCTTATTTCTAAATCCCCTAAACCCTCCTCCTTGCTAAACTATAGGCTTATTTCTTAATATATTGTTCTTTATCAATTTATCTTAAAGCTATTGGAAATTAGAGTGAAAATAATCCCTAAGCATATCATCAATCCCTCTCAAGGAGCTTTCATATAAGGAAGATGTATTGGTGAAAATTTAATGATTGCCCACAAATTATTTAAGAACTACCACCACTACAAAAAAAGCAAGAATTAGCAACAGAAAATTATCGACAAAAAATATGTCGTTGCAAATTACCGACGAAAAATTCATTTCCGTAGGTAAAATTGACAGGAAAATTTTCGTTTAGCTATGGTACTAATATCCGTCGCTAATATGGAGGAAAATCATCTTGACAAATTTTACGATGGACTTTAACAATGGAAAATTATCGACAGAAAATATATCATTGCCAATTACCGACGAAAAATCCATTTCTGTAGGTAAAATTGACGAGAAAATTTTCATTTAACGACGGTACTAATATTCGTCGTTAATATGGAGGAAAATCATCCCAGCAAATTTTGCGATGGACTTTAGCAACAGAAAATTACCGATGAAAAATATACTGTTGCAAATTACCAACAAAAAATCCATTTTTGTAGGTAAAATTGACCAGAAAATTTTTGTTTAACGACGGTACTAATATCCGTTGCTAAATACGGAGCAAAATTATCCTGGCAAATTTTGCGATGGACTTTAGAGACAATACAAGATTCCCTTCGGCAAAAGATTTAGCGACAGTATAAAATATTCGTCGGTAAAAAGGTGAAAATTATTGGCGGAATAAAAAAATTGTGAATTTACTTATGAAAATTTCTGTCTGTAAATTCTGTTGGTAAAATCTCTTTAAATTTAAACTCACCCAACATCTCCCCCTACCTGTGTCTTCTTCTTCCTTCTTCCTGCGTCTCCTCTTTGACTTTCTTCTCTTCGGTTTCTCTATTCTGGACTCTTTTTTTTCTCGTCGACGTTGTCTTCTCCAGCCATTGTCATCGTGTCCTTCGGTGGAGGTATATTTGTAACTACTTTTATGTGTTATTTCATATATTAAATGAAAGTTAATTTGGGTATTTTATCACTTTGGTTTATTTGTATATTTTATGATTGGAAAACAACTTTTAAGGTATAAATGTTAGTGATAGAAGGGATAAGACGTGATTTTAGTTGTAATGTTGGGATAAATTTCATATACATGTAAGGTGCTTGATGAAATGTCTGTTCTTTGAAAAAATAGTTATAGTTCTTTATTTTCAATTCTTTTTTACTATGAATGCCATAATTTCAATTCTTTAATATGAATTATTTTCTTAACTTTTCACAAGAACCAGAATATAATAAGTGCTGCGATTGTTATGAAGAGATTTAGCAAAGTTCTCTCCATGGTGGCTTCTAGAGAAACTGAGCACTCTGTAGATAAATTTTAAAAAATAGTTTTTAGCAAATTTATCGACAGAGAATCCATTTTCATAGGTAAAATATATTGGATTTATCGACGGAGATTTTTTTTCTGTAGGTAATTACTGACAGAAAAACCAAATCCGTTGGTAATTTTCTAAGAGAAAAATTTTCTCCTTTGGTTTTGTTCGATCGGTAAATTTACCGACTGTATAAAAATTTCCATCGGTAAATTTACCTATGACCGTATTTCTGACGCCTTTTTTCGTTAACAAATTCTGTCGCTAAATAAGCTTACCGATGGAATGCATACAAATTCCGTCGGTAATTTCTATCACTAAACTTTATTTTTCTTGTAGTGCACCAAAAAAATAAATTAGGAGTTTTTATATAAAGATTGAGTTCCACGAGACTTTTGACTCCATAAGTTAGAAGTTCTTCTTTGATATTGTATAAGCATTTGGTTTTTCCTTACCAATTCACCAAATGGCTAAAGCAATGCATTACAACAATTTCCTACAACATCTTGCTTAATGGGGAACTAAGGGCCCGTTGGTTGAGCTTTTATCAGTAGAGCTTTTGTCAGTAGAGCTTTTCTGAGAAGAGCTTTTTTTAAAAGTCAGTTGACTGTTTGG
>JAOSBK010000001.1:6087548-6105811 GCA_027568895.1 Erythroxylum shatona | reverse complement strand
AAATTGTTCATTAACGCAGAATGTATGCTAAATAATATTTAAAATACATATAATATTTAAAATTATTTTATAATAAATTATTTTATAAATATTTAAATAAAATTGTTCAACACAGACGATGTGCGTTGAACAACGCAGACGACCGTCTGCGTTGAAACAAGGCAGACCTTGGTCTGCGTTGCTCATCAATGCTTACCGTCTGCGCTGATGAGCAACGCAGACCGTCTACGTTGAGCGTTGATGAGTTTATGTACGTAAGTGACGGAACTTACAAAAAAAATAGCTTTCCGGAAAAGCTAAAATTTGGACTTTTCTGAAAAGCTCCAAATTTTAGCTTTTTAAAAAGCTGTATTTTAGCTTTTTCAAAAGCTATTTCTACTTCAAAAGTGCTTTTGAAGTTTGCAGTCAAACACCCATCTTTTTCCAAAAATAGCTTTTGCGGTAGAAAAAAGTACTTTTAGAGTCTCCAAAAGCTGAACCAAACAGGCACTAAATTAAGTCTTCAAGAGAGCTAAAGGCTTAAAATAAGGGGACCTTATCTCACCTTTTCTCTTCACACTCAATATTGAAGTTCTAATAAGGCTTATAGCATATAATTAACCAAGATAGGTTATTCAAGTATGACCAAAAGTACAAGAAGATGAGATTATTCAACCTATATAATTAGTGAAAACAATTATAAATTTCTTACTATTTTTAATGAAATGTTAAGCCTCTCAATTAATTACAACAAAAGCAACTTATATGTATCAATTGTTTATTTTGATTTAGTTAGCCAACTCTCCTCTATATCTAACGCAAACTTCTACTACCTTCATTTAAATACTTTGGTATCCCCATTACTTCTAAAAGACTCACCTTTAAGAATTGTCTTCCTAGACTTAATGCTATAAACAAAATAATAAGGCATTAAAAATAATTTCTTTTCCTTTATTGGTAAATTTAATTTGTCATTATTGTGCTTAATAACTCTTACATATAAGAATTCTCATATTTATTTCTCTTTTAAAACTTAGTAAAAGAAACATAATAAGTTTATATAAACTTCCATTTGACAGGTGATTTTAACAATGATGTTCAAGTAAAAGTCAAATAGACTAATGTTATTGTACCTAAAGAGGAAGAAGGACTCAACATTACTTCCATTAGAGCCTCAAACAAAGTGCTATTTATTAAGAGAATTTGAAAATTATTCACAAGACAAGAATCTATATAAGTTAAATAGATGCATTTTTCATTTCTAAAATATTAAAACGAATTATTATACTTTTTTCTTAAACTATCAATTAAATGCTGAAATTGAGAAGCACCATATGCAATGAAAGAAAATGGTGATTAAGAATGAAAGAGCACTTAGATTTTGGTTTAATAACTAGAATAGAATTGGCCCTCTTTATCTACTTCCTGATTTCAATAATCTAATACACACAATTCCAGTGTAGCCAAAGGTTAAAGAGATTATCTAAGTGGAAGAGTGGTTGAGCAATAATACAAGCTTTACATCCATTACCAAATCCAAACATTAATGATACCACCGTTTAGCTAAAGTATAACACTAGAAGCATTATAATCAAATCGTGCATTTTGTTGTTCAAGATTCATTTGTAAAAGTCTCTAGAGAAACATAATATGTTTTAACAAAAACCTTCTTAAACATTTTTTATATTATGGTTAACTATCAAAAATAAACTCATAATTATGGATATAATCAAAGTGAACCCACTCCAATTAATTTAAGTTACAAACTATGCAATCAAAATTATAAGGCTTTGAAGTATATGTTCTTTAAATGACACTAATCACTTTCCCTCTAGAAAGAAATTATGAGCTTATGCAATTGTTATTGTCAAGAGTTTAATTGGATTCAGATAGTGGATTACTCCAAAGGAGTTACTACAAAATCTTTAAACTAGCCTTTAGTTATTATGTATATATCCTTTAGAGAGAAGGAAATGCAAAACTCTTTCAAAAAGTTGAAGGAAATTTGAACTTTCTGTGAAACTCTTTGAAAAAGTCGAAGAAATTTAAACTTTATGTTTAAACACATTCATTTGAATTAGATAAATCATTACATCAAATAGAATTTAAACAACTTATTGGGACTGGAGAGCCCACTTTCATATTTGTGAGCCTTGACACTACAATTCGACCCAAAACTTTAAGACATTAGGTTTATAGGTCATTTCTACTTATATGCCCCCACTAGTTCCATCCATTTCCAATGTAGGATTCCTATTCATACTTGAATTCCAACACAAGTAACGGAGAATACATGACAACTAGATAGAACCTCCTTTAATTTATTTAGAATTTTCTCATTTCTTATAAACAGTACTTGACAAATCTTACTTATCATTCAAGAGATTAGACGACAAGCTAAAGAAAAATTAGCATATTGTTAATTATTGATCTATTCACGAATTTATTGTTAAGGAACTAGCCCGTTACATGAACTTTATGAGGGGATGATTTCCGAGATTATGATTTTTTGTGGTATATATATATAAGACCTTATAATAAAATTAATGCCTTTTGTTAATCAGTTGTATGTTTTTAAGTAGGCTTTATACTGTCCTCAAGATTTTTAATCAATTCTCTTTTAATTTCTAAAAAAAGATTGTATTAAGAAATCATTGTTTTTTTTATATAAAAGCTTTTGATTTACAAGTAATATTCCGAAGTCTCAAAATTTCTCAAGGCTCGTAGGACTGAACGATGTTCACTCTTCATTTAGTCTATGACACATGATAAAGGCCACGTTTAGCAAACAACAAATTGCATAAGCTGTTAGCTAATTCTATCAGCTGATTTGAGCAACAGATAACATCAGCTGTTTATTAAAGATATTTAGTAAAATTAGTTGTTTAGTATTACTTGTTAATGTGTGAAATGACTATGAGGGCATGATTTTTTTAAAAAAATATAAAGGCATGAATATTATATTTCTTAGTATTTCATTGAATATTCTTATAAGAATCTAGATTTTAGATATTTAGTTTAACAAAAATTAAGTTAATAACTTTAATAATAATAATAATAATAATAATAATAATAATAATAATAATAATAATAATAATAATAATAATAATCCAACGTTAAATTCTCTATTAGTATGAATAATGCAACGAGCTACATCATATTAATATTTTTCATATAATATATATTAATTTTATTATTTAATAAATTAAAAATATCTATAATTGTAATATGAGACAAATACGATATATAACATAATTCAAAAATTATAAACGGAGAGTATAATTAATTTTTTACCTATTAAATTTTGGCTAATCATCAAAAAAGCTCCTCTTATGGAACTTTTAGAAATCAAATTATTGGGATTAAATAAGTTAATCAATAAGTCATCCACTAAACACATCAATAACTTTTAAGATGGTCAAAAATCTAACTTTTAGTCAATAAGCTAAAATACGGCTTATCAGTTGTTTGCCAAATACCTTCGAATTGTTGGCATCAATTCCAAATTCTTTCGTCATTAGATTTAACATAAGTGCCTTCTTGTCTAAATTTTCCCATGTTTTCTGTACTAAATTATCATTGTAAGGTTATGGTGAATTATTTAAAAATAAGAGGGCAAAAAGTGAAGTCCACACTTAGACTCGCCAAATTACATGACATGGTACATTGATGGACTCGGGTGACCCCACTAATAGTGTTATTTTTTTGTTACAAAGGAAAGACAAACACGAAGAAACTAGCTAAACCACAGCACAGCGGTACATTGTGCCAATCCAGTCCCAATGCAGAAGATCTATAGTGAGAAACGGAGGGTCCCGAAGAATGTGAGTGTCTGGGCTCGGCATCCCTGCAAGGTGGGCCAGGTGATCCGCGCATTGGTTCCCTTCGTGGTGTACGTGCATGAGTTGCACCTCCCAATCCCGCAGTAGAAGATCTCGGGTACCTGCAAGCAAAAAGTGAGGAACATCAATAACGGTAGTGGGAGATGAAAGAATATTGATAATTTCCAATGAGTCCACTTCTAAGATGGCACGACGATAGCCGAGGGACCATGCCAGTGTGAGGCCCGAATGGACGCCCCAGAGTTCGGTTATGACATGTGATCCGCTGCCAATCTGCTGAAGAAATCCTCCACACCATTGGCCATGACAATCACGAATAAGGCCTCCAATAGAAGCGAGGCTACTCCCAAGGTGAAAGGCTCTGTTCGTGTTGATTTTAACTCAGTTCTCGGGCGGTAGCGTCCAGCCCACATGAGTACCGCCCAACATGCCCTGGTGAGGGTAAACACAGATCTCCACTGCCCTGACCCTACCGATCCCCCACATACTCTAGTACCACCTTATGCCCATCCGTCGGCCAAGTGAACTCGTCGTCAAACAAACTTTGTTGCATCACGTCTAAAGCATCCAACACGCGGTACTAAAAATAGTGGCCCAGTTGTCAACTTGACCTTGGACTTGCGGTAACAGGTTCTAGTGTACCCAATCCGCCACCTCCTGGTGGAAGAAATCCGTAATGACCGCTACCTAGGGAAAAGTACGCCATAATTGGGAAAAGCGGGGATAGTCCTAGAGGACATGACGGGTGGACTCTTCCTGCCCACAAACATGGCAGCTGCTGTCGCATGCAATGTGCCGTAACACGCATTGATGGTTCGTGAGGAGTTTTTCCTTGGTCATGAGCCACAGGAAAGCATAGATTTGTTGGGGTCCCGCCCATTTTCAAATTAACTCCCAGATTCAGTGAGGCCGAGCCGAGCCTTGGCCTTTAATCAAATCATTTGTTGACGCCATCATGAATCGTCCATGACTCGTATAGCCTCATCAGATGGTATCATTCTCCACATGGGCCACATTATGGGAGTGCTTCGCTACATCGACGTATACTGGGGGTGGCAGATACTGTTGAAATAAATGCCACTTTTACTGTCCATCCTCCTGTCGGAGATTTGCGACCTTCGCATAGCGGATGCGTTCTTGAATTAGAGAGGTTGCCACCTGCTGAAGCAGTCCCCATTCGGGTACCCAGTTGTCCTGCCAGAAGGAAATATGTCGTCCGTTGCTGAGTTTCCATTTAATGCCTTGGATAACAAATTTCCAAACTGCCGCAAGACCTTTCCAAAAACAGGAAGCCCCAGGATGTGGTACGGGGTCATACGATATTTGGCCCGGATGGCTCGAACCCATAACGCCTAAAGTTGCGTGAGGAGTGCCCAGCCCAGTTTGGTCAGGAGGGCATCATTAGAAGAACGAATACGCTTAAGGCTAAGTCCCCCGATCGTTTTGGGTTGACACACATCTTCCCAACGTACAAGGGGCAGTTTCCGTTGCTCTCCCGAGGACTCCCAAATAAAGTTACGCATGAGTTATTCCAAGCTATCATAGAGCTGTCTCGGCAGCCTAACAGTTTGTATAGTGAAGGCCGGAAAAACGGAAAGCACAGACTGGGCTAATGTGACACGACCCGCAAGAGAGAGCTGATGAGCACGCCATCCGAATAATTTCCTCTATGCGTTATCAAGAATGTGTTGGTAGGTCGTGCGCGTGGTGTGCTCATGGAGTAAAGGAACTCCAAGATATTTGCCCAAATTGGTCGTGCACTGAATATGAAGGGCTTGACTAATACGTTGCGCCATTCTCGGCTTAACGTTCTTCGAGAAATACATCTTAGACTTGGCTGTGCTGACTTTCTATCCGGAGGCCCTGCAGTAGTCCTCAAAGGTTCGTGTAATGACATAAGCTTGGTCATCTGTTGGTTCGACAAACAGGACCAAATCATCGACAAAAAATAGGTGGGATATAAGTGGACCTGTAGGGCTCAACTGAATCAGTCTCCATCGCCCTTAGTCCACTGCTCGAGAGATAAGATGGCCCAATCGTTTCATACAAAGCACAAAAAGGTACGAGGAGAGGGGTCGCCTTGTCGAATCCCCCTCGTGGGGCTAAAAGGATCAGAGGTCGACCTTTGTCAAACCAGCTGCATGGTCACCGTAGACACGCACTTCATAATGACCCAGATAAGCGCTGCTGGAAGACCAATCTCCTCTAAAGTGGAAAGGATAAAGTCCCAACGAAGGCGATCGTAGGCCTTTTCGAGATCCACTTTGATGGCTAAGAACCCTTTCTTCCCTTTCTTCCGATGCATAGAATGGATAGCTTCCTAGGCAATGATGATATTATCTGTAATGTGCCGACTCGGAATAAAACGACATTGGTTTTCCTTCACAAGAAAGCCCATGTGCATCTACAAACGATGTACGATGACTTTGGTGATGGCTTTGTAAAGAACAGTGCAGAGGCTGATCGGACGAAACTGGGTAAAATTAATCGGGGAAGGAATTTTAGGGAGAAGAACAAGCAGAGTGTGATTAACTTCCACTTCCCACCTTTCGTCAGAGAACACTTTCTGAATGAACTTTGTAACTTTAGGACCTACCCGAGCCCATTGTTTTTGGAAAAACAAAGCGTTGAATCCATCTACCCCCGGGGCTTTGCTCGAATTCATACCAAAAATTGCATTCTTGATCTCGATGGGGTGGATGGGCGTAGTTAAAGCTCGGAACTGCTCAGTAGAAAGAACAGGGAAGGCACCAATTAACAAGGTCAGAGACAGTTGCCCTTCCTCACTCGTAAACAGAGTGGCAAAATAATCCTGAGCCAGACGACGAAGAAACTGAGGATTGTCTACAAAGTTCCCCTGAGAATCTATAAGTCTCTCAATACGCAATTTCTTACGTCGAGAGATGGTGAGCGTGTGGTAAAACTTCGTATTTCTGTCGCCTTTCAAGATCCATTCGCAACGGGAAGTTTGATGCCAAAATATTTCTTCTTCACACAAATCCTGGACAAGCTTGCTACTCAAATGCTCTTCCAGCGCAAGTAGAGAGTCCATATTATCTTTGTTAAGAGCTCTCTAGATGCCTTGCAGTCTCGCTAGCAAGCGCCTTTTGTGATGAAAAATATTCCCGAATTCCTCACGATTCCATTTAGTGAGAGATTGAGAAAAACGAGCTAATGATTGGCTCAACGTCTCCCCTTCCGGCAGCTAATTCTTAGCAACCAAATCATCGAACCCTGGGTGAGTTAACCACACATTCTGAAAATGAAAGGAAGGGGACCCTTCTTAACGGGGAGTACAGGGGTGTAATTGGATCCACATAGGTCTATGGTCAAAGCCGAGGAAATGTAAATGATAGTTAACCGCCTGCGAGAAGGTGTGGAGCCAATCGGTGGATCCAAACGCTCGATCCAGGCGAGTTTGCACGATACCCCGATGCCACGTGAATTTGGACCTGACATACCCAAGGTCATGAAGGTTGTTAGCATGCACCTAAGATTGGAAGTGAGGGTTCACGATCCTGGTGATCGTGGTGCCGCCCTGCTTATCGGAATGGGCGAGTTTAGCATTGAAATCCCTCCAATTAACCAAAGACCATCAATGGATCGACCAAGCCAGTCTAAGGCAGGCCATAGGTGTTTTTGGGAAGCCTGTTAGGGACTCGCATACACTGCTGTAAAAGAAAATGAGTCCTCCATGAAATGGATAGAAGTATGGACAAATTACCGGTTCGCTAAGAGTATGGATACTGAAATTTCACCCTTCCACATCATCCAAATTCCACCCGCAAAATCATCTGCTTCTACTCGGAAGGAAAAATCCAACCCGAACTTGCGAATCACTGCTTGCGCCCATGTATCACTAATTCTGGGTTCCAACAACACGAGAATGCCCGGTTTATAATAGCTAAGATAATTACGCAGGATAAGCCTAAAACGACTACCCCCGACTCCTTGGCAGTTCCAAATTAAAATAGACATAAAAAATGGGATTAGTTGAAATCGGTACCTCCCATAGGAGCGTCTCGGGGTTCGACACTCAGAGGCATCACCTGGTCCTCCTGTCGCCCAGGTAATGGTAGTGCTTCAGAGTATGTCGAATCTGCACCGGGAGTCGGAGGTTTTGGCACTAGAGGATCAGGGGGCGCGCTATCGGCAACGACCACCCCCGAGGCCTCTACCCCTTCCATAAGTTGTAACCGCTCCTCGACTGCCTCCTCGCGGTCCACCAACACCTGCTGATCACAAAGCAGTTCAGTGTGAGAGGGGATACTGATAGCGATGTTGTTATCTATAGAGGTGGGTTGAAGTTGGACTGAGGGGATCACTAATGGGCTATGGGCCGGGATGGGTTTAGCCCCCGAGCTTTCACCGCAGAGCAGTGGCATAGCAGTCCCCTTCTTCCCCTTTGGCCCCCTCCTTAAAGACTACTTGGGCCCATGACTCTGCAAGAAAAAGCCCGTAATTTTGGGCTGAATGGCACCTAAAGCCGCAGGTTAGGCTATATTTTTCCCAAGGCCCTGAAAAGGATTAGCAAGTGGGGCCTGCACATGAACTTCATTTGCGGACTCCCTCTCCCCTACGTCTGCCAGAGCAGCGTATCTGGCGCTGATCTTTGGAGTGGACGTGAGGGTTCTCCCTGCATTAAACTGACATGATGCTGTTGGAGGAGATGTCTGTTGTAGCCGTTAGAGGGAGGGTCTGGGTCGTCGTTGCACTTGGACCCAAGGGCCATAGCCAGAGCCAACCATGGGCTGTTCGGTGGAGGGGCTAGCAAGGATGCCTGCTCCTGTGGCCGTTGCAGTGGACGTGGCATCCTCACGGTTGGCGCTTGTTGCTATAGGTTACTGGTCGGTGGCTCGCGGACATTAGGAGCAAGTAGTTGACGCATGGCCCACTTTGCCACATGAATAGCAAAGATGTGGAAGACCTTTATAACTCACCTGAAGGGTTTCTCCATCGAGGGTCACACTGGTGCGCAGCGGGAGGGACAAGTCGATCTCCACTGCGATGCGGGCGTATCATCCCCAATGAGCTTGAAGGGTCATGGCATCAAGTTTCACCGTCTTGCCCACCATATTACCCAAGGCGGTGAGAATCTCTGGGTGGTAACGAGCGATCGGTAGATCCGGGATGCGTATCCACGTTACAGCCCTTGCGACAGTGCCGTGTTTAGGTCAGAATTTCGGCACCCACCGTTGGACATACAAGGCTTGTCCATAAATGAGCCAGGGACCATCAGTCAGAGCATGCATAAAGTCTGATTCCTCAATGAATTTAACGAGGAAAAAATCCTGTTCCAAGTTGACAAGCTTCAAAGGTCCGGATGGTTTCCATAATGCATGCAATCACGAGTTTAGAGCTTGGAATCCTATCCTTCTGCCAAGAAGCTTCACTACTACAACGTTGGACCATTGGCCATCCAGTTTCTCCCGGAATGTGGGCGACAGTGTGATGCCGCCTCCACCTTCATCAATAAGGGAAACGATGTCTCCCTCTTCAATCTCAATTGGTGCTTTCGATGGCCATGGTTGTTCAGGCATCTTGTCAGAAGCCACCCCATGTCCAGCGACCACTGCACTATAGGACAGCGTTGGACGATCCAAAGGAACGTCCTCCCGCTTCCTTGTTCTGCCATGTTTAGGTTGGTCCCCCTCGGGATCGAGGGTCGCCATGGAAGCACTCTCTGAAGACAGCGCGATGGCAAAAGCTCTGAAACAAAGTCAAAAAAAAGATGCCAAAGAGCCAAAGAAGATCAGTGAACCAAACTTGTCACCTTTGCTCGCACTACACTTTCTCTCAAAAAAGTTACGGATCCAAAAATCCCGTTATTTTTAGTAAGAAGCACGACATGCCATAATTCCGTATCTTCAGCAAGAAAAGTGTTTAAGTGAGGTAAAGCAACTTGTTTTGGTAACTTCCAAATGTAATTATAAACACAACTGATGATGTAATGACTATATATTGTTCATTATACTTGTCTGATTCCTAATTCATCAAAGTATTGCCTTGTGGCAATATTGGGTTATTAACTTTTTATCTATTTCTATTTATTGCGCGCAACACTCCCTCTATGCCGATTTTATTTTTAAGTTTAAGTTTAATTTTCTATTTCTTTATGTGTATATATTTTATGGATAAACATGATTATTTACTAAATGGCAATATGATTTCTAACAAAAAAAATATGACTAGATAATAAGGTAGTCCACTCGATAAAGCTCATTCCCTATAAATAATGGATAAATATAAACCATTGCCGTATCATATTACCATTCATCAAACATTCTCAAATTGAACACTCTAAAATCAATATTAAGGATTTGGTTTAATTCAAAAGAGTCCTTTTTTATTTGACAAGTTATGCCTGAGTTTTATACCAAATACAAAATTAGGGAATATATATCTTATCTTTTCGGTAAAAAGTCCTCTTAGTGCCGTAATCTCTCAACCAATAGGGTCGAGCCTAGTAAAATGATTATTGTATGAAACTGTCGACCAACGATAAACAATATTAGAGTGATGAGACTAGCAAGAGTATTACTACATAACAATAGCAAGCTATAATAACGGGAAAAAGAATCCATAAAAATTAGTAATTCATTTCTAAATACAGTATGAAATTTTCTAAACTAGCTGTTGGGTCATGTGTGCCTAACATAACAAGATGTGGATTAGAATTGGATATGGATTATCATAATTGCTTATCATTTGAAAATACAAAATGAAAAACACATATCAACTAAAAACTAATAGACGCACATGCTTCACGGCTCATATGATTTGTTTATGTTTAGCCTGATCTAAGACCACACACGTCATACACCTATATATGTACATATGTATATGTGTATGTAGCACGTACATTACTTTCTTCTCGCTTGTTTTACACTTGACTAACAGCTTAGAAGAGCAGTTTTTAGCCTTATCTCCTTCAATCATGGGGTCACACTCCTCAACTTTTTCGGCCTCTATCATTGTCTTCTTGGTGAGTTTGGCACCACACTGCACCGTGTTGGCCATTTCTCATTGCCAATTCCCAGCAATATTTAACTTTGGAGACTCAAACTCCGACACTGGTGGCTTGTCTGCTGCATTTGGCCAAGCCCCTCCACCTCATGGAGAATCTTACTTCCATGGACCCGCTGGACGATACTGTGACGGCCGCCTCATTGTTGACTTCATAGGTACATACTAACACATTCAAAGATGTGCCGTTGCCATAGTTTTTGCTCTTTTTCGCATGGTTGAATGGAATCCAAGTCTGCACGATTTAGCCTTTGTTTTGGTTTTAAAAATGTGTCACATACCATTCCTCCTATGAAACATGGATGGTTTTGATAGTGAGTGTAGTCCATCTAACATTTTTTGCTTATACATTGATTCCGTAAGATCAATACTATAACGTGATATCAGACATCAGAGTAAAGTATACTGTCCAAAATCATTTACCTTATATTACTACTAGGAAAGCTTCGATGGAATGTTGTATGCTTTCCATGGCATTTCTAAGTGTTCTCTGTCCTCAATCGGTAATTGAGACATGAAAAAGAAAAAAGAATTACAGACGATCAGAGAAGAAGAAAGTGAGTGTCTGAGTGATGGGGTGAGATGGTAAAGGAGAAGGACACACTGGTTTGCACTTGCCCAATCATTCTGTTGATCATATGAAAAAAGAAACCAAAATTTTGTTTTCTTATTTGGTAGGACTGACAGATTACATTATCTTGACAATAGCCATTGACGTCTTGGTCGAATAAACTTGTTTCAATGGGAGCAACCTTTCACGGATTCTTGCATCCTTTTTCCAAAAGTTTCAATGAACAAAAGGGTCCACCACCGAAACTTTTTGTAGCTGATATTGACAGACACTGCGGGGCGGGGCCGCACGTTCAGTCTGCAATTTTTAACCTATTTCGTCAAAAGAGAAGTCATCGGCTCATGCTTCTTCTCCATAACTAATTCAATGCGGTTCATTATGTCCGATATACTAATTAAGGCTTGTTCTTAATGTGTTGAATAATTTCCATGAAATCCTTATGCAGAATCATAATACTTCGGAATTTGGATTATAAGTATCTAAATTCTTGCTTCTTTAACTACCAAACATATCATCTTCAGTATTCCTAAATACTGCTAAGTTCTGATCATCCAACCATGCAAAGGCAATCATATCTCCCTTAATGATGATAGATATTGGATTAACTCTGATGTTAATTTTCCATGAATACTCAGCGGAGCACCTTGGATTGCCATTCTTGAGTGCATACCTTGATTCGGTGGGAAGCAACTTTAGTCATGGTGCCAACTTCGCAACAGCAGGAGCAACCATTAGACCCCAAAATGCTACCCTCCGTCAAAGCGGGTTTAGTCCTATTTCCATGGATGTCCAATGGAACGAATTTTATGAATTTGTTAATAGGTCTCAGGTTGTTCGCAACAAAGGTAATAATACTAACCAGAGATTAGCCCACAGAAATTTCGAGACCCTAAAAGAAGTTTCGTTTGGATGAATTGGTGCAGGTGGAGTATACAAAGAACTGCTACCTGAAGCTCAAGTTTTCTCTAAGGCTTTATACACATTTGATATCGGTCAGAACGATCTTACATCTGGTTATTTCTCAAACTTGTCTACCATTGAAGTTAAAGAATCCGTCCCGGATGTACTCTTTCAGTTCAAAAACATTGTTACGGTTAGTGATACCATCTCTTATTATTGTCGATTACTATCAATGCTTGGATTTTTCTTCCGCATGTTGAAATCATGTGTCTCATCAAGATTGGCCGTGTTCATGACAGTATATATATGGGCAAGGAGGAAGAAATTTTTGGATTCACAACACAGGGCCATTTGGCTGCCTAGCCTACGTCTTGGAGAGGATACCAATTTTAGCTTCTGGAGTGGATAGAGCAGGATGTGGATCTCCGTTTAATGGTGTGGCTAAGTACTTTAACCGTGAATTAAAAAAGATCGTTGTCCAATTGAGGAAGGAATTGCCAGAAGCTGCTATAACTTATGTTGACATATATTCTCTCAAGTACAGCCTTTTTAGTCACCCAAGAAAGAATGGTAACAACATCCTAGACACTTGCAAGCATTCCTATAACAAACATAATGATACGAGTTTGATGTTTGATAAAGTGTTGTTGATGAGTCTGCGATGGGAATTGCAGGGTTCAAGGAATCCACAAGAGCATGCTGTGGCCATGGAGGAAAGTATAACTACAACAAAGACGTTGGATGTGGAGGAAAGATTAAGGAGAGGGGGAAAGATGTGGCTGTTAAAGCCTGCCATGATCCCTCAGTTTGGATCAACTGGGATGGTGTCCACTACACTCAAGCTGCTAACAAATGGATTTTTGACCACATTGTGGATGGTTCATTTTCAGACCCTCCAATTCCATTGCACATGGCTTGCCATAGGCAGCCACCCATCCACTGATTCAGTTGTCTTCTTGTTACATTGCGTGCTTGTTCTTTCTTTTCCTGAATTTTACACAAAGTATGACTCAAGCATGACACCTTCTGTCTCATGCTTAACGGAACATTGCCTTGATCTTTCCTCGTAACGTGTGAGGCAGTACTTCTGTTTCCTGGACATTGTACGGCTCAACTGCAACTAAAATGAAGATAATTATCAAGAACCCAGTTGCCATTGAGCCATTAGATAACTTCTTTCATATAACATTTGTTTTATTGAATCTTCTATTCCATTTAAACTTTAAATTTATTTTGAAATCAATTAAAATTTATCAAATGCAATAAATATAAATACTTTCATTAATTAAAGACACCAACTTTTAATGTGATATAGTTAGTTTAATATATTTTTAATTCTTACTGTAATATAGTTTAATGTAATATTTAGTAAATTGGGTTTTTTAGGAAGGAACCATTCTTGCCCACGCCACTCATTTAATCTCTTGTTTCAGCAATTTACATTGTCGCTTTGCTTGTATATTGTTGTATTGTTGTCATACTAAGGATTCTTCACCCTTACGAAACTGTCCTAGTTATATTTCTTCTTGATAAGAAAAGATGTTCGACATATATTATGAAGGGAAGCCAAGACAACTAGCAAGTGATGTAAGATGAAGATAAGGAACGGAATAAAAAGCTTCAAACAGAAAATAATAATGACAACACTATGGAGACAAGAAATTGCCGCTTTCTTACTTTTATTGTAAACGAAGTCC
This sequence comes from Erythroxylum shatona, assembly GCA_027568895.1. Lineage (NCBI taxonomy): Eukaryota > Viridiplantae > Streptophyta > Magnoliopsida > Malpighiales > Erythroxylaceae > Erythroxylum > Erythroxylum shatona. Next base: position 6,091,796 of record JAOSBK010000001.1, on the reverse strand, counting down.
TAAATTATACAAATAATAAAGTCCAAGTCAAAGTAATTACAATAGAATATTTAAATTGATGACTAAATTAAAATATTTAATCTTTTAATTCTTAACTAATATTTTAGAGATACATAATATTTTAAGAATTTAAATATCAAAAATAAAGAGTGATGAACTTGCTAATTTGAGTTTGTATGGTATAATTTATGTAACAATATCTTTTAGACTTCTTATTTAAAATTAAAATTATAAGAATATATACTAAACGTGTATGAGAAATATTTTTTTTGAAAGGCACTTTTCTAAAAGGCAATGATTTTGTAGAGTGATAATTTTTCTTTTCATCAAGTATCTTTTCATAACTATGTTTTGCAAATTAATTATCAAACACACATCAAAACTTTAAAATTTTCACTTTACATTAAAAAATAAGCACTATTTTTTAGTTTAGGTTTAAAGTTTTGATGGGTGTTTGATAATTAATTTGCAAAACATAGTTCGCCAAAAGATCACCTTTTAACGACGATCGTTGCCATATCTCAAGCTTTTGGCGACAATTCAGAAATATCTTCGCCAAATGGAAAGATTTTCACAACTATTTTTTGAAATTGTCACAAGAGACTTATCTTTTGACGATGGATGTGAGCGTATAATAACAAATTAAATCTCTTATTTATAATTACGAATTCACTAATTTTGACTCGATCAGTTTGTGACTGAACATCATATTGAAAAAATTCAAATTTAATATTATTGACAATGATTCTAAGTGTAAAAATATACGTCAAATCATTTAAATAATTTATGAAACTATAAACTCACAATTAATTAATATTACATAGATTTATACTTTTTATTTTTCTCTTTTAAATTATATGATTTTAAAATTTTATATGATGTCACAAAATTTTCAAATAGTTTTAACATGAAGTTTGTAATATAATGATATATGATTCTTACAGAAAAATAAATAATGATATATAGTAAGTAATATAGTATAATGATTGATGGTAACTGATACAAGATTTTAATTAGAACTTTAACAATTCTTAAGGACAAAAAAAACTTTCACGCTGATTCTATTGAAAAGAAAAAGAAATAATTATTTTTCTAAATTTCAAGTGACATGAGACTTGGTAAATAAGATAAAGGAGTTCTCCATGTCTGGATTCCTAAAAAGGCTCTTTGCATGTTCGAAGGCATCAATTGAAACAAACAAATATCTTCCCCCCAATAGTTGGTTTATTGACATTCTTTTCCAACAACTTCTTGGCTTTAACTAAACTAGTAGAAGATACAGTAAACAATTTTTCAAATACAGTATGGATCATTTAATTAGATGAAACGCACATATCATGAGTTTCACCTAAGGAACAAATAGTATAAAACAACCACGTTAATTTTTTCACAAGCCTTTGAAAAATTAAATCCTAGAAAATTAAAAAGTTAAATCAAACGGTATAAGGAACCCAAATTTAAACACATGCATACCTAGTAGAATGACTCTATCATCATCACAATGAATAAACATAGTTTTTGCAATTAAAGATTGTTCTAAAACAACCGATTTCCCTAATCTTGTATGAATCATCTAAACATCGCCACGACCTCCATTTTCATGTACTATAAAGCTTGAAAAAGAAGATCAGCCGTTGAAGGCGAGCGGTGATTAGACTTTGATGAGCAAATTTGTTGTGCATCGATTATTCTTCAAAAGGGAGAATTTTTCCAAATACCTCCTATTGAAGCTCATTTTCACCATTGGAAACTATCTATCACATAGACATTTCACGATGAATTTAAGTTAACATTTTTATTTTGAAAAGTTATTAGAAACAAAATCAAGTCGTGGATATAATCAATATAGAAACAAAGTGTAGAATTTAAAAAGGAAATGAAAAATTATATGAAGATATATGTAATTAACAAAATATTCACAAAAGAAGCAAAGATCATTGGAACTTAATTTTTTAAGTAGCCATAAATCCTCTGCATAAGCACATTTTTTGTTTGCCACTCACCTTTAAAAATGAATAAAACCCAGAGCACGTGCCACATATTAATAAGTGATCTGACATCTTTATGAATAAAGGACTTGAATGTTACAACATTCTAGCAATGTTAATTTTATGATATATTAATTGAAACAACTTTATATGATAATGTTGAGAACGTTGACTAAATATGTACTATGCTTAGTGGATGCAAAATTAAGTGTGCTTTCCTCTGAAACCATTATTCTGATAAAAAGAGTTGGATCCTCCGAGCCCTCATCAGATATGGAGAGAGCTACTGTTATGGAATTCAAAACAAAAGGAAGTACAAAAATAAGAAAGTCAACCCTAGCTTATTAATAAGATGCATAAATCACATAGAAAATGCATGAAAAAAATCCAAGCAGATGAACAAATCAACTTTAGAGTAGTTAAGCACAAATTTCAAAGAGGGAAGACTTACTTGAAGAGTTGAATGAAGATTAAGGATTGAAGCTATCTCTCTAAAACAAGACTCTATGATCTCTAAGTACTAACTGGAAATCTGGATTAAGCAAGAAGACATTGACTTTGTACAAAAGAATCAAGTAGTTTCATACCTCAATGTTAGCTTTCACCTGGGATGGGAGTGATCTATGATTTATCCAAGAGAAAGCTAATGACTTGCTATTCCAGAACAATCACCAAAGGTAAAAAGAAGAAGAAAAAGGTAAGAAGCAAGATAGAGGAACCTATACCTAGCTAGCAACTCGACTAGTTCAAAGAAGAAGGTCTCCTTCGATGGTTCAGCCCTAATTAGGAGGCATCTGGAGACTCTTTCGACTGGGGAGGATTTATTTACCTTATTTTAAAATGTCATCATAGATAGATTACCTTGTCTGCTGCTTACAGCAACGTTGTCATTTTTTCGCTTTGTTAGCAGTTGTGGGATAAGTTATTGTTTTTGTTGCTTTGTAAGTAGAATGTATGTTGCTTGTAGAAATAGGCCTTGTTTTAGGCCCCTAATTATTTACAGGCTCTATGCAATCAATTTATGTCTTATTTTTAGGTAATTAGGTTTTCAATTTCGTAAAAGACATAATTTTGGCTTCACCTTTAGTAACGAATACAAAAATCGTCACAAAAAGGTGAAATTTTTTCAATGATTTTTATAATTCGTCGCCAAACCCTATTCCTATATATTACACTCTATACATTATAGAAATTCTATATAATAGTGTAGAATATATATATATATATATATATGATTAAATAGAATAATATAACAACTAAGATATGAGAAAATATATCTAGTATCTATATATTCATAAATCATTATACTAATTACAATTATTATCTATACATTCATGTATCATATATTAATTATATTTATATTTATTTCAATATAATTACAAAATAATTGCAATATAGTAAAAATTGGAAATCAATATTAAATATTAATATCATATTCTTAAAAATTAAATTTAATATTATTGACAATGATTGTAAATCTAAAAATAAATTTAATTTTCACTTAAAAATTTATAAAACTAAAAACACAAAATTAATTAATGTTATATAGATTTATACTTTTTATTTATCTCTTTTAAATTATTTGATTTGACAATTTATATGGTGTCACAAAATCCTATTTATTATATATAAATTCTATACTATTCTATATATAAATATTTAAAACATCTATATGAAAAGATTTGGCGACGATTTATAAAATCATCTTTGAATCCTTAATTTAGTAATATTTCAGTAAAAACATCATCAATGGTCTACATTTGGCAACATTTTTTTGAAATTGTCGCCAAATGTTAGCTATAGTTTTTTAATATAACACAAAACGATGTCATTTGTTTCATAGCAAACGACTTCGTTTTCATGTTATTTTAAACAAGAAAACAAAACCCATCTTCCTCTTCTAGCTTCATCGTTCAACTTCATCGTTTTCCCAATAAAATTTTGCATTGAAAAACCTCCAACCTGATCTAACTTCGTCATTCCCTGTCCATTGTTTCCGATTGTCCGTCCATCTAGGGAAGTCGTCCAATTTATGTTTAGTTTTTATGTTCTACTTTCACTGTCTGAGTTTTTGTGTTTAGGTTTTGTGTTTTATAAGGAGGTCTCAGTTTTGTGTATTGTTGTTTGGAAGATGAATGTAACATCCCATCTCCGATGGGAAGGGTATTTTAGTAAATTGGGGCGGGTTAGGAGTATTGAATTATGTCTCGGCACGAACATAATTCATATAGCCTCTATGATTGACGATTTGTTGCACATG
>JAOSBK010000001.1:6068821-6082301 GCA_027568895.1 Erythroxylum shatona | reverse complement strand
GTTTCCGAGCCAATACAATTTGATTCATATCCGTTTTATTATTGAATCGTTTTGATTCAATACTTTCGTTTCTGATTTCTTTGCCTTCCGATTCGATTTGTATCCGATGCGCATTCGTCCGTTCTTTGGTGTTAAGAATTCGCATTCCTTCAGTTTCTTTCCGTCTTTCCGGTTGGGATCCGGTTTCCAGATCGGGTCCCAACAAAAACTATGGAACAAGCTTCTTTGTATGTTACAAAGAATTTGACCACCAAACTGGTAGCTAAGCACTAATTGTACACACTCAGTATGGCAGAAAGTATGTTATCATATCTCATATTGATGAATCCTCCATTATCCTATTGGATTTAAAAAAATATGGAGATTTCTTATAAAGATGAAGATCAAGCTCCTATGTTGCTTCACTGACTTCCTCCACCTACAAACACGTTAGAGATACGTTAATTTATAGTCAGCAAACTCTAAGGTTAGAGGATGTTAAAGCAACATTATTTTCAAAGGAACTCACAGATAAGGAGCTTGGAACAAGTAGAAATGATGGTCCAACAAAAGGTTTACTCAATAGAGGAAGGTCAACAAATAATGATTCATCGAGCAACCAAAAACTAAGGTCTAGATCCAAATCTAGATATAGGAATCTTATTTGTAATTATTTCAAGAAAAAGGGGCACATTAAGTTAAAATGCTATAAATTGAAGAACAATAGCAGAATAAAGGTCAAAAAAATGAAGAATTGCACGTTGAAGCTAGTGTTGTTGAAGAAGAAGCTTGTGATGTTCTCTCAGTACCCGGTGATGGTGTCAAATCTACACAAAGGTGGATTTTGAATTCTGCTTGCACTTTTCATATATGCCACAATAAGGATTGGTTCTCTACTTGCGGACCTATTCAAGGTAAAGTTATTTTAATGGCTAATGACTACCCTTATGAGATTGCTAGAATTGGCATAGTCAAAATCAGAGTTCATGATGGTGTGGTGAGAATATTTACTAAAGTTCAACATGTTCCTAATTTAAAGAAAAATGTTATATCTTTAAGTACATTAGAAGATTATAGTTGTGAATTTACTAGTGGAAATCGGGTTTTGAAAGTTTTGAAAGGTGCTCTTGTTGTGATGAAGGGTTTGAGACAAATAGGCAGATAATATATGTTGCAAGGATCTAATGTTACAAGTTCAACTATTGTCACTTCATCTCCTACGTCAGATTTTGATGTCACTAAATTGTGGCATATTTGGCTCAGACACATGGGTAAAAGAGGTGTAGATATTTTAAGTAATAGGGGTCTTTTAAGTGATCATAGTACAAAAGGTTAGATTTTTGTAAGCACTGCATTTTTGACAGGCAGATTAGAGTCAGTTTCAGTACTGTAGTCCATAAGACTGAAGGTACTCTAGATTATATTCATTCAAATCTCTGGGGCCTTACTCATATTCCTTCTAAAGGTGGTGCTCAATATATGCTTAACTTCATTGATGACTACTCTAGGAAGCTATGGGTATATTTTCTGAAACACAAGAATAATGTGTTTCATACCTTTAAATAGTGGAAGAACTTGGTGGAAAAGTAAATAAACAAGAAAATAAAATGTCTTCGCACTAATAATAGGCCAAAATTCTGCGATAGTGAATTTAATAAATTCTGTAAAGATGAGGTATTGTCAGACATCTCATAATTAGAGGGACCTACAACAAAATAGTTTAGTCGAGCACATGAATAAAACTCTGTTAGAAAAAGTTTACTACATGCTATTTAATTCAGGCCTATTGAAAGATTTCTTAGCAGAGGCAGCTTCTACAACTTGCTACTTGGTAAATCATTCTCCATCTACAGTATTGTAAAACTCTTAAAGAATTATGGTATAGAAAACCTACTGACTACTCTGATTTGAGGGCATTTGGTTGCCCAGTTTATGTTCATATTAATGATGGTAAATTGAAGCCCAGATCTAAAATGGGCATTTTCATTAGCTACCCTTATAGTATAAAGGGATATAAAGTTTGAATTTTTGATCCTGAGACATCCAAAATTGTAATCAGTAGGGATATTGTATTTGATGAGTTAATTATGCTTCACCTAAGAGATGACAATCCTAGCTCTTTTAACACTAGTGTGAAGAATTATGAAAAGCCTATAGAAGTTGAGGTGGAGAATTTGCCTTTAGAAGATGGTGTTTCATAACAAGACCAAGTTCAATTGCTTGCTCTTGTTGAGATCCCACAAGAGTAGCATTCTGTTGTTACACATAGGCCAAAAAATGAGAGAAAAATACCTCAAAGATTGGTTGATACAGATTATGTTGCATATGCTTTGGCAATGGCACAAGAAATTGATGATGTCGGTGAACCTTCCTCTTATCAAAAGCTATTTCTTGTGATAATTCAACTAAGTGGCTAATTGTTATACAAGAAGAGGTGGAGTCTCTCTATAAGAATAAAACTTGGGATTTGGTCAAGCTCCCAAAAGATAAGAAGATAGTTGCTTGCAAATGGGTCTTCAAGAAGAAAGATGGCATTTCAGGTGTTGAAGATGCTAAGTACAAGGCATGGTTGGTTATTAAGGGCTATAATTAGGTACATGGAGTTGCATTAATGATATTTTTCACCTTTTTGTTAAGCATAGCTCTGTTCGTTCCTTGCTTGCTTTGGTTGCCATGCATAATTTAAAGTTGGAAAAAATGGATGTTAAGACTACTTTCTTGCATAGAAAGCTTGAGGAGACAATTTACATGCAACAAACTAAGGGTTTTGAGATTGAAGGCAAGGAAGACCATGTTTGCTTGTTAAAGAAATCATTGCATGGTTTGAAATAGTCTCCTCGATAGTGATACAAGCATTTGAATCCTTCATGGTTAGTCGCAGCTATTCCAAAAGCCAATATGATAGTTATGTGTATTTTAGAAAACTTAAAGATGGTTCATTTGTGTACTTGTTACTTTAGGTTGATGATATGATTATTGCAACTAAGAATATGTCTGAAATCAAAAATTTGAAGTCAAAATTGAGTGGTGAATTTGAGATGAAAGATTTGGGAGCAACAAAGAAAATTCTAGGTATGGAGATTCGAAGAGATAAGATTTATAGAAAGATTTACCTTTCTCAAAAAGGTTTTGTCGAAAAGTTTTTGGAGCATTTTGGCATGAAAAATGCTAAACTTATAAGTACTCCACTTGCTACTCATTTTATACTTTTTGCTACAATGTCACCATAGTCAGATGGTGAAATTAAATATATCTCGCACGTTCCATACTCTAATGTTATTGGTAGTCTCATGTATGCTATGGTGTGTACTCACCTTGATATTGCACATGCAATCAGTGTTGTTAGTAAATATATGGTTAATCCTAATACTAGCAGGTAGAGAAATAAATTTTGAAATATTTGTGAGGTACCACTAATTCTTGTTTGGAATTTGGAAGAAGTATGGATACTGTGGTTGGTTATATTGATTCAGACTATACAGGTGATCTTAATAAAAAAAAAAACCATTTGGTTAAGAGATTTGTCTAAAGAGCTCAATTCAGACCATAAGGTGATTTTTGCCCATTGTGATAGCCAAAGTGTTGTTCACTTAACTAAAGATCAATGTTTTATAAAAGGTCATCTTGTTCATGATATTATTTCTTAAGGTACTATTTATGTGAAGAAAATTGGTACTGTTGACAATCTGACTGACATGAAGACCAAATCTCTTTAAGTTACAAAGTTCAAGCACTGCTTGGACTTGATTGGTATTTCTCATTATTGAGTTACCTTAATAATAGGGTTATTTGGAGAAGGTGGAGTAAAGTTCACTAGTTTTCTACATCCAGTAGAAAATTGAAGTCAAGGTGGAGATTTGTTAATGCTTGCCTTGAATTTTTTTCAAAACCCATGGTAAAGATATGTTTTGTCATCCACTTCCTTCTTCTTAGACTTGTGTAGCATGTCCATATCTAAGCATTTTTTAGAGGAAGAAATCATCATTACTTAGTTCACTTGTCTATCAAATGAATTGAATGGAATTGGGCAATGAAACGTAACATTATTCTCGCCAAAGTTTGAAGCGAAACCATACTTATATAAACTCATTCATTTGCATGGTTTCACAGGGGGAAAAACAAGGAAGAAAGTGTGAGAGTAAAATAAAGTGTAATTGGGTTTTAGAGTTTTAAGTGTTACTTTCCGCATTTTGTATTCTTCAAATTAATTAGTGAATTTTATTCTTCTCTTCCACGTTGATTTAGGCATTGCACCAAACCATGTAGATAGTTGTGTGTCTCTTTATTATATTATTTTTCTATTTTGTCGTTATTATTCCCAAATAAATATTTTTCTTATACTCTTTTCAAATTACTGATAGTTAATAGATAGTAAATATAACTCAAAGCTTAAGATGCTTTCGAATTATGAATTATAACTTATCTTTAATGGTTACAAATTCTTTCTTTTATGAATTATTTTTAATAACCATCACAATCACAATAATATATGCACTTTGATGATAATTTAGCTCCATCACTATTTAGACTAGAAGAAACCTATTAGTGAAAGAGAAAATGTTTTAGTTCCTCTAAGGTCAAAGGCTGAGTTATTGTGCAAAAAAGCCAATACATGATTGATTGTTGGTAACCCATAATTTTAGGATAGGGTCATTATCATGTAAATATTGTTATAAAATTGTACAGTTTATAATTTCTTTTGTGAATTAAGCTTAGTTGAGAATTGTTTCTTTCTTTGTGTTTTTAATTTCAATTGCATATCAAAGGTAAATAATAATTTTATTTTTTTCTCATTACCATTTTTGTCTTAAGTTTGTATGTTAAAATTTCCTTGAGATGTGTCTATTTATACATTTTGAATGATATATGCAAGATAAAGAACTTTCCACCGATTTCATAATAGTTTCATATATATATATATATATAAAGGACTACTCATTAAAAGAATCTAGTCAAACAGGTCCTACTTGTATACTCACAACATGAGCTGTAGTGGTGAAACATTTTGCGACTCCAAACTATATAAAAGCAACTTAAAAATCCACGTTAATGGGAATTCCACCAAAAAGGAGAAAGTACTCGCATTCGGCCCTCCCATCTTCCAACCCTCGAAGATCATGCAGACAATGTTTGCTCATTAGCCACCATGTTTACCAAATTTGCTACCTTTTCTTTTTCTTTTTAACAACCAATAAGAGCTCGAAGACCCCAAGTGGAAATGGCTTTTCAAAAGAAAGGACCACTGATGCCATATAGCAGATGTTTCTCCAATATATTTCGCAATCCTGCAAACAACATGTCAAAAGCTCCCACCTTTTTCCACAATATGGTAGCCTTTTTGTGCTTGCTGGTTCTGTTTCTTCCTAATCAAAACGATGCCTTTTAGGATCGTAGCATAGCTCTAAGGCAGATTATCTTAATCTCTAACTACGTCTGTTGGTTTTACATTGAAAAAGACCGAAGTCTAGTAAAATCTTTTCACAATTTTACGAGAATAGACATAAAATGAAAAGGCATAATTACACACTCGTAAATTATGATTGACCCGTTTTGACACATGATTATATGAGGAGGATAGAACCAAAAATGCTCCAAGTTGGAACATAATTCACGATAAGGGAAATTATTTGGCCATGTGCATGTGTTCCGATCTGGCCTGTCCATTCCATGACAACATTCCAGCTCCGATTGGGCCCAGGTGCTACTCTTACAACCATCTCTCTTCAAGTGGGAGCTGAATCTACTTGTTTTGTGTCAAGCACTATGTCACTGTACTCTGAACCAAGAACATGATCATGTGAGTTTTGAATGGATCGGGACGGCAGTAAGTTCTGCACCAACTAGTTCATCTTCCAAGCGTACAGTAACAAGCAAAAGCTGGATGGACCACCTGCAATGTCATCTGCTACTGAAGCACTATTCACTTCTTGACTCAGAAATGGCATTGATGTGGATGACAACGACGATGTAGGTGACGACGGTGCTGATTTTGTTAAAGGAGATTGTGAAACAGGCTTAATTATAAATAGGCCATGCCTTGGACCTGAACCAAATAGCCAGTCATGAACGTCCCAACAAACCTCTACTCTAGTTTTGCTCAAATTTATGGCATCATTTCCTCTAAACTTCCATTGAAGATGCTTAACTTGAATGGCTACTTGCCCATCTGCCTTTATTTCCAATTGAGGATCAACCTCTCCATTATCACCGTCATTTTTGCATTCAATTGAAATCTCAACAAATTGCCCTTTCTCGTGAGATTTGATTCTTGTTGTGAATCTCTTCTTCCCAAATACGTGTTCCTTCCTCGATACTAATATTGGTTCAATAAGCGACGGTCTACAACGTGTCCTTCTGTAAGCATTTTTCTTCAAGTCACCAAGAAGTAAAGCCACCTCTTCTTCACAGATAATAGCAAGATAATAATCTGACTGTGGTTCTGTCTCGCCATTGAATTTCGCTGCCTTAAAATCCCAGACCACATCAACAATCCTACCGTCTATTACAAATTGCTTAGACCCTTGTTTCCTCCAAAAGTTCCATGGCTTCAGTTCAACTTTGCAGTGGTGGTGGTCTCTGCCATTTGTTGCTTGAACCGTAACAGAGAGGCCATGTAACAACAGATCCTTGCACCAGGTGATGGTGATCAAACGACATTGCCCAGCTAGCTTTGTTCGATATATTGACATGAATGCGCTCTGGCCGGACCTTGTCACAGTGGCTGGGTCATCGTTTTGCCGTTCACTTGATGAGAAACAGGCAGGGATGCCTAATGATTCATGCATCATTATACTCTGAAAAACAACCTAGTAGTAATAGCAAAGGAACTGATAATGCAACTCTTGACCAATCTGACTCGAAGCCAAATAGAATGATGAGACAAGAGATTAATAGCTCAAGCTCTGATCACCTGGAAGATGCTGTCGTGCATGCTGTTAATGGTTTCTTCTTCTTCTTCTTCTAATTCTAAGCAAGCTACCATGAAGAGAAACCTTTGGCTTACAAGGAAGAAGTGAGAATGAGAAGAAAGCAACTCACCATCAACTATAAGCAAACCACGTAATCATCCGCTTTCCCACTTTAACTACTTGATCCTATCCAATCCCCTTTTTTCTCTGAGTTTGACACTGCAGTTATAACAAATACGATTTAAAGAATAAATATGACACAACGCTCATATCAAAAAGTCCATGTGAAATTGTACTCCTAACAAAGGAAAAGAAAAGGAGTTCTACTTTTAAGGTACGGGGAAGTGATGGAAGCATGCTTGGATTTGCTGTCTTTGGGGGTTGTATTTCACCATTTAACCTGTCCTTCCCTTAGCTTTTTCCTCCCTGTTTCATTGGCTCTTACAGTTAACAGCAAGCTCAAGGGCAATTGTGTTATAACCCATATTTTCTTTAGACGATATTAAATTTGATTTAGGGTTTTTTTTCTTAATATAATAGTATATTAAATCTTGACCGTTAGTTTAATACTTCATAAATATACAAGAATAGATGTTGCCAGGTATACAAACTAGTACTCTCTCCACCCTATTAAAGGACGCAGTCAAAATAAAATACAAAACGAACATATCTAACTATTCATGCTATCTATTATAGAAAGAGAGTTAAGGGAGAGAAATTAGTTTGTAATTATTGAAAACTCTTTTTATATCATATCGAATTTTGTTTAAGGTAAGTGATTTATTTGCTTCATTTATATGATTATTATTATATTGGAGATCTTAACGGCCATGAATGATTTTTCTGATGATATTAAGCATAAAAATTTACATGTGGTATCATAATCTCAAATTTCGAATAGATAATAATCTTTAAATTATTGATTTAGCGGTTGTTTCAATTATGATGTTTATAAAAAATACAATTTTAGGTTTTGTATATAAAGAATAATTTTTTCCTGAAAAAAATTGTTACCACCGTATATAGTAATTTTCATGATTGTGGCCGCCGAATACTGAATGACAAAAGAATAGATATTGAGCGTCTTTGCAATTCCATATGGAAAATTCCTGTGAATATTGGGCATGTCATGTTGCCGCCAATTGCCTCACCTTTCATCACTTTTGGAATTTGTTTTTTAATGGAAAATTAAAAATTTTGATCCATGAAATTTTGTTGATGGATGAATGATTTTTAAAGTTTTGATTTCTTACATTTTGGTCATATTAATGATAATTTGACCTATAATCAAAATTTTATCATGGTGCTTTGGATATATTATTATTATTATTACAATATGATTAAAATTAATTTGTCAGTCACCAAAATTGGTAAATTAATTTTAAATGTGTGATCGCATAATTTATATATTTGATGAAATGTTGTTATGAAAAAATTATTAGTTGATAGAAATTAAAGACTTTAACCAAAAGTAAATTAATGTTCTATAACTAAAAAACGTAAAGGAGAAAATTGATATACTCTTGTCACATATATATAGTTATCCAAAGATATTATATGTATTTAATGAAGTTTATTTAATTTTTTATAAGGTTTAAATAGTATTCTAATAATAGTGATGATATGTATTGTTGTGTTTACACAAAGGAAACCTAAAATATATTTAATGTATATACTTCCTGTCTGAATTTGTTAACTAGTGAGCATTTATATGTTTGCAGTTATTAACCTTCACACTCAAGCTTCTTCTATTACCATATTCACTGGTGTGAATTTCTTCGAGTGAAGTGACCAAGTCACTTTCCATTTAGGTATTTTGGATCTTGAGTTGGTGTTATTAGAGGATAAGCTTGTTGACCTTAATGATACTAGTACAAAGGCTGAAAAGGCACACTATAAAGCGTGGGTATGGTATAATAGGTTATGTTTGAATTTTATGCAAATGACAATTATCAACAATATTAAGTCTACTCTTTTTAGCACTGAAAATTAGAATGCTAAAGATTTTCTTAAACTTGTAGAAGATAAGTTTCATTTTGCTGATAAGGCACTTGTAGGAACACTTATAACTAAAATCACGGCCATGAAGTTGATGGGTCAAAGAGTATGTGGCAACATGTCCTTGATATGACAAATATCGTAGCAAAACTTAAGACATTGAGTATGACTTTGGAAAACTCCTTCTTAGTGCAATTTATCATTAACTCACTTCCTACTGAATATGAACTATTCAACATCAGTTATAACACATTAAAGGATAAATGGAATATTGATGAATTTTCCAGTAAGCTTATTCAACAGGAAGCGAGATTAAAGAAACAAGGAGTTCCTTCTATTAACCTAGTAGGTTAAGAATTTGGAAAGAAACTTAAACCAAAGGCAAAGAATTTTAAGAAGAAAGAACTTGCTAAAGTTTCACAGGTTATGGAGGGTGAAAGGAAGGAACAAAAGTTAGATAAATGTCACTTCTGTAAGAAAGAAGGACATTATCAGAAAGATTGCCTAAAACGTAAGGGTTGGTTCAAAAAGAAAGGTATACATTATGTTTCTGTATGCTTTAAATCAAACTTATCTGAAATTCCTTCTAATACTTGGTGGTTTGATTCTGGTGCTACTACTTATATTTCCAATATTATTACAATCCAAACCATAAGCCTAACTAGCAATTTTACGTTTATAGGGAAATAAATGAAGGACCCAATTAAAGGCACAAGGACTTATAGCTTGACATTAGATACTGGGCATCACTTGGATCTAATGAACACTCTGTATGTACCTTCAATTTCTATAAATTTAATTTATGTTTCTAAACTTGATGCTAGTAGATATACCTTTATGGGTGGATGTGATTGTTTCAATTTGTATAAGAATAATTCCTTTATTTGTTATGGAATGCTTATGTATGGTTTATATAAATTGAAACTTGATGGTGTTTTTCCTAAATCCTTATTTTATTGTTAATCATAATGTTGGAATCAAACGTAGTTTGGTGAGTGAACATTTTACTTACTTATGGCTTAAACATTTAGGTCATATATCTAAAGAAAGGTTAGAAAGAGTAGTAAAGAATGAGACTCAACTGAATCTATATTTTAGTGATCTTGGCTTATATGTGGAATGCATTAAGGGTAAGCAAGCCAAACATAGCAAGAAAGGAGCCACTAGAAACAATCAGTTTCTTGAAATAATACACATCAATATTTTTGGACCTTTTGACACTTCATCCTTTAATCGAGCAAAATATGTCATCACCCTTATAGATGATTTTTCATGGAATGGATATATCTATTTGTTGTATGAAAAAAACTCAACCTGTAAGTGCCCCTAAGGTGTTTATAAAGGAGGTTGAGAGGTAATTAGATAGAAAAGTGAAATTTATAAGATATAATAGAAGTGGTGAGTATTATGGAAAGTATGATGAATCTAGATAGTGTCATAATCTGTTTGCTAAGTTTCTCGAAAGTCATGACATATATGCATAGTATATTATGTTGGGCATACTGCAACAAAATGGTTTGATATAAAAACAAAATAGAACATTAATGGATATGATTAGGAGCATGATGAGTAATTCCTTATTACGCAAAAGTTTGTGGATGTATACACTTAGAATTGTTATGTATATGTTAAACAAAGGTCCTAGTAAAGCATTTCCTAAAACTCCTTTTAAGTTATATACTAGAAAGAAACCTAGTTTAAGACATCTACATGTTTAGTGTTGTCCAGCAGAAGCATTAATTTACAATCCACATGAAAGAAAACTGGATTCCTGAACAGTTATGGTTATTTATTAATTACCTCAAGAAATCCAAAGGGTATATAGATCTTACTGTCTAAATCACAGTTCTAGAATTGTTGAAACAATCAATGCCAAATTTTAGAGAATGCTAAGATTAGTGGGAATGTTAAAAATCAATTTGTGGGTATTAATGAAATAAGGGCTAACATTCCATTACCTATAAATGTTCTTAAACTCACAACCACAACAAATGTTTTTCTTTCTTTGGAAGATCAAAATAATCAAGAACACTATTTGGAGAATTAAGAAGCACCCCATGCTGAGCCTAACTTATAGCCAGCTCATGTAAATGAACTAATTAGTTTAGCTTTAAATAAACTTGTAAGGTTTAAAAGGTTAACTATTTCTGATGATTGTGTGGTTTATTTGCAAGAGTCAGATTTTGATTATGGCATTGATAATGATTTTGTTTCATTTTCACAAGCCATAGGTAGTAATAAGTCTGAAATATGAATTGATGTTATAAAAGAAGAGTTGAAATCAATGACTCAAAATAATGTTTGGGATCTTGTAGACTGGCTAGAATGTTTTAAACAAGTTGGTTGTAAATGGGTCTTTAAGAACAAATGTGACTCAAATAGCAATGTTGAACGATATAAAGCTAAACTTATTACCAAAGGTTACACTCAGAAAGATGACATTGTTTATAAAGAGACTTTTTCACCTATCTCGAAAAAAGATTCATTGAGAATAATTTTAGCATTAGTGGCTCAATTTGATTTAGAGTTGCATCAGATAGATGTGAGAATAACCTTTATGAATGAGGATCTTAAGGAGGAAGTTTATATGGATCAACCTAAAGGTTTTTCCATTGAAGGTAAAGAAAGTACGATGTGTAAATTAAAAAAGTCAATATATAGACTTAAATAAGCTTCCAGGCAATGGTATATTAAGTTCAATAATACCATTACTTCTTTCAGTTTTTAGAAAATCACTGTTGATCAGTGTATTTACCTAAAGATCAGTGGGAGTAAGTTTACATTTCTAGTTTTATACGGTGATGACATTTTACTTGTTTCTAATGATTTTGGTTTGTTACATAAGACTAAAGAATTTCTTTCTAAGAGTTTTGAAATGAAAGTTATGGGAGAGACATTCTATTCGATTCAAATTTCAATATTCCATAAAAGATAAGAAGATCCAGTAGGATTGTCTCTGAAAGCTAATTCTTGAGAAATTAACATAAGCAAGTGTTTAGTAGGTATAGTCCCTATTCAAAAGGGAGATAAATTTGGTCTTATGCAATGTCCAAAGAATAATGTGGAACGTCAGGAAATGGAAGCAATTCCATATGCTTCTGTCGTGTGTAGTTTTATGTACCTACAAACCTTACTAGACCTAACATCAGCTTTGTAGTAGGGATGTTGGGTAGATATCAAAGTAATCCTGGTATTGATCATTGAAAGATTGCAAAGAAAGTATTGAGATACCTTCAAGCAACAAAGCATTAGATATTCACTTATAAGAGATCTGATCATTTAGAAGTGATTGGACATTCAGATTTAGACTTGCTAGGTGTGTTGATAGTAGAAAGTCAGCGTTTGTCTATTTATTCCTATTAGCTAAAGGGGCAATCTCATAAAAAAATGTCAAACACATCCATTATGGAAGTAGAATTTTAGCTTGTTACGAGGCTACAATTTATACATTATAGTTATGAAACTTTATTTCAGGGCTTGGGATTGTCGACACAATAAGTAAGCTACTGAAAATTTATTGTGATAATTTTGTAACAATTTTCTTCTGTAAAAACGACAAATACTCTAGAGGAGCAAAACACATGAAATTAAAGTATTTTGTTGTTAAATAGGAGATTCAGAAACAAATAGTATGTATAGAACATATTAGGACAAATCTCATTATTGCAGATCCTCTAACTAAGGGTTTACAACCAAAGACATTCAAAGAATAGGTGCTCAGGATGGGTCTTGGTTTTATTAACGATTGATAATAATGTTTGATGATGATGTTTTAATATTTTTGAGCTCAATAATAATATGTTTATGAATTTTATATTTCTTATTCATTATGTTTATGTAAACATGATTATTTTCTTAATATGTTTTCTTAATTTAATAGTATGTTAAATCTTGACCGTTAATTTAGTACTTGATGGACATATAATATTTAACGTTAACCAGAATGTAAACTAGTCCTCTCTTCACCCTAATAGAGTACGTAGGCCAAATAATATATAGAACGAACATATTTGACTATCCATCAAGTTATTTGCTATAAAAAGAGAGTTAAGGGGGAGAAATTAGTTCGTGATTGTTGAAAGCTCTCTCTATACCATATCGACTTCTATTCAAGGTAAATGATTTATTTGTTTTATTTATGTAGTTATTATTATATTTAAGATCTTAAAAGTGCACAAATGATTTATATATTGATGTTTGAATATTAATTATAAAAATTTTCGACAAGATCGTAAGAAACATTCCCAACTAGAGTTCTTATGGTACATTTGTGTAGATTCTTACTTGATAAGCCAAATTCTTTGATCACGCATGCTCCATCCGTTAAAAGGATGTCATGCAATTAAATAGCTAAGGGGTCGTTTGGTTTTACTTTTGTTTTTCTATTGTTGTTTTTGATTTCTGTTTCCTATTTTTGATTTCTATTTTTTCTAAAAAAACGAAACCCTGTTTGGTTGAGATTTGTAATATAAAAACTGAAAACAAAAATCCGTTTAGTTGAGATTTCCAATAAAAATATGAAAATAAAAATATGTTTGGTTTTATTATCATGTTTCTATTTTTTTTAATATATATCAAATTTAATGTTTAAGTTT
>JAOSBK010000001.1:6058076-6068281 GCA_027568895.1 Erythroxylum shatona | reverse complement strand
ATTTTGTACTTATTATTATTATTATTATTATTATTATTATTATTATTATTATTATTAATCGAGATAGAAAACAGGGATATGTTAATTTTCTGTCGACAAAAACATGTTGTCAAAATTCAGAGAAACGATATTTTCTGATTTCTGTAAAACCATTGTGATTTTTTTATTTTCAGAAATAAAAAACCGTAACAAAGTAAGCTAAACATGTTTTACTTACCTTTTTTTTTTTACAAAAAAGATAACAAATAAAAAAATAGAAACAAACAACATAAGATTAAAACGACTATGTTGGGTATGGAAAAAGCTCGGACTCTTTTAAGCGTTTCTAAGATAGTGACCGGCCGAAATGGAAATGGAATAGCTGGAACTGGAAGAAATTGTTTTCAACTTCAGCCCAAAGTAAGAAAGCTTGAGACAAAGTTCGATAACGGGCTTTCTTATATCTGAACGCATCCATCCTATTTTGCTTTCCGGGTTGGTACACATAGAAACATACGTATTATGCAAGCTCTCTCTAGAGTTTAAGAGTTGGTGTTTTATTTTTGTTTTACAAGTCAAAATTTGATGTACAGAGACAGTTTTCAGGCACATATAGGTGCATTCTAGTAGAGGTGCTGAGGTAGTACAGTTTGTGTTCAAATTAATTACGCGTGTGTGTATATATATATATATATATATATATATATATGTATCAATACGATAGTATACAGAATAAAACTTGGAAGAGCAAACTGATCCGTCCCTTTGAAGAAACATGCATGCGTATGAGCCAAAGGAAGGTGCACCCAACCCACCACGTGTTGGTGCTTAATGACAGAAGTTGATTGCGGAGTTTTATCTTACAAGTTAGAAGACATTCAATTCTGGCACCTAAGACCCCATTTTGCGACATTCATAAAAACCAAGACCCAGTTTCTTTAACAAAACAATACAAAACTGCCCTAAAGTAGATGCATGACTTTAATGTTACTACCGTGGCATAAATCATACGTGATTCAAGGGAAAGGCAATTAGAAGAATGCATGGATAGTTAAAAACTAGACAGGCGACGTCCCCAAATTGCAGGAGCCAGCCAGTGAACTGGCCACGTGAGAACTCAATTGCTCATATGACCCCGTCCCGTTAACTGGTTCTTGTACACGTTGATGTGCGTTGACTTGCTCAGGTCAAAAATCCTCGCCGCCATTCGTCGCGCACAACCCCCCAACTCTTAACTTTGTCCTCTTATTTTCCTGATTTTGACTCGATTAAAACTACAGACTATGTACAAACCTGTTAGCGACAAATTAAATGCAACTTTGTATCATTTTTCATTGGCCTAATTGACTCGATCCTACTTGAGTATTATGCTATCCATGTTTGCAAATGGAACTCCTAATTTGGATTACTTGCTAATATGGTTTAAATTATGGTTGATAGGATCATCAAATATTTGGTAATAATTGCAAAAATTATAAAATGTAGCTTTTTTTTTTTAATTCGAACTTAAAAACTGTGAGGGACAATTGTATGGACATCATGGCGATTTGCCCAAAGTAAGTTGGGTCAATGCGAAAAGAATAGTGCATGAATTAAGAAAAGTCTATAGAACACAATGTTCTAATTGGAAAATACATTTCTTAAGACGTAAAGCAAAATGTTCTAATTGGAAATACATTTCTTAACGCAACTGGTCATCGTTTCTAGGAAATGTGTATGCAGTGAATAGACTCACTACACGTCGAGCTAGCTGAAATTTAAATTTTCTCCCTCCTATCTCGATCTCAATCTCAATCTCGAATCCTATATAATTCATATTTAAATAAAATACAACAGATAATCAGAAAATGGATATATACCAGTAACTAGAACTTTGGTCGCGTAATCTCGTAAATCCTCCCGTGATCTTATTAAATACCTTTCCCTGAAAATCTAAAATCCCAAACCCACAAAGCACAGGCACACTGCTCGTTTTCTCTCACCAACTTCTTTGATTTGTAACTTGTAACCTCAAAAGTTTCACGTTCAGACTCAAATCTATAGTTTCGCGTTAATTATCTCAACGTTTTCAAGCGTTATTCTTTCTGGGGTTTTTTATTTAGAACCCGAAAAGTTGATCACAAGCGTTAGTCTTCTCCGAGGAGCTTCTGATTCTCCATTTTTTGAGACCAAGTAGCTTGTTCTCGTGATCTTTTTTGCAGGTACCGTGCCTTTTTATTTATATGCTCCTGATCTCGCTTTCTCATTTTGGGTTTAGCAAGTTTCGATCTTATGGGGTTTGGTCTTCTGATCTTGCGTATTGGGTTTGGTGTTGTTTAGTACGTATTGAGGCCGCATGTTATTGTCCCTGGTGTTTTGAGTGAATTAAGGATTTGGGTGTTCCTTATTTTTGTTAAAGTTCATATTCAAGCTAACAAGTCTTGTGCCGTTCTCTTTTGGGCTGATTTTCAGCTGTTTTTCAGGCTATTCATCTTTGATTTCTTCGATTTTTGGCATTGGCAATCAACATACCATTCTTTTTCTTCCTTTTTTTTTTTTACGTTCACTGATATCTTGTTTATTGTCTTTGATATCATCGAAGTTCATTTATCCGTAACTTAATTTTTGCCCTTTACGTGTTAGAGGATTAATTGAGTATGTTGACTTAATATTAAGGTTTTATTTATTTTCATGTCGGTTTCGTTCCTTCCCTTCGAATCGACGCTAGTTCAGTTTTTTTCCTCTCTTAATTTTACTACAAGGAATATGTATTTCTAGTCCGTGGTACATTAGTATTTTAATGTTAGTCAAAAGCTGCATTGAGTTGCTTGAAAATGGAGGATCGAGTTGACAAGTTGTTCTTGGACGTTACCTGGATCTACACTCTGTTTATTTCCTGGATCTTCACTCTGTTTATTTTATCAACTTGGCACTAAGTCCTCTTCTTCGTAGTTATCTGTGGAGTGATGTATGGAAGGCGCTCATGCTTGCTATTCTGTTAAGAAAATTTGCCTCTTCAGATAATTGAGTGGGTTCCTATAATGCCAATTCATGTCACGATTTCTTTTAGTTATTACCAAACTTGAATTTAGTATGGATAGTTGCTAGTGGGATTAGATATATTTTCAAGTGCTGATAAATATTGCCTGATCACTTTTGAAAAGGAAACCCTTATGTTTCGGTTCATTTTACCTTCTTGCTAATTAGGCATTAGATAGAAGATCTTTGCTTTAACAGAGTATTGCAGTTTGCTGGCAGTTATATTTGTTAAGCCTAAATATTGGCATTCTTTGCAGTCTTGAGTTCATCCTTTAACTCAGTCCAGTAGGTCATAATGATTTGAATCTGCAAAATAACTGTACTAGTTCTATGTACTTTTCATTTATAAATATTCACACTTGTGACTAACGTTCCAATTTGCTATCCTTTTTGGGTCAGGTCCTGTGTTCCTTCTCTGAGTCCCGCCTATATCACGGGGAACTCAGGGCCTGTTAGTTCAGAGTTTTACTGCATCGTCACTTACAAGAAGTTTCTAAACAGAATGGGAATGCTTACACGCAGGTTCAAATTTACTGTTTAAATTCTTTTTGCAAAATCATTGGTTCATTTGAAAGAGATGAGTGTTATCTGAAAATCTGCTTGTTCATTCTGCAGTACACCTTCAAAAAAACCTAATGAGAGTATGAAACTTATCATAACCACATTTCTGGGAATAGCTTTTGGCTTCTTTATAGGAGTATCGTTTCCCTCATTATCTCTAACTAAGGTATGCAGATGTTTGAACTTTTTCTGTCTATATTTTTTCATGAGCTTATCTAGTGTTTTCCTCTGCTTCCATTTGTGAACATCTCCTCTTTTTCTTCTACGTTATGATATCAGAGTGTTTTTCTCCTCTTCTAGTAATCTCCTTTGCTGTATTGATGAGTTTTCCTAGTGCCCAATACTAGTTTTTACTTTTTTGTTTTACTCTTGCAGCTAAATATTGCATCCAATTTTCTCCCTTCCATTGATCTTGCTGACATTGAAGACAAAAGTTCAGGGCTATCAGCACAAAAAGTTTTGGATGATTTATCCTATCATAGAGACACCAGTCGGCCTCAAAATTTGAATGATACGGCTAAGGTGAATGATACTCTCCATCATCACAGTCTTTATATACCCTGATGTCTTTTTCTGCTTTAGAGAGCTTGATTGGCCAATCTA
The DNA here is from genome assembly GCA_027568895.1 of Erythroxylum shatona. Classification (NCBI taxonomy): domain Eukaryota; kingdom Viridiplantae; phylum Streptophyta; class Magnoliopsida; order Malpighiales; family Erythroxylaceae; genus Erythroxylum; species Erythroxylum shatona. The sequence continues at coordinate 6,064,120 of JAOSBK010000001.1, read as the reverse complement.
GTTGGCATGATACTCAAACTATAGTACGTTATCTAGCTTTTCAATTGAGATAGCACTCAAGAGGACATGGTTTTGTCAGGTACATTGAGTTGGTTTCCATCTCTTCTGACATCAGCATAGACTGTTGGGAAAACAGTTGAATGCAGATCCATTTTTTTTATTTTGCTAATAAAAGGCACCTTCTTAAGCTAAGTCTTATTCAGCCATTTAAAGTTATAAAAAGGATTGACAAACGAAAACAGAAGGGAGCTTTCTTATGGAGCCATTTCTTCTGTTAGTCTACTATAGTAAATATTGTGTTTAAAGAGCACATTTAACTGAAAGGGTAAAAAGTAGGTCATTGCAGAGCTCCATCCAGATGGACTTTCGAATTTTATATGTGGGTTTGATGTTGGAGAATAACTGAATAGCTTGAGTAGCGGCTAGTTTATTTGGAAATATATGCTATGTGCATTCCCCCTTTCTTACGTGATTTAATGATTTTCCTGTCATTGTATGCAGATATGGGTGCCTTCAAACCCCCGAGGTGCAGAAATGCTCCCACCTGGAATAATTGCAGCCGAGTCTGATTTCTATTTGCGAAGACTGTGGGGCAAGCCTAGTGAGGTGTGCCTTCTGCTGTCTTTCATATATGTATGCAAGATGACTTTAGGCCTGAACCCTCTCATAAATTATTGTAATGCGTAAAAGATGATTTACTATGCCTTTAAAGTGGAAAAAAGCAACTGGTGCTTCAATTAAGTTTAAGAGGTCCTCTAGCTGTGAATAAAACGTTATATTACTAGCACATACTAATTTGTAATTGGAACAAGTGTGTGTGTACAAAAGAAGTAGATGTAACTGTATATTGATTCTTAAGCCAAGGGAAATGGGGACAAAGGAATTCATCTATGCTGGAATCTGGAAGCAATTTAAAGATAGGGAGAATAACGAGGTGTGAAATATCTTGATAGTTATGTGATGATGTAGAACTTCCTTGCTATGTGTATTGCCATATCATTCTGACAAGAATCGTGAGAAACAAAAATGCGTGGCATTTTCCTGGGTGCACTTAACAATTGAAGTTTCAGTTTACATGACATTGTCTATGATGGTAGACATTGTCCAGAAATGCATAAACTGACCCAGTATAATCACCCTCTCCCCTTGCTTTCTCTTGGTCCTGTCACAGGAACAAGCTACATGGGTGTGAGTAGCATGTTGCCCTGCAGTAAAAATTTGATTAGATTAGGTAAACTGTGATCTATTAGATAATGTTCCACACTAAATAAAAAATCTAGATCTGTCACATTCGTCTCGAATCCTCTGTTGATGCATGAGAACATGGTAAATTGACTGAATATTGAGAGTGTTTGATATGCAGGACTTTACTCATACACCTAAGTATCTGGTAGCCTTCACGGTTGGTTATGATCAAAGAGCAAATATTGATTCATGTGTAAAGAAGGTTTTTCCTCTCTCTCTCTCTGTCTCTCTGCGCATATACACATGCAAACACACACACACACACACACATTCGGATCCCAGTCACTACACTGCCTAGCTGCTGCTCTACTGTGCACCTTCTTTGCTCTTCTTCTCTTCCTTTTAAATATCTTGATATGGTTACCTGCAGTAACGACATGACTTATTTGTCTGTCTTGCAGTTTTCAGAGAACTTTACAATTGTTCTTTTCCACTATGATGGACGAGTGACTGAATGGGATGAATTTGAATGGTCCAAGCGGGCTATCCATATTAGTGTCCGAAAGCAGACTAAATGGTAATGAACTATAGCTAGCCTCTTAGAGAAAATGGGATTAAAGATTTCCAAGCTCATAGATTTGTACTTTCCTTGTCCTAGTGTCTTGAGTACACTTAACACCAAATTTTGAACACTGTTTGAAGATACAATTCCATGAATTTTTTTCTCCTAGGTGGTATGCAAAACGTTTTCTACATCCTGATATTGTCGCACCATATGATTACATATTTATATGGGATGAAGACTTGGGAGTTGAGCACTTCAATGCAGAACAGTGAGTTTTTAAGTCTGGGAATCTCGCTACAATTATTTTGGTTCATTATTCTGAAATTTTTGTTTCACCCTTTTTTGCACTTTTAGATACCTAAAACTCGTGAAGAAACATGGCTTGGAGATTTCTCAGCCAGGATTGGAACCCAACAAAGGGTTAACATGGCAGATGACAAAGAGAAGAGGTGATCGAGAAGTCCACAAGTAAGAATGACACAATAACTGTATAATGTACATACAGAAAAGTCAGAACTTGACTCTTAATATTAGATCTGTGTTGCTAACACATAAGATTTCTTTTCTTTGTAATTCCTATCAGAGAGACTCAGGAGAAACCTGGCTGGTGCACAGATCCACTTTTACCTCCTTGTGCAGCGTATGGATAGATTTGCCTATGTTGATCTTGTTCTTCTTAAATGCTTTGGTTTTCTTTACCTTTTATGTAGAATCAATTTGTTCAGAGCTCTAGGCTTACTTCTGGGTTGCCGTTACAGATTTGTTGAAATCATGGCTCCAGTGTTTTCACGAGATGCATGGCGCTGTGTATGGCATATGATTCAGGTAAAGAAGTTTATCCTAATCTTTGGACTTGAAAGAAAAATGTGCAGCTCTCTCTCTCTCTCTCTCTGTGTATGTGTGTGTGTTGGTGTGATGCCAATCACCTTGTGTTGGAATTTGCAGAATGACTTGGTGCACGGATGGGGTCTTGATTTCTCTCTAAGAAAATGTGTAGAGGCAAGAATGTCTTCTATTCCTCGTCTTTAGTTAATCCATTTTGGCGTATTGTACTTCATTTCTTATAATTGCGCATAATGATGGTCTTATGTTGAACTATTTTCCATTGAACAGCCTGCTCACGAGAAGATTGGAGTTGTAGACTCTCAGTGGATTGTTCATCAAACCGTTCCTTCACTTGGTAACCAGGTGAGGACACTCTTTGGTCTTCTTCAATTGTCCAAATCATGTGTTTTTCCTTCATTAATAGCATAGGAACTCTGCAACTTCTGATGTGGAATTATTTGTTAATAGGGTGAATCACAAAATGGGAAGGCGCCGTGGCAAGGGGTAAGTAGCACTGTTATAAAATTGCTATACTAAGCGTGTGTGTTCTTGGACATATTAAAGCTGGTACTTCATGCTCTGAAGAATACGTGACTAGACTGAGCTATCCTCCTCTGTAACAGGTGAGAGAGAGGTGTCGAAAGGAATGGACCATGTTTCAAACAAGATTGGGCAATGCTGAAGCATCCTATTATAGGGCCGTGGGGATTGATCCTTCCGCCAGCACAGGTCATTAGCGGATGGCCACTTGTATACTACTTGTCATTTACCACATCTTAGGCTCCTATATAATTCTGATAGAGTGATTTTTTGCTTGTAATTCCAACAGTTACTCGTTATTACTGGTCATAAAAAGAAAATCATAAAACTTCCTTTTCTTGTCATTTTGCTGACTTTTTTTTGGAGGCCAGCTGGTTTTAAGAATCCCAATAAAACGTAGTTTTCACATTCTTTCTGAGGTCCATGGTTCATTTGACAAATTATAGACCTGGAAACAACACAAACTGAGAAACAGCAAAAATGAAACAACTTTGCAGCCGTTGCCACCCACCCAACATCGGAACTGTAACCTTTGAAGCATGTTATGTTACTACAAGTGGACTTGTTCCTTGTTCCTTGTTCCTTTCGCCGGGGCTGGGGCTGCGGCTGGGGCTGAGGCTGAGGCTGGTCTTTCCATTTCAGGGTTTCGGCACGCTAATTGCCATGCCAGCCCATAATCATCCTAAAATAAAACGACTAATCATTCTGTTAAATCTTAGACGTCATGTTTTTCCACGTCCAATCCAAGATAGATATTTAAGTAGCAAACTGTCATCAACCTGTCAAAGAGCAATGTCGTTTCAACATTCAATCACAAACCATCAAGTGGTCCCTACTCAAGCTGGTTCTATGTCCGTTCCGCTTACATGAAAAGATCTCAATCAAATCGTACGGCCATGAAGGCCATCACGCGGCTGCCAGAAATCAATAAACTTCCACGTATCAAACTCGAACCTCTGTCTCCCTCTCTCTCTCTTCGCTTGCCACCAGGTACAACCTGGTACGCCCACCACAAAGCTCATGGGACACGTGTTACCATCGCTAGTCCTACTGAAAATGTCGAAATCAGAGAAAAGCAGCAGCATCGTACAACCGCGTTCCACGTGTCGCCACATTAACAATCGTCATTGTCAGCTTTTTGAACCATGGTTACTGAACCAGTGGTTAAGTCTTGGGCCTATGGGTATTTATCATGAGGTCTCGACCCTGTTAAGTGCCGGGGAAGGCTAATTTTATTTTAGCTTTTCTGGTGGTGTCTTGGAGACCATCTGCTTGCTTCTGCTTTTCTAAGTCTGTTACTTAATTACCTGCTCTTTCGTACCAATTCGCCAAGACAAGAGGTTATCGTCATTTCCTTGGTGGGTTCTTTGGATATTCATTATGGGGCTCTCCAGCTTCCCAGCAGCAGCGGAAGGAGTGTTACCTGTGTTAGTCCTCAATACTGTTTTGTCGCTGGCTCTGATAAAGAACATGATCAGGTCTGTTCTACAAGGGATGGGTGCGGATTCACGGGAAAGACGAGATTTTGAGGCAGACCCAGATGAGAATTCACAAGATAATGCAAGAGATAGAAGAGTGTCTATAACCCAGTTCAAGTCCTTGTGCCACAGTAGCGGCGATAATAATACTAGTGGTGTTAGTAGTAGCTGTGGCAATGGTCGGGTCAATACACTTGAATGCTGTGTGTGTCTCTGTAGATTTGAAGCTGAAGAGGAGGTGAGTGAACTGTCCTGCAAGCATTTCTTCCACAAAGGTTGCTTAGACAAGTGGTTCGATAACAATCATAGGACGTGCCCTCTGTGTCGATCTGTCCTCTAATGTCCTCTAGTTAGCTCTGTGTTTTTCTTTTTCTTTTTATTTTTGCATCATTCAAGTTAGCTTATTTGGAGGGCATATTCTGTTCACTCTTTTTTTTTTTTTCTTGATGTTATAGCAAAGTTACAAAGTGCCCATAGAAGTCTAGTTTGTGCATCTGTTACATTTGGCTAGGTCAGATTCAGAGGGATTGTATCATTTTCAGCTTATATTTGGAATACCTTCTTCGTGTTAAGCATGATTCTCAGAATATCTCGTTTGAACAAGTTGTCAAAATATGCTCATTCGAGATTCATGATATGAAACATCCTAGATGCCCGTGTTAAGTTCCTCTTTGTAATAGACCTGAAAATTACGTCTATCAAACAAAGCATGCAGTTAATGCAACTTACGACGAAAGCATGAATCCTTCTCTTCTGATCTTAAACCGAAACAGGCGACTTCCAAGTTTGAATGCCCTGTTGTGGATAACCCAACATCCTTATTCTAGCAGTGCTCCCGTTTGTTAAAAATACAAAAACTGTTTTGATTGGGCCATACGGCAGCATTTTGACGTATCGTTTTTTTCCAGTTGTCGGCCTCGAAAAGAAGTATTGTTTAGAGTTCCAAATAGAAACTTTAGTTCCATCGAAAAAGAAGGGATCCAAGAAATAACGCAGAAAGGACCACAAATAGAATCTTTTCGAAGTTTGAAGAAGAATCTATAGACAGAGACGAAGCAGTCCGAAGTTTGAGTTGTTTGTTTTTACTTTTTATTTATAATTATATTAATATAACGAAAATTTGATCTTAAAGCAGGTTTTTGACAACTGAGTATTCAACCCTCAGAACGATACAAGACTGCATTCTGCATTCCCACTGCACAGTACCAATGGACTGTGATGCCTTTTGGCAGGGCTGTTTCTATAGTTTTATAGGCCCTAGGCGAAATTTAAAAAAAGGGCCTTAATAAATTGACAATATACTTAAGTTTACATATTTGTATGAAACATAAATGATTCAATTTATAAGTTTGCATAATCAAATAAATATTAAATGATCATAACACTAACAAATACATAGAAGATCATGATTTATGAAAAAACAATTTCTCCGTGCATTTCTAGATGCAAAA
>JAOSBK010000001.1:5996753-6024608 GCA_027568895.1 Erythroxylum shatona | reverse complement strand
CTGAAGAGGCTCTGCAAGTGTAGAAAGAATACTTGTAAAGTTGAAAGAGTATAGTGAAATCTCAGACTAACTCTGAGAACTGGACGTAACTTAAGGTTTGTGGTGAACCAGTATAAAATCGCAACGTCTATTCTTTAACTCTTATCTTTTAATTTTCTTGTTGCTACATGAGTAGATAATCTTACTTGCGATTGCATTGCTTATCAACTTTAGCAAACTATTTTAGTAATCATTTAAATTTTCGTAAAGAAATTCAAGAAGTCTCAAAAGATTAATATTTTCGAAAAAATTACACAATTCAACTCCTTTTCTTGTGTAGTTTACATATCATATCGGATTTTTCTATTAACAAGTGATTTACTTCATTGAGCTCTTTCATTCATGTGTAGGATCGCCACACTCACCTTCGTCTTCTCAGTGTCTGATCTAACACGAAAAATTGTTCACATCTGTACAACCATAGTTTAACACTCTTGCTATCAAATGGCGGAAACTCGATCCTGCTCATCTTGTAGTCGTCACATTCCCGTCTCGCTCTTGCCCTACTGAACTACCTTACGATGTAGTTTCAATCGCTCCATCTTCGCCTCTCGATTTATAAAAGCTCTGTGGAAGTAAGGCTCGTAGTTTTGTCATCTCTTTTTCTAACTTTTCTGTTCTGTTTTGAATTTCCAAGAACATTCTCTCCATTACACTCTTTTAACTTTCTTCCATTCTTCTCAACTCTGCGCCTCTGGTACCTTCTGCTATTGTTGTTTTTTGTTCATAGGGTCGACTTCTCTAATACCAATTGTTGATAACAAAAATGGGACTAACATTTTGTGGAAATGTTGTTATAATTTTGTGAGAAGGAATAGAAAGAAAAAAAAAGAACAAATCACATACAACTTTTCAGCCGTTATAATTGATTAGATTCGACTTTAATACAGTTACTATTATATTCTAATTCGACGTCCACAGTAGTAATACTGGACTTTTATTTAAACGCTGAGCACTGCTCTTCTTGCTAACGCTTTTATCATCTTCTTCATCTTCCTCCGTAACAAAGCCCTTATTGTTAATAAGACAATAGGCCCCTAAAACCATGAGTTCCGTTTGTTCCTTGGTTGTTTATTTGTGGTAGGAGAATTTTCATATGACCCCTATGTATTCTTCCATGTCAAAGTTTGGTGCCCCATTCTTTACTACTTTTAATTTTCAAAATAAAGATTTCATGTGTCCCTCATGTAATGGTCGTTTCCTCGGGCAATAACAGAATTTGTTGTTGTCTCTCTCTACCTCTTCTTCTATCTTCATGAAAGTAGCTGTCAGTCATTTTCTTAAGGTTATGGCTTCATTCAAAACAGTCTAGATGTTCCAGCAACCAATGCGATTACGGTACCACTTCTTCTTCCAGATCTTAAGGGAGCGTTGAATTTGAGGTTGAGTTAGATGGTCATGGTATTGGATACTGTGTTCTGGGTCTTTTAATTCTGAGAAGAACTTAGAACGATTCGTCTCTTGGTGTAATGGCCCAATGGCAGCTTATGCACTAACACTAGGCCTAGGGGCATTTGAGGTGCCCTGAAGGGGAGTTAGGTTGTCAGTAACAAGTAAGAAGAACCTATACTCACTGCCAAAACTTAGTACGGTTTTGAGTTTAGTATATGCATGTACTTCCTGACCCGATGAAGTAAGCTTCATCTTCTACTTGATGCATTTTCGTTGACAAAACAGTTTTTCTTTGTTTATTATAGATCCTTCAATGTTAATTCTAAATAAAAGACTTTAGAAAGCATCTTCTGATTTCAACATAATCAAGACTTTTGTTTACCTAATGGTTCATTTAATGAAATGGAGAATGTTCTTAAAAGTTTAAAATTATAAATAGCAATTATTGTCTACTGAATTAAAAGAAGTACAGCTTATTTTAATAGCTTAATCTAAGAGTCATCTATATATGGATTTCTGTTTCTTATGTAACATTGAAAGTTCAAAGTAACTATTGATTTAATATAGGTACTAATTTTACTCATAATTCAAAAGGTTAAAATGAGGTTGACTTTAGCACGTTTAGATTATTATAGAGAAATTTTTATAGTTTAAATTAAGATTATAAAATTTTCATATTAACAAATTTAAAATTAGTCTTTCGTTTAAATAATTAAAAGTGATTACCTATATCATACTGTTTTTATAATGTTATTTCTCGAGCAACTAATTTTAATTAAAAAATTATGCCAACTTATCAAAACTGTTTTTTTCAACATATTAAAAAGCAACAATATTGTCCCATTAGTATATAAATCCGGTCGTTTAATAAATTAAAATGACCTTATTATTGAAATTATTTATAATGAGAAAAAATGAATTATTCTATTGTTAATTCCAATAAAAGATTGATGGAAGGACTTTTCGATTCAAAAACTACTTTCACGTATTTGTAACATTGTATAAGTAGATCCAATCGAATATCTTCAACACTTATGAGTCACTTTGTTTGATCTTTGAGGTTTAGAAAATTGGGGGACTAATTACATAGCATAATAAATTACTCAAGTAATTTCCCTGGCTAACATAGTGCCAAACTTTTCCTGTCCGCGACAAGAAATGAAAGATTTAAATACTCGGACAAGTAAAACATAATGTTTTAGTGTGCCAGACCGGACCATGTGCAACCCAAAATCGTATGAAGATAACTTCAATTTGTCACACAGGAGCAGTCGGGAAAATAGATCTGAGATCTACTAACATGTTCCTTCATTGACCTTAAAAAACAATATGTAGCATGATGTATTGTCGTACATGCAGAAGCAGCCTCGAGAACAAGCGTTTAAAACAAGAAGAAACTCGTACAGCTTCCACTTCCATGTAACTTTTTGACCCTTCAGTTTCGAGTGACATGGTACCTGAGATGCCTTGCCTCTAATTAGCCATACAAGTTCCCAGGAGAGTTCAGTTCAGTGCACAATATTACTTCTCAGAATATCGAAAAGTCCCTCCTAGGCTTAGGCAGGCAGGGTTATGGCCTCAACTGAAGCTTCGATATTAAATAACAATATAAAGAAAACAAACAACTTGCAATACTGCAGCCTTGGTTTATTTACATGCTTAGAATATATGCGAAGTTGGCAGCTACCTCGAATACGTTGTTTAGATTAAGATTCCAAAGTATACTTTTATGCATTAGTATATTAAAGTCATATTTAAAGTTCAATTTTATAATATAAACTTGTTATATTGATTTAATTTTGATTGTGAATACTAAAAATTTTCATCTAATTTTAATACTTATAAAGTGAAAGAGAAAAGGGTTGTTTTGCCTATAAAGCTATGTGGTACTAATACACGTTGATCATCCTAAAAATGTCAATAAAGTGATATACACTATACAAAAAGACGTGTCAAGAAATGTCAACAAAGTGGAATTGATCAGTAGACTAAACGAAGCATCCCAATGCATCTCTTTTTCATCCTTTTTAAGCTTTCGAAAAAACGTAGTTTCGTTGCAAGGTCCGATTCTTGCTGTTAAGCATAACGTAAAAAGCAGACATACTTCCTTTCATTTCATTCACTAAAAGCCTCTTCGCTTGGATGATCCGTATCCACTTTTAGATCCACTTTCACTCCCTTATAAGACAGACGTATCCTTCATTCATTCATATATACCTATACATCGCACGTGAATTTCCAAGTCACGTGCGATAATGCAGCGGAAAGGACAAAAGGCTTTAAGCCTGGAACCCATGTTATGTCAAAGCCTAGGGTTAGGGTTTGTAACCTTTTGTTCTTCGAATGAGACGAAATCATTGCACGACAAAGATATTCTAAGAATACTGTAATTCCTTCTTTTTAAAATACTATTTCTCTCCCAAAAAAGGACTTTAAATATACCTTTTCTCTTTACTGGCTTTTATCTCCCTCTGTCATTCCCAGTTTCACTGTGCTCAGATATTAAATAACCGTAGGCAACTAAGAGCCAAGACAACGAGAACCACTTGGTCAAACTTTTTTGTTTATGCGGAACTTTACTCGTATAGGGATGTCGGATGATGGGACAATGGCAGAGTCGTAGAAGAGACGTGTTTTTTAGCAAATGTAGGTTGTTTGTTTAAGCTATAGCGACCAGTCAATGCTGTTCTTTCTTTCTTCTTCTTCTTCTTCTTCTTCTCTTTACCTGGAGGATGAGAAAGGGAAATGCTTGGAATTAGGAAGAAAAAGAGTGGAGGGATCCAAAGAAGGGTTTTGAAGAAGTTGTTCAGATACTTAAAAGTAGGAAAAGGCAAAGGTTTCTGGTCCTCTGTAGAAGGGTAGAAGCCTTGAGAGGAACATTTCAACCGCATCCTTAGTCAGTTTCTTTTATATTTCGCTTTCATCGAACAACTCGCTCCTTCTGTTTTTTTGTCTTTGCTCTTTCTCGGCTTTATTTGTAAAATTAGTACATTGGTCTGAAATTCCTGTTTCTGCTATTTCACTTGACAGTTTATAGAAACGAGAAATGGAGATTATAACCTTCATCACTCCAGAAATGATAACCTTCTTTTTCGAATCATAATATAGCTTTTGGACAATAATATAGATAATGATAGGTTGAAGGAGTTAATGCCGCTTTGCTAGTTAGTCATTAGATCTCGAGAAACGGATTATCATATAACCAGCTGTCTTTTAAAATTTTCAAAAAAAAAAAAAGAAAGAAAGAATTTGCTGTATTTCAGTTTCTGCAAATGCCTTCAAGTTTAAAAGGAGTGATCAGAGAAAGCGCTAGCGATTAACAATGAACAAGTTTGAAACTTCTTCAGATGTTTTGTCTAAAATACTAAAAGGAAGCTATCCATATACCATAACAAGTCTCTCGCTCATGTTATAGCAACTGATTAGAGTCGTTAGACAGAACTGAGTACACAGTTTGCAGGCGTAAAAAATGAGAAAATAACTAAGAAGGTGAGGAGGAGAATGAGAAATCGGCCGAAAGAGTTTCAATAAATTTTCTCCAAAACAATTGATGAGACATTGGGAAATTTCCACAGAAAGATGGAGTTCATGATCTTTAGTCAAGCTTTGATGTTTAGTCTTCACTGATCACTCTAAGCAGAAGCCACCTGCATTAATGGCTATGGGAAACGAGATACTACCTGAGGTAAAGTTATATATACAGTCACAAACATCCACACGCACGCACATACATGCTTCATTAACAATATCATCTCGTACTCTCAGGACTCCGAGAACATGACAAATCGAACAAGAAAATAATCGAAAGATGAGGAAAAAGAAAAGAACAAAAACCTCATGTATCAGACTTGATGAAATTCTGAAAACTAACATGCCGAAGGAGGCATGAGATTCAACCCTAAGTCATCTTTGTCCAGCACCAAACGAGCCTTACTAGTCTCCAAATTTCCTGGATTGGAAGAATATTCCGAGTGCAATCTTTTCTTGGATAGTAAAGGGACACCAAATAACTTTGTCTTACAACCATTTCCAGTGCTGGGTTCTTCAAGAATGGGCAACGATCTTTGTGAAGTGCAACTTGGAGAGTTCAAGACGCTAATTTGAGGAACTTGCTTAGGGTTAGTGGTAGTGTGATGATATCCAAGAAGATGGTTGGTAGGTTTTTGTATAAGTGAACCATTAGTGGCTATAGGATTGGCAGTTGATTGTGGACCGCAAAGAAGCAAAGAAGAAGAATAGTTATTGCTTGGAACAACGGGCTTGACATGATTTTGGACAAAGTAGATAATATCGTTATAAAGCTTTTTCATGTGTGCAAGTTCAGACATAAGCATGTTGTTGCTTCTTCTCAGTCTCTCGTTGTCCTCTGATAAAGCAGTGACAGAGGTGTTATATCCACCAACTCCGATTACTGAGGCATTGGGACCTCCTCTTCGAGGCGACGACAGTGGTGGCGAGTCACACCAGTTGTTGTTAGCCTGCTCGTCTGATTCTGATGGTGAGATGCTGATTCTGTTTGAAAATGGAAAAAAGCTAGGTCCATTAACACCAATATGAGAATGTGGATGGTGATGGTGGTGGTGATTGAGTGCTACTTGTGGGTGAGCTGTTTTTCTTCTGTGTATTTCACACAACAAGTGCTTCTCTCCCTTCTTGAAGAATTCGTTAGCAAACTCCCACCTATCAGGTACAATCTTCCTGAAACCCTAATTTGTGGAATACAACAAAGAAACCCAGATCAGCATAAACACAACAGACAAACCCGAAACTGAAAGACACAAACTTTGAAAGAAAGAAAGGAACTTAATAGGGTTGGTGGCAGATAGATACATAGGTGTTCAGTTGTCTGACGAAGCTAGAGAAGTTGTTATGTTTGAAGTAGTTGGGAAGGAGATCGCGAGCAAACTCAGGTGGCCGCCAAACGACGAAGGTGGTGTCATCTTCACCCCAAGAAACTATGTGGTCAGTGGCGGGATCATCCACCAATTGGTAAGTTTTAGTGAGGAATGGAGCTGGAACTGACTTGTGGGAGTCCAGTGAGAGCAATATTCCTTCACAGTTGTCAAGCATAAGAGCCATTAAACTAGAGAACTAAGCAAGTTTTGAGAAACAGAGAGAGAAGGAGGGAGAGAGGGAGAGCTTATGGGTTCGATGTAGGTAAGTGTGTGAATGCGGTAACGTGAATCTTCGGGTGTGGCTTGCTGGATAAAAATGTGGAGGAGGAGGGACTGTGTGACACTGTGCACTATTAAGCTGATTGTTTTTTCTTTTTTCAGTTATTCTCTTCTTCTTTTTTTTAATCTTTGTAGTGATTTGATATTATATAGTTTTGTTTACCTCCTCGGTTACGTAGTGAGAGAGAATATGTGTCTGTATGTCTAGGACTGTGAAATAAGGGCCTTTCAAGACAAACCCGTGAACTCTTTCTCTCTCTCTCACACACACACACACTCTCTCTCTCTGACATTGATCCCGCCCACACCCACTTAAAATCAAGCACAAGAGGAAGGTGCAGGCTTTCTTTGAGAATTGACACTGACACCCTCCTTTGCCTACACTTGAAGTACATTACTATATACCATATATTCCATACAAGTCTAGCTAAGAAATGTTCCTCTTATAGAAGCTTAGATAATTTGGTGCGGAATCCAGATTATTATACGAGGCTTTCAGTTCCATCCTCCTCAACTTGTTACTCTTGACTACCGACGTTGTTGTCCATATCACTTGCATGAAAACAACATGAAGGTAGTTTGATATGACATGAAAATAAAGATTCTGTGTTCTAGACACACTAATTGTTCTACGGGCTCTTGATGTTTGGGTTTATACACTAAGTATCAACATATATATATATATAGTTCTAAATGTAGATGAGAAACAACAAGAGTGTTACTTATTGTTGTCTTGTTCTTCCATTTTGGTTTTTGAACTGGGACGTGCTATCTTGTATTATCTAATAATAGGAGCTTGTGTAAAAAGGGGGCATTGTGGTCATAAACCTTGGTATGAGACAACGGAGGAGGCTTCACTTCTCGTCAAACGAGTGTCCTCTTTTCATTTTGGAGCTTTCCTGTTGCTATTTAATATCGCCAACCCAACACAATCTTCTCCAATTTCGAGTCCCTATCATTTTCTATTACCATAGCAGATATATGGTAAAGGATGCATCGAACAACGTGATGGGGTCTTAAGCCTGTTTCTAGGTGACGGCATTTCTTCTTCTTCTTCTTCTTCTTCTTCTCTTCCCTTCTCTTCTCTTCTTTCACAAGTTTCTCCCTCTTTTACCCGCATAATATTCCAAACTTCAATACCAATATCATATATATTGATATTCACATGCTTTCTGGCTTCTACTACCTTTACTGACTAATAATTATCTCCATCCTCTATACAGGTCGTTTTAGCCTCTGCTTTGAGCCTCCAACTTTGGCTCTTTCTCGGCTCGACTTCTTTAACAGCTGACGTGTCTCAGGTTATTGAATTATTGGCTCTAAAAGTTACCATGAAAACTGAAAAAACTACAGCTTTTCTTCTCAGTCACTTTTATTGTAAGGGCCCAAGAAAATTTTGCTTCCATACAAAATACATTCAATATCTCTATCCCACTTTCATGGTCTCCTCTCAACACAGGTTAACAGTAACCTTATGATTTTTTTTTTCTTATCTAAAGAAAAACATTAAAAGGACAACGTTGAAGATTGTTTGTGCCTAGCTCCAATGCTAGAAGTGTCAAACCTGGGGCAAATTGAATGCACGAAACTCATTCCGCACTATTAATGAGTACATATCTAGGGGTCATGTAAAGTTTCATGAATAAGATTATAAGAGGATTCGTTCTGGAATTAGAAAGGGCAGCCAGCAACTAATGTAGGGTCGAAATCAGGTTCTCTACAAAGTCGAACAATAGTAACATCATTACTAATTATTTCACTTTGATACTTCAACTGACTGTTTATATCATGTCTATGATTCTCATTATTGGAAAAACAAAGTTGCACCGCCTAGTTCCCCACACCCCCATGATTATTCCTTCCATTTTGAAAAGGAAAAAACCAATTCCCTTATCGAGCTCAAGAAAGAAAAAGAAAAAGAAAATGCCGTTTTGATCAGTTAATCGTGTTCCAACCAAATCAATCCCCATCCTTAAACCGTGTAAAGGGACCATACATATGTTCTTTATCGTCTGATGATTATCCAATAATGGAACATTTCAATCGATAAGCTTGCTAAGTAAGTGACCGTATTTGCAGAACAACGTCCTTGGATGACTGTAACTGGTCAGAAAGACATTAAAGACTGTCCAATGCATGAGTTTGCAGGTTACGTACTGTTCTGGAGGAATTGTTGCGTCGAGTACATGTACAAGTTAAATTCATTAATGAACTGCTATATTTATGTTTAAGGAAATCTCTGTCACATGATGTCATTACATGTAAATTTTTGTAGAATTCCAAACTTAATTTACTATTTCAGCACCAAAAAAAGATGCATGTGACATTTATGATTAATCTCTTTCTGTGGATAGCAAAGAACCTGGAAGTAAAGGAGCATTGTCAGATTCCTGTATTGATGTTCAATTATAACGGGAAATGCTCTCCTACGATAAGAAGCATCTTCCTAAAGTTTCCTACTCTATGTCTCTCTCACACGCACTCTCTTTTTCTTAATTCCCAAGTTCAAATCGCCTACCCTTCTGTACTCTGCAAGAATTCAGCGCCTAACTTGGACTCTGTCTTTGTAATTTTCAAGGTTCAACGTATGCTGTTCTCGTGATTCTTGGTGTTGCATTCTTCCTTAACAGTATAAAGTTTATTGTCACACATGCACTCCATCCATCTTTTCATGTTACATGCATATTTCTGGGAAGTTTTCCGGCCGTATAGCTCCTTTCCAAGCTCCCGAACTTGAACCTAGTCAGATGTACATCAAGTGGTCCAACACCTTTCGTTGGTTAAGACTGACAAAATCATTTTATCTGTATAATTATTGGTCCAACTCAGATTTTTAATACTTGAGTATTGTAATTAAGGGATTATCATTATTTATTTGATTGTCCATTACGAACCACTTGATGGGTGTGGGTCCAACAATCATACGAAAGGACCCCTTGCATTGATGGAGGAGAGCAGTTTATGGGTAATAATAGGTAACAAATGCATGAATAGTTAATCAGTAAGAAGGTAAATTTCATGACTCAAAGAAGCAATCTTTCGGCTAATTTTACGAGTTCGTATCGTATGGTCCACAAGATATAGAAATCTATAAAAACAAAGTCTGATCTTTCTCTCTCAAGTTGTCAGCAACTAAGTCAGATCCTACTGAACCCACCACCACCATGACTAGCAAAATCAGTCCGACCCCCACAAATAACACTTAATCTCTAACATGTTGAACAAGAGCCAAGAAGATTCTATTCCAACTTCTAAAACACAGTGAAAGTGAACCCCACGACCACCCATCCTCTCTTTCTCACATGACAACGTCGAATACAGCTTTCGAATATACATTATACAATTCGCAGTTAACAATAAACAAAAACACAATGGTCAGTATTAGATAATCTATGATGAGAATTTCAAGGAGAGACAGCTTAAAACACAGAGAGAAAACGAATTAAAAAGATCCGTGTATTTAAAATTGGTTAACAAATAAACAAACTATCTTTGAGTTGAAAGAATCAAAATCTGTGTTCTATACGACAAGCTACAAGGTCTTTCCTGTCGCTGCTGTCACTCTCTCTTGTCTGACTCTTTTGACCCCTCCCCTACACTGAGGGAACACAACCATGTAGTTCCCCTATTGAACATAAAATATATTTGCGGTATGCATGCACAAAGAGCATCTCACTCGATCTCAAAATAGCATCTTTAACAAATATTATATTAGTGTAATGTGTTGTAGCAGAGATACTAAAGAAATTTGAAGAAAGTGCTTGCTCTGTTTATTGTAATTTTATGTGAAATTGATTTAGGACTAATACTTTTTAATGAGTAAAACTTAATTGATAGAATTCTTATTTATAACAATGTTTTAACACCTACACCAACTATCTATTTACATTCACAAAATGGATATTAAGTACGAATTTAAATACAAATTGGATTAAAAAATGGAATACAGCATTACTCGTAGAATTAATCTTAAACACAAACTAATTCATAAAAATCCAGAAATTATTCTAACAATATGTGTTATGGGTCACGAGGATATGGATCCCACGAGCAAATGGCTGGATATTAATGGACAGGACGAGATACTCGTTTGTCTCACTGAAACAAATGTAGACAAATTGGGTTTGTCCTTTCTTTAATGATGGAAACGGACACCTGTGTCCTTCCAAAACGATTCATCATCTGTCTCAGGTCCTGTTGTTGGGATCTTACAGTGTAGAAGAAGAAGAGGTACTTTTGGTCTAATAAAAATGCTATTTCTTTTCCTCCGAGTCTCACTTTTTCCACCCCCATTAAATTCAATCACCACATCATAAACAGTTTAACTTCTTGTTAAATAGTGTCGTCACGAAGAGATTGTAAAATTCTGATCCATGATTTTGTTATAGTTTGGAATTGAAAGTTAAAGAAAAAACCTCGTAGTCGGTGATTCCCACAATTGTTTTCAAGTTGTACGTACTCTTTGTTATTATAGCCTGACACTGCGTCATTTCCTCGTTTATTATAGTTTGAGCAAAGTATATATTTATCTTAGACATGCATTCCATCACTTCAAAAGGAAAAAGCTGTAAAGAATTCTCTTACTTAAAAGCTGATGAGGTAATTTAGTGTATTGATGCGACTATGAAAAGATCGAAGTCTTAAAAGGCATTGGCTCTGTATGGCTTGAACTCAGCTTCGGCAAATGGAACCCATTTAATTTTGGGAAACGTAGAAGCCGAAAATGCTCGACAATTCGAAATTTCAGTGCACTGGAAACATTTATTGTGTCCCCTTTCTTAAAGTTTTCCTTTCTTGGAATTCTAAATTCTCTATTAATTGTTGCGACATTCTATTTCAGATTTACAAATATTCTGGGATGATTTTTTTTCCCTCTATAATTATGATGTTGTATCAACCACAAATACTGCTGATGTTATATATTGCATATAATATTACTTTATACAAGGATGGGGCACATGATTTTGTGTTCGTATCAAGTACTACTTGATTTGTAGTATAACTAAAGTCATCACTCGTAAGGGGATGATATTGCACTATAAAATGCCATATCACTTCACTACAACTACGTGATATTAAGAATGCAAAAATATCCATTTATATTCTTTCGTCAATGGATGCATGATAGAAAATTGATCACAAGAAACTTCTGCCAATTGCCCATGTCTCTTAATTAGTGGTGTAAAGGATTTGGAACAGCTAGTTTCAAATCTCTTCTATTTCTGTTATTTATTGTAGCTGATCTTCTGATTTTCTTTTATCCTTTAAAATTATTGTACCTTAATACATGTATATAATGTGTAATATCAATGTAAGCTTATTTTTACAATCAATATCTTATCATGTTATCAGAGCCAACACTGGCTTAATAGCTTCCTTCTTGTTCCTTTTTTTTTTTTCCTCTGTTGCATTCTTGGCCACCAATTTTGGCACTATTCAACCTGACTCTACAGTCTCCTTTGCGCTAAACCAACTCAACATTGCCCATCAACTACCTATTAAATTAAACTCCACCAATCATCTGTTGTGGAAGACACAATTGCTACCTCTCCTACACAATTATGATCTAACCCATCATATTGATAACTCCATGCAGCCTTCCCCTCAATTTCTCACGAACAACCCAATCCAGTTTGACAACGGTGGTTTCGCCAAGATTAGCTTGTTCTCAATTGGATTATTGGCTCCATGACCGAGTCCTTTGTATCTCAAATTGTTAGCCCCGCCATTGCTCATAAGGCCTAGCAAAAGCTTCAATCTACTTATGCCTCTAGTTCTAAGGCTCAAGTTCGAACACTAAAGAACAACTTCTATCGTTTGAAGAAGAAGAATGAATCAGTCATAGACTACTTTCAAAGGGCCAAACGCATCTTTGATCAACTGGCCGCTATCAAACGTCCGGTTCCTGAGGATGACTTAGGACAATTAATCACTAACGGTTTGGATTCCTCTTATTAACCCTTTTGTCAGAACCCATAAGAATCGCCTAGATTATGTTTCTGCTAATGACTTGTATGGTTTACTATTAAGTGAAGAACTCAATCTTGCCCATGACTCTTCCTCTAGCGTCAATGAATCTGTCTCGTCTACTGCTTATGTCATTCAGACCATGACTTCTTCATCTAATCGAAATCCCTTTACGCATGGGAGAGGCGATCGTGGCAGAGGGTGGGGTCGCGAGTAGTAGCATCAGTCTTTTCCTGACTCGCATCACTCCCAAGGAACTCCTGTCTACTTGTTTTCCACTGATTGTATCCCTACCTGCTACAATTGTAATGGGACAGGTCACTACTCTCACCAATGTCCTTCTCCTCGCCAGCGGACAGATGCCCCCCTCTATTGCCCACACCTGCTGCCCACCTAGCTTCTTCACAACAATCTCATCCCTGACAATGGCTATTGGATTCTGGAGTTACTTATCATCTCATTGCTGATATGGACAATCTTGCTCTTCGTCATGATTATAATGGCCCTGTGGAAGTTAAGATCAGTAATGATAAAACCTTACCAATCTCTCATATTGGCTCCTCCAATTTTTTTCTAGCCATTCTTGTATGTTTCAGCTGGATAACATTTTATGTGTTCCCCATATTTTTGTTAATTTTTTATCTGTTTCCTACTTTGCTAAATCTAACAATATTTCTCTTGAATTTTTTCCAAATCACTTTGAAATCAAGGATATCCCCATGAAAGCATTGCTTCATTCAGGTCAGACTAACAGCGGCTTATACTCCAACTCCCTTGCACCTTCGACTGTTGGTCTTATTGCTCCTCAAGCTCACACGGCTTCTCTTTCTACATGGCATGCTCGTTTTGGCCATACCACTCCTCACGTTGTTCATCAAGCTTTAGTTTCCAGTTTCACAAAATTTAGCATTAGTGATTTCCATTGTTTGTGTCGTGTGTAGTCTTAGCAAAATTCATAAATTGCCTTTCCTTTTGTCTAGTTCTCGTGCTAATGGACCGTTAGATCTTATTTGTTCAGATTTATGTGGACTTTCTCCTATTGCATCTTTTGATAATAAAATATGTGCTCTTCTTTGATTGCTTCAGCAAATATTCTTGGATTTACTTCATCAAAAACAAGTCAGAAGTGCAAAACGTATTTATCAAATTCCAACTCCTTGTTGAATCACAAAATCAAAGTATTTCAGGTAGACTGAGGAGGTTAATTTTAGAGTCTCACCACACTCCTTCAACATGAAATTTCTCAACATAGCTCATGTCCCAAAACTCCTGAGCAAAATGGTTGTGTCGAACACAAGCATCGCCATATTGTTGAGACTGGTCTTGCCTTGCTCACTCAAGCTTTGGTTCGTAAACAATTTTGGCAACAAGTTTTTGACACTGCAATTTATCTAATTAATAGGCTGCCTACACCTTTTTTCTCAAATAAATCCTCGTATCAAGTTTTATTTCAGTGCTTACCTAATAATCATGAACTTAAAATTTTTGGTTGTCTATGTTATCCCTGGCTTAAACATTGTGCTCATGATAAACTGTCACCAAAATATGTTTCTTGTGTTTTTCTGGGTTACAGCAAAATTCATAAGGGTCATTACTACTTAAATCTAGTTTACCATTATTATCTCACGTCATGTTTTGTTTGATAAGCAGGTTTTGAAATTTCAAAAGCACGAGATGATGACTAGCTCCAATTCCTCTCCAGTTACTATCTTCTTACCATCCCAAGATCATAGCACCTGACCTCCTGCATCTTGTCCATCAACCTTATGTGCTACTTCGACATCTGCTTTACAACACCAACTTCCCTTGCATCCACCACCAAGTTCTCCTCATCAACCTATTCTCCCGACGACATCTACTCCCCCAAACCAATCTCAACTGCACCCACCATCGAGTTCTTCTCCTCCACCTGTTCTCTTGCCAATACAGCCCTCTCATATGTCACCAAATCTGTCACCTTCCTCAACATTACCTCAACAACCTACCTCCTCTATACCATCCAACATAGATGGCTTATTACTAGTTGTTGATCTCACCAAATATCCCACTCCCACTGTACCTCCTTCTCCCCATATTTTTCGAAACAAGGCCCATCCTATGCTGACTCTTCTTCAAACAAATTCTTTAAAGCCTAAGACCTTTCATGCCACTGTTGATGATAATTCTGAACCTACATCCTTTCGGACTGCCAATAAAGTTCCCCATTAGCGATTTGCCATGAAAAAAGAATATGATGCTTTACTTCACAACAACACCTAGTTCCTTATTCTGTACAATCCCTAACAAAATGTTATTGGCTGCAAATGGGGTCTATCGTGTTAAACGCAATCCTGATGGCACGATCTCATGCTATAAGGCTCATCTTGTTGCCAAAGGGTTTCATCAATGCCCTGACACTGATTTTCACAATACCTTCAGCCCGATTGTCAAGCCTTCTACTATTCGCTTGTGCCTTTCTCTTGCTGTTTGACTTGGTTGGGATGCTCGCCAACTTGATGTTTCTAATGCATTTCTACATGGATCCTTAGATGAAGCTGTTTACATAGAGCAACCTGATCCTGGCTTCATCAGTTCCGCCTCCCCAACTCATGTTTGTCAATTGCACAAGTCTCTTTATAACCTGAAACAGGCCCCTAGACAATGATATAAATGCCTCACTGATGCGTTATTGTACTTGGGATTTTTTAGCTCCAAAACTGATTATTCGCTTTATTTCTATTGTAAAGGCGGTCATATGATTTATTACTTAATCTATGTTGATGATATTCTCTTTATGAGGAATCATTCTTCCCTGGTTCATAATGTTATTATTTCGTTGAAGATGTTCTTAGCTTTAAAGGACTTGGGTCGACTTCATTATTCTCTATGTGTTGAGGAGCAATGGCTTAATGATAGTTTACTGTTATGTCAGACCAAATATATTCATGATCTTCTTGATAGAGCCAATATGCTTGATGCTAATGGAGTCTCCACTCCAGCTTGTCCCTTGGTAAAATTGATTGCCATTGGTGATGACTCCTTTAAAGATCCAACATTATTTCGCAACATTGTGGGGAGTCTTTAGTATCTCCAATTTACTTGACCAGAATTATTGTTAGAAATCTTTGTATTATTTCTGTGTAATTCTTTCTGAACTGATGATAATGCTTGGCTTTGTTTTTGCATGAAATTAAAGATGACACATATTGTTTTACTTGGTTCGATAGCACAAAGCTATCTACGTCCAAGGGTCAAACTAACACACCAGATTATTATTAAGATCAAGAAAGGAGAAAATATAAGAGATTGGGTGTTTACAGAACACCTGCAAGAGTTCTATCAAACTTTTTAGTACCCACTGTAATGTACTCTAGCACTCTCAATTATTTCCTCACTTGAAAACAGAGACATGTAAACTCTATAGGCTTGTAATGAACCCATCATTTATGTTTTGCAATCAACAAGGTATCTCAATTATGCACTCTCCAAAATCCACCCATTGGGCTACGGTAAAGCTAATACTCCGCTACCTTCGTGCTACGTGTGATAAAGGTCTATTTCTCGCTAAGTCTTTTTCCACCTTAATCTCTGCCTATTGTGACTCTGATTGGGCCAGTGATCCTGATGATAGGAAGTCTGTTACTGGCTATTCTATTTTTGTCGGTTCTAATATCATTTGTTGAAGTTCTCACAAACAACGCACTGTCTGTTGTTCTTCCATAGAAGTTGAATATAGGGCCATCACTGCTACAATTAATGAACTTCACTGGCTTTGTTCATTGTTAGGTGAAATCGACTTCCACCAAACTTTTGTTTCTCATCTTTGGTATGACAATTTCATTGCTACCTATCTCACCTCAGCTCCAATTTTTCACTCTCGCTCCAAGCATTTGAAAATCGACTTTCACTATGTTCGTGATAAAGTTCTCTCCAAGGCTCTTATTGTTTGCTATCTTTCTACTAATGACCAACTAGTTGATCTATTCACTAAGTCCTTGACAAAAAACAAATTTCTGCACTTTTGGGACAAGTTGAGAGTTCAGTCCTCTCCTCAACTTGAGGGAGGATGATAAGGATATCTCTTCGCTAGTTTCAGATATCTTGTATAGCTATTATTTATTATAACTGATCTTCTGATTTTCGTTTATCCTTTAGATTTACCTGCATGTATGTAAAGTGTAGTATCAATAATATACCATAAGCTTATTTTGCCATTCAATATCTCATCACCAAGGTTCTTCCCTTTTCTTCTGAAATCTTTATATACCAGAAACTGTGAGGTAATTATCAGCCACTGTTTAAGACTTATCTTTTTTATCATCATCTTGTAGCTAACTTGTTATTACCAAAATTTAATGCGTTGCCTTGATGGGAAAAGGGACTGTTTAAGACCCAGGCTGTAAGCATCCTAAGAAAAGCC
This sequence comes from Erythroxylum shatona, assembly GCA_027568895.1. Taxonomy (NCBI): domain Eukaryota; kingdom Viridiplantae; phylum Streptophyta; class Magnoliopsida; order Malpighiales; family Erythroxylaceae; genus Erythroxylum; species Erythroxylum shatona. Next base: position 6,007,637 of record JAOSBK010000001.1, on the reverse strand, counting down.
AGATGACCAGATAGATGTATCTATATTTGTGCGAAACCTAAGACGCAAAAGAGACACAATTTTATTACATATTGGATGCATGAATTTCGCTTGCTATATATTGCAATTATTAGCAAACAATATGATGCGTGGTCCATAAATTCCATAACTCCAAGGAAATGCTTTGTCTCATGGAAACTTATAAAGCCGTGTCACATGTTATTCCATTCCCTGGAAGACAAGTCGTATTCAAAGGGATCTACAAATATTTGAACTTTAAAGCAATCATGCAAGGTTTAAGATGGTTACTTTGATATTAAATTATACTATGAACAAAATCAACAAACACATTGACCCAAATGGAGTAAAGAAGGATGCTTTAAATTGATTGATTGGATAGTGATGAATCTGCAAACTTAATCAAAATAATCTTAGAAAATGTGGATTTGATTTCCATGCAAAAGCTCTTTTCCTTAGAAGAAAAAAAGATTTTTAAAAGCAGCTTCTTTTCAAAACAGTCTCTTTAATAGGACGTAGGTCCAAAAGGGTTTCTACATTTTGAAAGAAGAACTTTGTTAGACTTGCATGGCGTACGATAGTTTACTAATTAATAAAAGCAAGCTAATTTTAACACGCTTTAGAGTTGCATCAAAAGCAGAGAACAAGAATAGATGTTTTTACTTATCTTTCTTTCCTTTCCTTCTTCTTTCCTATCCATTCTTTTCAATTCTGCTTTGCTCTCTCTCTCTTTTTCCGTCTTTGTTAAAGGAGTTGATTGCAACTTCTACATGAAAGAGATGGTATCAAATATAAATAAACCAGAGAAACTTCGTCATGTACAAAGGGTAATAGATTGGTCACATAAAAGGTATATACTATACAACATGCAAGTATCTATCACAGACACAAAAGCGATCGATGATCAACTTGGTGGTGATATGGTACTAGACCCTAGGAATTCCACTAATGACATGCTTTTAGTCGGTGCTATTGATGATCATCAGCATCATGTCTAAAAGAAATGGGACCGAAATTAAGTTGTATTTTCTTTCGTGTTTAGGAGGAAAATAATATTATCTATGTAAGACCTAAACATCATCAACCGAAAAAGCATTTAGACACCTAATGTCAAAAAAGACACAGGAGAAGAAGAAGAAGAATGGGTGAGAAGAGGGGAACATAAAGGCTGTTGGATCACATGCACATCACATTCTCTTTTTCTCTTACTCACTTCTCTTCTTTTTATACTGTGTCTGATGAGCGTTAAAGAGAACAAAAGTTATTTAACTCTAGATGTTCCTTTTTTTTTTTCCTAAAAGAAAGAAGAGCAAGACAGGTCCCACGCGATTTCAAGGCTGCTACTACTGCTGCTACTGATCCTCAATCCAAGGGATTCCTTTGCTATGATCAAAAGCCTCAATTGGGTCCCTCCATCATCTTCGCCATCATTTCATGCATATATATGAAGACCCCACGTTCTTACGTTCATTTACTTACAATCACAAAGCAGCTATAGGCGTTATTAAATTGATTTTTTTTTTAAGTTTTTCATTTCACTCATCATGACAACCAATAATTCATGACATGAAAATGGCAGTCTGGTCTCCTCGAAAACCAGTGAAAGTTTTTACCCTAATTGATTCAATGACGACCGATTCCTTATTTCCTGGGGAAATGCAGAGACCTTCAAATCATTTGCAATGTTGGGATGATCCGGGCTGTTCAGTTTTCGCTTATATATTTAGTTAACTCTCTTATTTTTGTAGCAAAGGAATTAAAGAGGAAAGATATTCCTTATATTCCATCGGTATAATCATATTGATATTATTGCCACCTAATAATCCACTATGAAAACCCTTTTAGGCTGGTCAATCATGTCAAGCAAAAAGCTTCATGAATTATCTGATGTCGATTACTCAACCAGAGCACAGAATCAATGGTCCCCAATTGATCGCTAATCGAGTTTCATCCGCTCCAAGTTGTTGACTGTTAGATTCTGAGGCGCACCAGAACAGTAACAATATCTTTAATTCCTACGTTGTAATACAACGTTAAAAGCTGGAGAACATTTATTGACATGAGATGTATGTAGCGCATGTCAAAAATAGAGCTACCATTGAATGAACTTTCTTTTTACCGAACCAACTTGACGATATTCAAACTACTTAAGAAGTTGTTCAATTAATTTTCAATTGGAAGGAGGGCCAGCCAAAGCAATCCTTAATTGGAATTATAAGATCTCTTTTAATTGATTTTTTTACAATATTTTGATATTTTACATTGTTGGATGGATCAATTTGAAAAGAATGTGACAATGCAAGATTTTCAAAATAAGAGTTATTAAAATAAATCCAATCGAAAAGTCAAAAATTAAATCGAAAAGTTAAAACGTTCAAAATTTTTATAATTAAATTGGTCGAATTGATTGAATCGTTAGATTTTTTCACAATATTTAAAATTTGTAACTAGAGTTTCTATAAAACTAAAAAATATCTTCGATATAACTATTGATAAATTTTACATCGTTATGTTTACTAAAAATTTATACTTTATGTTTGTTTATTGCAAAAGATTGTTAAATTGATAATAGAGAAATGAAATAGAGAGATGTGATTCATGATCTATGTTAATTTTAATATAGGAAGGTTTGTGTTAAAAATCAATTATACTTACATCATTTAATACATTTGTCTTAATTAGCATTTAATAGGACAAGAATATATATTTAAATATGTTTAATATTCATTAATATTAAGAAACAAATCGTTAATTAATTACTTTTTAGTTCTTTTTAATACTTATATTGCTCATTACTCTATCTTAATATTAAAATACTTTATTTATATTTCTAATAGTAGTCCACACATCTTCTCCCTCTACAATAGCAATGCATTAAGTTAATGTAATTTGTACACGAGAAAGAAATTAGAAATGGAACCTAATAATGGAAGACTAGCATTTCATTACCTCCATCCAGTGACCATTCATGTATGCAATCAATGTCAAGGAAGAAAGGATGTATGTACTATAAATTAATAACGTGTATAAGTTAAAGGTTAAATATATTGTAACTTCCAAAAGTTTGATTTTCTATTTTAATTTTTTATTTTAAAAATTATCTCGCACTTCTTTAAAATATTCTTTAGCACACCATTTCAAATTCAATATAATCTTATTTTGAAATTATAAATATACAAGAAATCAATTTTATATGAACTAAAGACTTACATGATAAATAAGTAATATTATAAGGAAATAAATGATAAGAATCGAAGTGAAAAACAATAGACTTCATAGAAAACAATATAATTAATTCTAAATTAATCGATTATCTTTTATTACTTGAACCCTACGTTTTCAATTAAGAGACTAGTTTCCTAGTGCCAACTAATTAATATGTGACATCTACATATAAATATATTTTGCCATGTAAGTATAATTGTTTCTCATTGAAGTGATACATTTTGCTATATATAAAAAAGGGATATAGCTAATTTTAATTTGATGAACATTTTATGATTTTTTTTCAATTCAATGTCCATTCTTTTAAATTTTTTAATTGAATGATCAACCTTTTAAAACTTTAATAATTTACTTCAAAATATTAGTTTTGTTAGTAATTTATTTATTTGGATAACGAAATTTTTGTTGTTCGTGATATGTAGATGTCTATATATATGGTCACTATTTTTTCAAGTGAACATCAACAATTCATAAATAATAAAGATTTTGTTAACTAAAGAATTAATAAAAGGTTGAACACTCAATTGTTAAAAAAACTGTAAAACTTTAACACTATATTTAAAAAATTTCCAAAAAGTTAGAAAATTTAGAATTAGTTAAGCTTGTAAAAGATTGTGAATCTTTCCTTCCATTCCTATGAAGTTTCAATACGTCACATCTCTCCAGTTAGTTTTCCCTAGTCCATCATAAATATTTGAGCAGACAAGTGAGTTGAAAATCATGCATGCCAGAAATTCAGAGGTTGTATGTGTCATGTTCAAGAGAAGCGGGTAAAGGCATACAGGGTAACTCCTTATGAAGCTGTCGTTGTATAGTTACAGGTACTTATATTGATTGGGGAAGAAGACATTTGACAAGTTGTGTCTGAAGGCAGACATGTAACGGAAGAGATGTGGGTATAACAAGATGCATGATTCAGTTTCACAAATGGAATAACTTTGACAGTTGGATGGATGGAGGAATATATATTGGAGTCCCAAAAAGAAAGTATATGATCGAGTGCATGGAGGGTACAATACTTGATGCAGAAAAGAAGGCAAAAAAGAGATACAAAGTGGAGGTAAGCCAACAGAGAAATGATGCCTCATTTGTCCCACAAAGTGAAAAGAGAAAGTAGAGAGAAGAAAGGAAAAAATTGAAAAAACAGCTTTTATGGGGGGAATAAGAAGAGGGGTTGGATGATTGAACTCTGGTAAAGAGGGACTGATCTTCCATAAGAAATTTGAATGTAAATTTCCAAAATCTAGACGTACAACATATCTGCATGGTTCTTTATGAAAAGAGAAGGGCTGGTAAGAGAGAAAAAGCTGGGGAACGGAGAGAGTGGCAGGCATTGACAGGACGTGAATCGGCTAGAGATTGCGGTGGAAGTGGAAGTAGAGGTGGAATAGTAGTGTGATAATGATAATGATAGTAATAATAATAATAACAATACTAATAGATAGAAAGATAGATAGTTATAATCATGGGGGAAGCATATTCACTTTCCTCTTTGTCATCACTTTCTAAGGCATGATTAGAAAAAAGTTGAACAATCTGCTTCTCTCCTCTTCCTCTTCGGCCCTCCACTCTTGTCCAATACACACCCAAACAAAAAGACTTGCTTCCCAAGACTTCTACATTGCTAAATTACTAAATTATAGGACAAAAGTTGATGCATGCGTTGTTAATTATACTTAATGTGTCCTAGTTGATTTTGACCTTAGGGTAATGCTCGAGGCTTGTAATATAAGCCACCATATATATATGTATGCACACATGTCGGAAGCTTGACAACCTTTTTTAGTTGAAATATAATTAATACTTTATATGCTTCTTTAAATATATATATTTTCAAATTTCATATAGGAAGTGAATATTAAAAATTTTATATTAAAAAAGAGGGTTATATTACTATCAAGTCAGTCTAAATTTAGAGTGTTTATAAAAAAAATTACAAGATATTATAATCTTTTCTATATGTATTTTCTAGTGTTGTTTGATGCCTCCGTTATAAGATTGTAATACCCAACAAAGCTTTTCTTAGAATTGTTTGTTATAAGATCGTAGGACACATCATTTATTCAACAATTTAAGCACCGCCGTGATATTTTTGACCCCAAACTTACGTACCGGTGCACTTATTGCTTGATAGGGGGCTAAGTTTTATATCCCAAGAGCCTAAATGCGAAGGCCCAATAAGTGAAAACAAATCTCCCTCAGCTATTCGTAAACTTATGATGCTTCCCCCGTCAAACGCAAGAGTAGAGTTGTACCATTGAGCCCAAGGCTCTTCGATCTTTTAATTTCGGTAAGCACCTTAAGAGAACGATGTTGACAAATAAAGATAAATTTCCTCAGCATTGGGGATTTATCAAACTGGGTATATATATTGCTTCCCGTGGAGTATGAAAATCGTGAAAGAGTTGATTTTGGGCAGTGGGAAACAAAAGCGAGCTTTCAGTAATACCTGGCATGATCTGTAGTAGTTAATGCTAACAAGTTTATATAAATACAACATTTAATAGCTAAAGCAGATCAATTAATGCCAACCGTTGAACTAGAGATGGCCACAGCGAGGGTACGTGCCAAGCCAGTTCAGCATACATTTGAATCCAACATAATTATATGGTGTTCATTTTCCAACCCCAGAAGCGTAACGAGGTTAGCATGCCCCTGAATGTGAGAACATCCTGGATAAAGTTACTAAAACAGTCTAATTGGATTAGCAAGTCCATAAATTCGAGAAACATCATGGATAAAGTTTCTACGATGAGTGTATTTACATACAAAAAGGCAAAGCAAACACTTGGATAACGGACCTAATATAAAACAAGGAATATTTGGATTCACTTTGTAAATTTTGGCTTTTTACAGAACGTACAGTTCCATTTGACTTATGTATATTGATCAATTATTTCCATGTATGAAGTGGTTCACTCGGACTCTAAACTAGCGACAGTGGATCATTCCACAAGATACGACAGAACTTCAGCATTAGCTCCAAAATAAAACCAAGAAAAAGTTATAAAAAAAGAATTCCACCTTATCATTTTTCAACTTGATTTCACTTCTCTCCACCCATCAGGTAGAATGAGTCTCACACTCAGATCTGAAACCTCAACCGCAATTAAAAACATGCGTTTCTAGATCTTAAGGATTCCTGAGGCAAATGCAAACTATAACACAAAAAAGTTAGTAAATGAAGTCATTATGCTAGGACTTCTTCTCTCCAAGTTGATCACAAGAATTCAAAGAATGCAAGATAACAAAACAAATCTCCACAATAATAAAACAAAAGAAACGATTAGCGTAGAAGCAACCAGCAAAACCACCAAAATGACATGAACAAATGCACATAATTTTAGCACAAGACTAGAGCTGTCACATGTGTTATATTACATATAGACTTCCATGCCAAAATACTTTAAGGATCGACACACAGGACAAAAGCTAACCTTACTTTCACAATCTTTACACAGGCATAGGTGCTTACATGGTAATAGAAGCATGCAAACTTCTTTCAGTCTGCAAACCTTACAAGTCATCAACTCTTTCATGTCATTATTGTCCTTGCAAATCAAGTGAAAATAACTGGCACGACCATTACAACAAGAAGCTGTGTCATCCACCTCACTGTTGCCACATCGTTCTTTACTATCTCTGCTTTGCGCATAGACTTGTTCAAGCTTAAATTTGAGGGCATGTATCACGTTCTCATTGTACATTGCTTGTTCCTGCCAAGCACACACTTCCACAGAGAGCTGTTCCATTCGCTCTTCAAGTTCTGCATTCTTCTTGTTAATGCTGTGCATCTCTGCTTCTTTTTCATGAAGTTTTTGAAGAATTTTCTCTTCCATCAGTGAGATAGTTTGAACTTGGTTAGTTTGAAAATTCTCTAGGATATTCTGCTGCAAACGATGAACCTATCAGAGAGGCAGCAAGTCATTAACACTTCAGAAGCAGCTGACCAGATTACCCACAAAAAGAAGCAAGCACCAAATTGATTTCTAATTTGTTCAAATTAACAATAGTCAATCACACAAAAGAAACAAAAAGCCTTAAACACTTTCATGTAGTTATGTTTCAGACACATGACAAATAGAATGCCTAGAAAACGATATCTTACTTCTAAACACGTCCCACTTAAATTTCATCATAAAGAATAGAATCCTAAATGAAGGACAGAAAGCAATTAGTCCTATGTTAACATGGACAACATATGAATAAAAAAACTAGTATAATTGTGCAATTCAGACAGTGGTAAAAAATTGCACCACTCATGAACCCCATTATGATGCTGCATTCCAACAGAATCAAACAGAAATAACCCTAAATGGATAATAAGCTCATTTTGCCTTGCATGTACAATCAAGTCTTGAAACAAAACACACCTCGACTTTGAGGAATCTGTCAATCTCTGCATCCTGTCGCAGTAGTTCAAGTTCAATATCATCACCAATAAGCGATATCAAGGCAGAATCACCAGAAGTTGAGGCGTGGGTATTGTCGAGGGACAAACCCAACCCAGTGGAAACCGATCTAGCTTGCAAGACGTCAACAGATGACATTGGTGAATTATTCTGAAAAAAGTTTTGCTCTTTGAGTCTCTTTCTCTTAGGTTCCAGTCCACAATTCCATTGCAAATCAACTCCCACATCACTCACATCCGAAACAGGACCCGCAGCCGGTCCCGCCACATGAACTACAGCAAATGACAGACACAGGAAACACCCAAATAACCTTTTAACTAGATATTCCAACTCAATTTCAACATTCCCTATTAGGGTTTGGCTATTGAATAAGGAACAAATCTTCATTTAGCAAGTAATGCTCAAGGAAAGGCACTAATTAAGAAATTTGTAACTCAGATATATGATTGAGGGGGGGAAAAAACCCTAAATTTCAATTTCCTATAGTGTCAAAACTACAAAAATAGGATTTTGAGAAAAACTACACAAAAGACGAAAAAACCATATAGTATAATATAATTACAGAGACAGAAAGAGAGAGAGAGAGAGAGAGGCAATACAAGGAGGTACGTAGGGAGGATGCTGATATTGGTTCAGCAAATTTGGGGCGTTGTTCAGAGCAGCCGGCGGTGAAATCTGCCCATCGGTTGAGAACAAGTCTCTGGAAATTAGACGCCCAAAAAAAAAAAACAGAACCATTACTCCAATAACATTAAGGACTAAAAGTTAAGTAGATAATCTAAAAATAAAAGTAAAACCGACAAAACGAAACTCACCTCAAGGTCTTGGGTGGTTGGGGCTGTTGTTGTTGAGGTTGGTACTGTTGTTGAAAGAGGTGCTGCAAATGAAGGGCCATGAAGAAGAAGAGGAAGAAACATCACAACTAGAGAGTGAAAGGGGATTTGGTTTGCTGAGGGCGACGGAGGCGATTCTCTAGAAAGTCCTTCAACTAATTCGGTTTTCCGGTTGAGATGGTTATAGTTTCATTGTTTTGCAATATGGTGGTTAAGTCCGTTGAGATGTATTGTTTTACTTTTGAGAGAGTAGCAGAGTAATATTCCGCGCAGTAATAATTTCATGATAATTTAATCGGTTATATTATTATATAATTTTAATTTATAAATAGATATGAGAAATTTAAAATTTTGGAGTTAAATAATAAATAAAATAAAAATTGTAATTAAATTATGACTATTTTAAAATTGTTATTCGTTAAAATTAGTTAAAAAATTATAAATATGTTAAATTTCTAGTGGATATTTAATTAAAAAGGTTTAAATATATTATATTAAAAATATATAATTTAGAATATAACAAATAAATAAGTAAAATTAGCAAATAAACATTTGGGATGAAAAATTAAAAAAATTACATAAATGTATAGTGTAATGTGGTTGTTATAAATGTATAAAATGAATAAAAAAGTTCTTAGAGAATTAGCTTAAAATAAATAAATGCTGTGTAATTTAAAATTTTGTTGTAAGATTATTAGTATCTAAAATTTTTAATTTATAATAATAAAAGAATCACGAAATAATTATTCAAAATATGTAAATTTAATACAAAAAAGATCGGATCAAGCGTTTGAATTTCATATCGTATCGGCCGGTAAACGGTACGAAATGCTAAACGCCGGTACCGGCCACAAATATCGGTCGCTATTGGCGTTTACCGGACGGAACCATCAATTATGGCTGATACCATAATCAAAATCAAATCAACATTTAAACCTAATTGTAAAATTGATAATCAAATGTGAAATTAATAATTAAATATAAAATTGTAAAATTGATAATCAAAATTAGTAAAATTGAAAAAGCTTAAATCATTAATTGACACATTCTTAATATTTGTTAAATGGTAATTTATTTTTAATATTTGGGTATTGAATTTTGGTAAATAATTAGTTAAGTATAAAATTATGGAATTAGAAATTAATAATAATTTGATTGTAGTTAATGATAGTATTTGCCTATTTAAGTATTAGTTTTAGCTAGGTAAATACACTATAAGAAAAATGTTGATTAGCGACGGAAACTTAGCGACGGAAAAATTACCGTTGGAAATTAGCGACGGAAAGTATATTTCCGTCGCTAAAATTGAGTGATTTAGCGATGGTACTACTACTTGTCGCTAAATTTGAAGGAAATTCATCGCGGCAAAATTAACAATGGAAAAATATGGTCGTCGGGAATCACTACAAGTTAGCAACGAAAAATTACCATCGAAAAATATACTGTTGAAAATTAGCGACGGAAAGCATATTTGAGTGATTTAGCGACGGTACTACTACTCGTCGCTAAATTTGGAGGGAATTCGTCGCAGCAAAATTAGCGACGGAAGTTACCGACGAAAAAATATGGCCGTCAGTCGGTAATCACTACAAGTTAGCAACGAAAAATTACCAACAAAAAATATATCGTTGGAAATTAACGACGAAAAGTATATTTCTGTCGCTAAAATTGAGTGATTTAGCGACGGTATTAACACTCATCGCTAAATTTGGATGAAATTCGTCACGGCAAAATTAGCGATAAAAGTTAGCGACGGAAAAATAACGTCCCTAAATATGGAGGGAATTTTTGGCGGAATAAAAAATTTTGAATTTACCTACTGAAAATTTCGTAGGTAAATTCCGTCGGTAAATAGATTTAGCGACGGAAATTTTCATTCCGTCGATAAAAAGGTGAGAATTATTGACAGAATAATTTTTTTTGAATTTACCTACGGAAATTTCCATTGGTAAATTCTTTTTAAATTCTGACATCTCCCTCCCACTTGTGTCTTCTTCTTCCTTTCTTCTTTTTCCTTCTTCCCGTGTCTCCTCTTCGGCTTTCTTGGAGCTCATTTCTCTATTGTGGACTCCTTTTCTGCTCGTCAACATTGTCTTCTCCAGCCATTGTCATCGTGTCCTTCGGTGGAGGTATTTTTGCAACTACTGTTGTGTTTGTTCGTATATTGGATGAAAGTTAATTTGGGTATTTATTGCTTTCGTTTATTTGTGTATTTTGTGATTGGAAAATAACTTTAAGGTACAAATATTAGTGATAGAAGGAACAAGACGTGATTTTAGTTATGATATTGGGATAAATTTATGATACATGTAAGGTGTTTGATGAAATGTCTATTCTTTGAAAAAATAATTTCAGTTCTTTATTTTCGGTTCTTTTTTAGTATGAATTTCATTATTTCAATTCTTTTACTTGAAATA
>JAOSBK010000001.1:5983085-5994063 GCA_027568895.1 Erythroxylum shatona | reverse complement strand
ATAATAATAATAATAATAATAATAGTAGTAGTAGTAGTAATAGTAGGAGTAGTAGTAAGTTTAAAATTTATAATAATAATAATAATAATAATAATGATGATGATGATGATGATGATGATGACGACGACGATAACGACGATGATGTTGAGTTTAATAATATAGTTAAGAATAACAATTGTTTATATGGGGGAGGGGTATTTATGACATTTTCTTATATGTTTGTTTTTGTTTTTAGGACAAGAATTCTTGTACCACAGTCTTAAAAAAACAAAAAAATTTTGTCCTTGTGCTCCGAAAACGGAACAAAAATGGGTGAGGATGGTAAGCAAACACGCGAAGGGACAGGATTATTGTGTCCTATCCTCAGTCCTCGTGCTGAAGACAGCAATCAAACGCACTGTAAGTCTTTGGTCCTTCAAGAACCTAGCTTTAGCCGAGTCAACTTGTAAAAGGCTTAAAACTCTCCTAAAATTCACACCTTGCTTGATCTACTCGCTAAGTTACCTTGGAACTTTCGCATATTCTAATAATGTGTGTGATTTAGCTAACCTTCTACCTGATGTCTATCTCAACCTTCTTTTAATCTCATATTTGAATTTTGCATCTCGTAAAAAAATTATGCTAATGTGTACCAATGCATGTCAACGGTTGACATTGCCTTTTTTTCTTCCTTGCCTTTTCGCAAGTCTTTATGTTGTTTTGTTATTTTGCAAATTGAACATTGGTCAAGGCTTGTCAATACCCACATGACTCCGTTGCCTCCTAATTAGGAGTCTAATAGTTGCTTCCTTAGGCCTTTTCTCCTTTGGTTATGGCGCTTCCTGTGTGGCTTCTCTTGCTTGGTTGCTTACAGGGCTTAATTGAAGGAGCTCCTCTTCACGTCCCTCTTCTAACAACTACAATACGAGAACAAAAATGTGTGGAGATTTGGAGAAATTAGATTTAAAATAGATTTGAAAACCTTTTAGGTTGATTTAACTCAAGTTTAAAGGATTTAACAGGGTAAAAAGCAAGTTCTGTATTTAATTAAAATTGGAATCCGCATCACTTAAATTTTATTGGCCCACGTGTACAAGATTTGCAGGATAGAAGTTTGTCTTCTTCTTTTTTTTTTCTCTCTCTAATGAAGTGATTTTTGTCCTTGCCTGTCAATCTTTCATGCAAAGGGAGTCCTTTTGCATCAATTTTATGCCCAAAAACAAAAAAAATCATATAGGAAAATCAGAATGCTATCGATCATGGAGTTAGGATAGGGAGTACAATATCTCGGAACAAAACTTCCCAGAAGGGGAATTTGCTGAACCTCAGACTAAATTTTACAGTATGCTATGCGGAGAACCAGTCGCATCAGTGCTAGATAATGCGGGTCTTTGCCCAGTCGGATGGACATGCACCAATTTGAATAAAAATCAAACCAAGGAAGCTATGTACATAATCTGACAGTGGTTATGAAAGCATTTGCCCCCCTCTCCGGGTATGTCATCCAAACCTGGGTGGACATATAGCATGACGACATTGGTGGCAGATCACCTCAGATGTTCTGTTGGACCCCAGACAGTATAGAGTCGCTCAGGCTGCAGCTTCTCCTAATCTTAATGAAAATTACCCACTTTCTCTCAAGCAGTTCCCAGGTAAGAGAAACTTATATTTATCAGCATTCTCTAAAAGATAGGATGGAAGATGAACCGCTGAATAGGAATGAGGAATTGGTCCCATTTTCCCGATGATTTCCTTAAATGTGTACTCCTCTGGAAGCATATCAAACAGATCCGCACCTTTGCATATCAATCTCTGGACTCTTTCAGGATTCAGGAAACGTTTAAACCTAACTCTGTCATGATGGCTGTAAGCCTTCATCTTGAATATGAACTCACTTATACGACGGAAACAAAAGCTGCAGTGCCACCCTGCATCTGCCAAGATGTTGTCTCCTTGGCGATAATGTGCATATCGTGTCTTCCCCGTCTGATATTTGTGAATTGAAGCTCTCCAGCTGTTACTATCGACAAGAAACTCCAAGGAATAAAGATAATTCTTGAGTCGAAGATGAAGGATATCAGGTATGCCATCGCACCACCTCAAGAGGTTAATGGTATGTCTGCTTGGTATCTCATCAACATCTGACATAATCAACAAGTCATCATCAGAAATCCCAGCCACTTTTATAAGCTGATCTAAAGCAACTCTTTGATAAGCTTCCTCAATAAATGGGTTCTCTCCTCTCTTAAACCTGCCCCCAATGGTTCCGTAAGTTAATCTAGGTTCAACAAATTTGAACTCATCTCGGAAGTTGGCAAAATAGAGAGGCTTCGGAGTCCCAGTAAATGTTGAATTAGACTCAAGGAGAATAAACTGTGTTATATATGGATACAATTCTTTCCATCGGATGGTAAGAATGTCCACCTCATTGCTGAACAACACTGCATCATAAACACGTCTTGGGAACTCACGAATTCCCCAACCATGGAGCTTGCACAGATTCTCCATAGAAACATTCTCGTGATAGTAATGGGGGATTTCATTGAAACGTTTAGGTGGTGATTCCCAAAGTGGCCTCAGGAAGTATGAGATCTTTTGGCCATGCACGTATATACCATACACACAAGTTGGCACCAGTATAAAAAGAAACAAATAGGTCTTCAAATCAACACCACGGAGAATACAGCGAATTCTGGACATGCTCAAAACTCGGCCTGAATCCTGCATCATTGGAAAATCCCCAGTCTAAGTCAAAATTGTAAGCATGAAAGGAAACGAATGAGACAAACTCGATTCATGATGCTTGTACATGTAATTAACTAGATTCCATATGCCAACCTCAGATAATCATGTTATATAAGTGATGTGAACCCACTTACGAAACCTCTTTTATAACGAAAGGACGAAACCTCTTTTATAACGAAAGGATAGGAGGTATATAAAGAATGTTCATCTAGAGGTGGTTTCTTTAAAATGAATTTTTCATCATTTTCATTAACCTTTTACAGTTGCCCCATAGAACCCAGAAAATAACGATATTTATGACCAATGGTCCCAGCATTAAGACGCAAAAAATGTAAAAGCAATTTACAATCCACAAAATCAAGAATTTCGGTAATACAGTTTGTTGAATATAAATCGAAGTCCCTGAATTCACAAGCATAGCACCAAAATCGCAACTACTTAAAATCCAAATCGATATTGGACCGAGTTTAAACGGCAGGGATTATGATCAGAGATCTTTGTAGACAAGCACATGAAACATCCCCCTTCATATGGAAATCCAAAGATCCAAACTTTACATCTCAAAAACCCTCCCTCCCCCCCAAAAAAACCGAACTTCGCCATCGGAGAGAAACCAGATTTAGATAATGCAAATAAATTACAAATCACAATCACCCACCAGACAGATCAATTGGTTACAAATTCGACAACAAACAAAAAAACCAACATTATTTTAAAGGAAACAAGTACCTGGCCACAAACCTCTCCACAGATATCATCAGTCTTCTTTGAGCAGTAACGGCTCCCACTTTCACCCATCATCCCCCACATTCTTGTTCGTTGAAATCCCTGATAATGAGAATCAAATCCCACCAATCTCAAAACCCACTCCCCACTTCAAATATATCAACTGTCTTCACAAAAACGTCCAACAAAGTAATGCCACCTCGAAACCCGGTGGCGAATTTGCAGACCAGTACAGTCTCTTCCGCCGTCAAGCGTCCTCGATCTCCGGTATTTATCAGCAGCAGAACACGGAAAAAGTAGCCGTTCCCTCTTCTCTCCACCACCCCTTTTCACTATCTAAAAAAAAGATTGCTTTCTTTATAAACCAACGGCGGGTTTGCCACAGAGGGTTCCCTCAGGAATCTCCAAAATAACGATCTTTCAAAGCTTATAATAATTGAATAACCTAAAACTCAACAATGGGTCAGTCAGTCTCTCTCCCTACCTCTACAGAGAGATAGAAACACGGAAACAATAAAACAACGGCCTCTCTGCAAATGGGGGGCGGTTGGAAACAAAGCACTCCTTTAAGAAAACCCACTAAACATGTCCAATATATATATAACAATATAAAATAAGCCAACAAAAAATCCTTATTTTTATTTGACTATAATGCCACCATTTATTTGCTCGTTGGAAGACTCGTACATGGGTAACTTGGTAAATGATTGCGTTGTCTCTACCCTACGCCTACGCGTCTCTTGACCTGACCGGCTCAAGACAACTGTGTCGTGTCTCTCTCGATTTTATCTCCGCCAAGTTTGTGGAGATTATTACAACTAAACAATAATAATGTTATCGTTCAATAAATTAGCAACAATCATCATTTACTTCCATGTAAAAATTCAACGTGCTGATTTCAACGTTAAAAAATGGGTATCCTCTGGACACGTGGCATTCTGGGTTGGATGTAGCGTCCCATTTTTCTCCGCTGTGCCCGGTCACCGATCCTTTCCGCTACTGCTAGGCCATTGTTCTACTACTGCTTCCATGCCACATCGATGCTGGTATTTTCCCCAATTTTGGAAATACTTGTCGCTATTCGATTACAATTCTATCTAATAATTAAGCTCCTCTTCACTTATATATATGCTTGCGCTATATTACTTCTTCTCAAATACGTATTGGTAGCGGTTAGATAGTCTTCTGGAAATTGAATAATTGCGAATTATGTTAAGGCTAATTGATAGTTATCCATTTTAGTTAGGAAAATATTAAGATCAAAATTTGCGCACATCGAAAACAAGATTGGGAAATCGATACCAGTAAGATAACAATTAAGGGTACGTGCTATGTATACACGCTAGTTAACGAGGACACAAACTTGATTCGTAACGCGCAGCTGTCAACGTTATAAACTAGTTCAGATTCCTTCTAATATTAATATTAGCGAGGGCTTTCAATAGTCTCACATGGTAGGGGCAATAGATAATCGCCAGAGGTTATGGTTATGGAATGATTCAATATTATAAACAAAAAAACGCGTGGCGACTTCTCTGTAATGACAGAATATTAGATAACAGAGAATCCAGAGAATAGGGAGGGCACCATGTAATTGCATATTTGAGCTTGACCGAGTATAGATTACTGATAAAGAAATAAAATAGTCATTTAAATGATAAGATGCTTGAGATTGGAAGGAGTATACGTTAATGTTTTGTTTAGTTAACCGAATTACTTATGAGAGGAAAAGTCAGCAACTGTCCGTGTTTCTCAGAAAATAAAAAAATGGGAACCTTTAGTTGAGGCACGTGGAACTAATGAAAAACACACTCGGAAAATAGCTAAAATGCGGAATTCATTTGATGGAGGATTGGCCAAACTTGGGGGATGTCGTGCAGTGGATTGGAGGGAGCTGCGTTTCTGGCATAATCTATCTCCTGAAGCTATTGTTTTCTTTTAATTTTTAGGTGATTGTTTGTGATCCTCTCTATTTTCAAAGTTTGTAATTTTTATTTAAAATAACTAAATTACTTAGTTTGGTCTAATTGGTTATTGCATATAAAGGCAGTTTGAATCAGTCATGGTTATAATTGAATGGGTCAGTCAACCATCAAATGGCGTAAAACACCAGGTCAAGGGACCAGCGAAGAGGTCCTTTAAGTCAAGACACTGTTACCCTACTCCATTTACGTGAATTAGAGGCAAGTTGGTAAAACAGAGGATATGAATTATCCAAATAGGTGATACAGTATTAGCCAGATGAAGCTCATGGAAGAGATCAATCCTCCATGTTTTTCTAATACATCTATGAGAGAATACTTTTGCAAGTCCATAGAGAATACTTCTGTAAGTCCATTCCTTATTTAAGTGAATGTCCAAACTTAAAAAATCACTTTAAAAGGTATTTTATATTTATAATGCTTCATATTATAGTTTTTCAATTAAATGGCGTTATTACTAATAAAATTTTAATTAAGCTCTTTAAATTAAAATAAGAATACTTATTAATAATACATTTGATGTTGTGAGAAAATTAATTCAAAATATTGATATTAATATTTGTAGAATTAGCAACGACAAGTGTGTCTATATATTAAAGTCCCATGTTAGAAATTTCAGTACAATAAGAAGAATAAAAAATATATATCAATTAAGAGAGAAATAGTTGAATTTAAAAAATTTAATAAAAATACTTAAATCCTTTTAAAATTGAGAACACCATAACTAAGTGATGTATCACATTCTTAAATAATTAGGATTATAATACTTCTAATTTTTTTATCACCAAACAAAAAGTTCAACCCACTCGAAAAATTCGACAGAGTTACAATTATAGGACCATTCACTTCTTCACGTAGTTTATTGCGTAAAAGGAAACATCCATTTTCAACTCACCAGTCCAATTAGTCTTTGCGATGGTGATGGATAACTCTTTATCATAAAGGAAGAACAAATGTGAATTTGTGGTTGGAGATTTCAATTGGAGATGATCAAGTAATCGAATTTTTATTTGGTGTAGATAATTTAAGAATTTTATTTTAATTATTGTCATACATGCTTTAATGGAGACATAATGGTTCAGCCATTATTTTCGTTTATTTTAACAAAAGGAAGCTTGTAATTGTCGAAATTCAAAAGAGCAAAACACAAATTCAACGCCTTTTTTTATTTTTGCATCCACTCAAATAAAAGTATAAAAATGAGGCACTAAGGAAATCTTTTTTTATGACATTTGATTTGTTAAAAGATTTAACAATGTTTCTAAAATTAGACCAGAAGTTAAACAGGTAAGATAAAAAGTTTAAAGTTTAAAATGTTCAGTCAGTATTAGATCGTCATAAAATCAGTTAAATATAAAATAAAATTAAAGATTTTGAGTTATAATTAAAATAAATTGTTTTTATTTATCAAAAAAATTGAAGTTTAATTAAAAAAGATATTGTTAAATGAAATTAATTTATTTATTTTAATTTATAAAACTTATGAATTTACAAAAAATTGACTGATTAATTAATAAACTGATCGATCTTTAATAATAAAAGTTATTAAAGTAAATCAAATTGAAAAATTAAAAAACAAATTCAAAAGTTAGATGGTTCAAGATTTTTACGACTAAATATCAAACTAGTTGAGTTTTTTAATGATAGGTTTTTTTTCTTATGATATTTATAGTACTTCCCCCTTTTTCTCTTTCTTATTTCTAATCTTTTCAACCAATAAAGCTTCTCTTTTGTATTGGTATAGTTTAAGCTCTCTCCTAATTCACACTGAAAATTTTTCAATCACTCGTCTAATTATCTATTATTGTTCTTTCAAGTTAATATTCTATTATGGGAGAAGTTCTTCATTTTTTGTTTTTTATTATATAAAAGAAAATCTTATATGAAGATAAATTATGCTAATTGAATAAAAAGTAATGAATTGTTAATTTTAGTCTTTTTCTTTCCTATTAATTCTTAGTATTGTACTATTTCGTACTCATTTTTCATATAATAATTATTTTATGTACAATAATTTATGGATGCTATGTTTTTATTAACAGTCTTAGATTTGAGATATGATCAGTATCTTCTTATTTATTAATGCGTAATCGACATTTTTGGTATATTATTATTTTTTGCAAATGTGTGTATAAATGTTTATTATCATATTATCTTTCTTTGACTATGTACATTTTTTACCAGCTAAAGATTGAAAATGGTTTTCATTGCTATCCTTGAAGTTTGATTATATATGTAATTCTTGACATTTTTCATTAATATATTTTTTACTTATTTACGGTCATTGTGTAAAAAAGAACACCTACGTAGCTTATGCACAAAAACTGAGTTGACGCCTAATAATTTTGTGGACGATGTCATTGTGTTAATAACAAATTTATTACACTAAGATGAAGACGACTAACTATGTTGCTTTCAATTCTTAAGTTATGAGTTGATATAGATAAGTTACTAGTTCAAAATTAGGTAAATAATATATAAACTGACACTACAACAAAGTAGACATTTAGCTATGCTTTTTTTGACGACATTCCAAAAATCATAGCTATAAGTGACCATATTGCGACGATTTTTAAAATCGTCCTTAAAACTAACCCTGTATCGACTAATTACAAAAGCATCACAAAAGGATCAACATATTGTGACCTATTACAAAAATCGTCCACCAAATGGTGAACATTTAGTGACGAATGCCAAAAATCGTCACAAAATGGTCCATATTAGGTGATGATTTTCTATGTTTGTCGGTAAATAAACTTTTGGTGATGCTTTTCAAAAATTGTCATCATAATTTGGTAAACATTTGGTGACTAATTTTCGAAATCGTCATCAAAGGGCACAAATGGTGACAATTATGTAAAATTTTCGCTAAAAAGATATTCAGTGACGAATTTGAGAAATCGTCACCAAAAGTTCGTTGATATTTAGCTACGTGTTTTTTGCTACATTTTTTACATTGTTCCTAAAATTTACCATTTGATGATGAATTTTGAAAATCGTCACGAAATGGTCAGCATTCAGTGACGATTTCAAAAATTGTCAAAAAAATCGTTACGAAAAGGTCCACATTTAGTGACAATTTTTGAAATCGTCACCAAATGATCCACATTTGGTGACGATTTTTAAAAAATGTCACCGAAGGTTCCACAGTAATTTGCAACACATTTGGTGACCATTTGGATCATTTGGTGACGATTTTTAAAAAACGTCACCAAAGGTTCTACAGTAATTTGCAACACATTTGGTGACCATTTGGCAACCATTTGGCAAAATTGTCACCAAAGAGTTCACATTTTTTCAAATTGTTAAACTAACATTTTTATAATCTATCATATTTAAGATATGTTTTATTGTAGATTTGTTTTGAATGTTTACAACGTGTTGTTGAAAAAACACACAAAAAATAATTTTAAGTGTTAAACAATAGTCTTAATTAATCATTAATAATTAGTAACAGTGCAAAAATTAGTTAATAATTGTATCAATATAATTATATGATATATGGAAGGTTAACAATTCTTACAATCGTAGTACAAAAACAATAATAGTCCACACTCAATAGTACGCAGCTTGACTCTTAACAAATGGAGAGTTTGTTTAATAAATTCTTACAGATACAACAATAAATCAACTTTAAGGCTGAATCCAGTTGATTACATTGATAAATGATAATGATATAATTGGTTTTTTGGATTTCAAGTAATGAGAGTTGGTAAAGGTAAATGAGTCTCCGATATCTAGATTTCTGAGGAGGGTCCTTGCACGTTCGAAGGCACCAATTGGAGCAGTAATAATTCTTCCCCCAGGTGTAGGGTTTTTCACACCTTCTTGCAATAACGTTTCTGCTATAGCTAAACTTATAGAGGATACAGTGAATAAGTCGCTAGATTCAGTATGGAAGACAAATTTTCTAGATGAACTGCCAGTTCGAAATAATTTACCTAAAACACAATTAGTATAGTAACTTAGATATTGTCATATTAGTAAACCATTAAATGAACCAAAATTGTAGTGACATGCATATGTGAATGACCAGACGAGATTTGTGAAATTGAAGATTTTTCCACATCAATCAATTTTCCTAATCCTTTACGAACTGTTATGACATCACTCCTGCCTCCATGGGCATACATGTCATGTTTGAGATTTAAGGAAGCTTAAAACAATATGCAGTATATACCATCAAATGTGAATATATATAATAGCTTCATAAAAGAAAATGTGATGTATATTATAAGGAATGTGACGTTGTTCGGATAATACTAAACATCTTGAAGCAGAAGATCAGCCATAGAAGGTAAATGATCACTAATGTATGAAGTGGAGTTTTTTATGCATTGTTTATTTCTTCAATAGGGATAATTTTGTCACATCCTTCCTAACGGAAAGAATTAGTACCATTCGAAATTAGTTGTCACGTTGATATTCCTTGATTAATAATGTTAAGAGGTATATTCTACAAATGTCAATTTAGAATAAAATGATGATATGTTCAACAACAATAAATGAAAGTAGTCCAGCTTAGCACTTATACATCTTTAATGTGCCTGATGATATGAAAGTTACCCTTACTAAAATTTCAGAAATATATTGTGTAGTTTGTATCACATGCAAAATTTAGAATTTAAAGTAAAATAGACATGACTATGTTCTTGATGTACAAAAATATAGTATTATCTATATTGGGCTATATTACTATTAATGGAAATGAATTAAAATAAAATAATCTTAAAGATCCTTCGTCAAATAGCTACGAATCTTTGATGAGGGAAGCCTTAAAGGTCGTTGGGAAGAAGCCAACTCGTGTACAAATAACAAAGACAGACAGTAAATCATGTTTGAAACATATCCATAAACACAACCCATACATCAGATGCATAATCAATAACTCACAATGAACACCTAAGGATATAAGTTAAACCTAGCACAACTTCGTTAATGAAAATAGAACAAAAAAATAGTATCGATTCAGTTAGTAATGGTTCTTCGACAGTGATGACAACAATACAAAACCCAAACAGAAGAGAGGATTTTGAAAAATGTTGACGGCTTGAACGAGAATGGAGTAGCATTTTATTGTGGTTGTCATTGAAAACCTAATACAAAAGGACATCATTTTTCTTGTTTAGGTAAAGATGTCGTTTCTTATTTACTGTAGTTGTTTGGAAGTAGTATTAATTAATTTGCTACGATCTATTGTACTTGGTCGACAAACGTCATATGTAGCAACTAATACATGGTTCGCCATCAAAGCCCGAGGTTCATAAATAATTTTTTATAGACTTATATTCCTATTCCAAAGAAAACATAATTTGAATTAAAAATTAAATTATTCAACTGAAAAATATTTCGAAATTAATTTGTTCACTCTTTAAATAAATTATAGTTGACTTACAATTTTCATAAAATTATACTATTTAATTATATGAAATTTGAAAAACTATTTTTTAAAATTTAACAAGACATTCGAATATAATTAGAAAACTATTTCTAACACATCTTTAGAAATTACTATTTTGTAACATAATAGTCTATTTTTTGATATT
>JAOSBK010000001.1:5971121-5982985 GCA_027568895.1 Erythroxylum shatona | reverse complement strand
TAATTTCGACAATCAGAAAAAGGTAAAAGGGGTAATATTAGCGATTTATCACTTTCGTAGCAAAATATTGTACAATTTGCGAAGCTATTTTATTTTTTTAGCAAATGTTTTACATTTGGTGACGAAATGTAGATTCATCACCAAACATACCAGATGAGAAAAATTAAACAGATGCTAAGATGATGTCATTTGTGGGACAACAAACATTGTTGTCCTACCGTCTATTTAAACACAGACGCTTGATCGCTCTCTTCTTTCCACCCAAAGACCAATGCCCCCTTCTCTCCTTCATTTTTTTCAAAACCGACATCTTCTCCATGCCTTATCTTCTCCTCTATCTTGTACAACAACAAAGAATCTTCTCCATATGCTTGCTCTCTTCATTTGGTGAGTACTGTTGATTGGATTTTTAGACATGTCATTGAAGTCGATATTGGTCCGATGGTTTTGTGTTATGTTTTGAGTTTGTTGTCGATTTGTTTGCATTTATTGGTGATGATAATGGTTGAGTGGAGCAAAAGTTGTGTTATTGTTATTGAAGGAAGGGAAAACATACTATTTTTCGATGTCCTTGAGTTGAAAATTACTTTCCCATAAGGTGTTCAACAAAGTCCTCATAATGTTTTGAGTTTGTGATGTTGGAGAACCAAGGTTCAGCTATGTTAAAAATTAAATTATAATTCTATATTTTCTGTTATGTTAAAAACCAGGTTTGGAAGGCAAAAGGGATAGGAGGGACACAATCACACATTGCGAAGACACCCAAACATTAAACAAAAGCTTTGAATTTAAAGGTTGAAAAGTGTCGTTAGTTTATAGTAACATATTCTTGGGTTTGGAAAGTTAAGTCAGGTAAGGGAAAGTGTCAATACTCAATAGTGATTTGCTTGATTGATTGGTTCTTGATTTTTAGTTTAATAAGATTAGAACAGTAAGTTTATGCATCTCTTAAATGTTCTTCTTCTATTAAAATATCTATTCATGTATTTATAATTAGAAAGATAAAAGAGTACATCATTGAATAAAAACTGCTTGTATTAAAAAATTTGATTCATGTTTTTAGTAGTTAAATAATTACTGATTCGTATATTATAAATAGGTTAAAATGATTGTTTGGTATGTGACAAATCTCTTCACTTTTAAAATACTTTATCAAATTCTACAACAATTTTTTGTGATTTAAATATGCTTTTATAGTACCATAAATTTTTTTTTGTATTTAATTAGTGATTATGTATATGGTTTTTTTTTTCAAATGTTGTCTTCCTCTATTTGATTGGAGTCAAAACCGAAGAATTTGTGTGGCATCTTCAGGTATATTTGACAAAAGCTCTCTTTTTTGTATTTTGTCGGAAATTGAGTAAGACTAATTGAATATACCTTAAAACTAGTCATTCTAGTGATTGAGGCTTATGGAACTAGTAACTATTTGAAGTGGTTATAGGATTAATCGTCCAAGTTCCTCCTTCTTATTGGTTTGCAGTTGTCTATCGATTTAGGTGACTCGTCCAACCCAATTACAAAATCATTTGGAAAAAAAATTGCAATTGTTGTTAATGTGAATTAGTAGTAACCATTATTGTTAATGAGAATTAGTAGTAATCATCTTAGTAATTAGCTAGTTAATTAATTGTTTCATATGTCACTTGTCATTTCATTTTTTTGTATATTGTTTACTTAATTGGTGCATATGAACTGACATTATGTAATAGAAGAAGTTAAACAAACAAATTAATACACGAAACAAATCAACATAGTACAGACATAGGATGGTAGATAGGTTAGAAACTGGTGATGCATCTCCAATGAGGCTTATTAGTGAAAAATTTCACGAGCCTAGGAGCAACAGCGAGAACTTTATTTCTGGATTCGCAGGTGTATACAATGCCATGTACCTTAATTACATAGGTTTTTTGATGTAATATTGAACGAAAAATGCATGTAATAACTCAGCTATCTTCTTTTATTGTATAGCTAAATGGATAAGAATTGGACATCTCATCGAAAATGGTCGATTGAATACGTAGAAGGAGTTAAGAGTTTCATGCAATTTGTAAAAAGATTAAATGGGTGATGAGTGTAGCATTCATTATCCATGCATTGATTGCTTAAATGTCGACTTCCAAAGTCAAGATATGGTATATAATCACTTACTGATCCAAGGCATAGATAAATTCTATACTCCATAGCTTTATCATGGTGAACATAAGGAAGCAAGTTGTAGTAGAAATGACGGTATAGCTTATGATGACAGTTACAATAATGATGTAGATGATTGTGATGTGAATGATGATGGTGATGATGAGATTAACGAGATGTTAGATGATTGTCGGAATTATATGGAGACTATGAATGAAACAGGAATGCTTAACATAATTGGTAGTGTTACAAATGATAATTTTAGGAAGTTATTGAAAGTTGCTCAAGAACAATTATACCTGGGGTGCTCTAATTTCTCACAACTATCATTTGTTGTGAAATTGTTGCATTTGAAGGTTTATAATAAATGGAGTAACAAGTCCTTTGGCATGTTAATTAACTTACTGAATGATACATTACCTGTTGGACAAAAGTTGCCGAAATCTTACTATGATGCAAAGAAACTGTTAAAGGACCTTAGATTGGGATACATTTCAATTCATGGTTGTAAGTATGACTGTGTTCCTTTTTGGAAGGAAAGTAAAGACCTTCAGGAATGTCCTATTTATGGTACATCAAGGTGGCAGATGGATGATACGAAAGGGAAAAAGATACCAAATAAAATCCTTCGACACTTTCCTATTAAACCACGATTACTTAAGACTTTTTATGTCAACAAAAACAACCATAGATATGAAGTGGCATAAAGAGAAATGCATTGATGATAATATTATGCATCATCCAGTAGACTCAATGGCATGGAAAGAAATTGATAGAAAGTTTCCATGGTTTGCACAAGATAGTCATAATGTTCGACTTGGATTGGCCTCAGATGGATTTAATCCTTTCGATGATATGAGTACTTTATATAGCTTATGGCAGGTGATTCTATTCCTATACAATTTACCTTTATGGAAGTGTATGAAGGATCCTTTTATGTTGTTGTCTTTGCTTATTCTAGGACCTACTACTCCTAGTAACGGCATCGATGTATACATACAACCGTTAATTGATGACTTAAACGATCTATTGGAATTTGGATTACAAACTTTTGATGTTGTTAAAGGCAAAACATTTATAATGCATGCTACTGTTTTGTGGACTATAAATGATTTCCCAGCTTATAGGAATTTGTCTAGGTGGAGCACTAAAGGGTATATGGCTTTTCCTATGTGTAACCATCAAATATATTCAATGAGGATATGAAGTAAAATATGTTAAACAAGTCATCGTCATTATTTGGAACATGGGCATAAATGGTGAAGAAGTAAACTGTTTAATGGCAAAGTAGAATTAAGTGAAGCTCTAATGTAGTTGTTTGATGATGATATTGTTTATCAACTATCACATTTGAGTGACATTACACCTAGAAAACACCCAAGTAATAGAAAATGAAAGAGAAATGATGTCAAACTGAATTGACAAAAAAAGCATATTTTTCAACTTGCCTGATTGGAAGGAATTAGTACTAAGGCACAATCTTGATGTCATGCATATTGACAAAAACATTTGTGAGTCCATTTTAGGTACTATCATGTGAATTAATGGGAAATCTAAAGACACAATTAAGGCTAGACTTGACTTGGAAGACATGAATATTAGAAAGGACTTGCAGTTGAAAAGAAGAGATGATAGGTCATACGTTATTCCTCCTACTTGTTACAAAATGTCAAAAAGTGATAAACAATCATTCTGTCAGTTCCTCTAATTAATCAAATTTCCTGATAGGTATGCATCAAATATAGTTCGTTTTGTGAATGTTAAAGAGAGAAAAATGTCAGGGTCAAAAATTCATGATTATCATGTACTTTTGCTACAATTAATTCCTATTGGAATACGTGGGATGCGTCTATTACTTTGGGTCAATTAGGAGAGTTTTTTCAGCAATTATATTGCAAGACACTTAAAGTTAAAAAGCTTAATACAATGGAAAACAACATAGCATTGATTCTATGTAAGCTTGAACTATTATTGCCCCTATCATTTTTTAATGTTATTGTTCATTTGGCAATTCAGTTACCATATGAAGCAAAACTTTGTGGACCAGTTCAATTTTGAAGGATGGTTCCAATTGAAAGGTAATTCATATTAAATTCATAAGGTTTTCTCTATGTTCTTTGTTTGTAACAATTCCTAAGTTTATAACTGATTATGTTCATGTTTTAGTATGTGGGCCTCATATTTGTGGGAAGAAATACATAGGTTGCATTGTTAATAGGGTGAGATTTCACATACAAGATCAAGATAGTCGAGTTAGAAGTCAAAATTATGGGGTTGTCATTGAAGGATGTCATGAAGCATAAATGTTAGTAAGACATGGTACGATAATGATCATTTTGTCCTTGCAAGTCAAGTCAAACAAGTTTCTACGTCAACGATACTATATTGGGTAACAATTGAAAGGTTGTTTAAAAGTTTCAACAGATGAATGTCTTTGATTTTTGTGAAAGGGATATTGGTCAATTAGAAGAGGATGCAGATGAACTCTATCAAGAAATTGGATTAGAGTTTAATAACGAAGGCATTCCAATAGAAGATACAGATATATCATCATTCTATAGGACAGGTGTCGATCTCAATATAGTTCAACTAGATGAAGTCCAAGCCCATCTCATCTTACAAATAGATGAAGACTATACTCAGGATGACTTAAATGACAATGACGATACTTTGCTCGAATATATTAGTGATGAAGAATCTAATGATAATGTACTTAATGATGATGATTTTCAAAATCTTGATCCTGGTGATTGAATGTAAATAAAATTGTTTGTATTTTTTGAAATGTTATGTTCATAATTGCCTTATGTTGTTGATGTTTAACTTATGTTACTTTACGATGACTAGATGCATATTTTTAATATTTCACTTATGTTTATGCGGGGTGTTATGTTGAATGTTTAGTATTTGACTATTGATCTCCTTATATTCATGTGGAATATTGATGTTTAAGTTAAGCTTAAGCGTTATCCTCATATTTTGTTTTAGTCGTTCAAAATAATGACACATAGTAGAAACAAGGGAAAAAGGGTGGCAACAACTGAAGATGTTCCTCCCCCACACCAACCAACTCAATCCAATCCCATTGTTTAATAACCAACAATTGCATCCTCGAATGAAGACATTTAGCAACAACTTTTACCAACATCATCAGTTAGTGTTGAGGGATCTTCAGGTATGTTATTATTAACCAAACATATTTACATTAATGCTAAAATTTCTCATTACATGTTTAATGTGTTTTTTTTCTTATTATGATTTTTTTTTGTTTTCAGGTTCAAATAATGTCATTAGAAAACAAGGTAGAGGTATCACAAAAGGAGCTGAGTTGCAACAGATGAATGTTGCAATGAACAATCTGTGACCATGGACCTCATGCAACGTCGCCCTCTAGATAAGATCCAATCTGCAAAATTGTCCAATGAGTTAGGCGTCGTTGTGAGGAATGAATTGCCTCGCCTTTAATATGCCAGGCAATTGAAGGAAGACAACTTGCTCCAAAATGCTTTGGACAAATTTTTGATAATATTTCAATTATTTGATTAAATGTATTGCAATTTTACTTACCAAAAATAGTAACTTAACTTATACGTGTTCTTTTGTAGATGAAGCTCAATATCGTTAATATCAACAAGCCTGAGATTTCAAGCTGTGTTAGTTCACTGTTGAAACAAAGGGAGAAGGATCACCGATATAGAATTTATAAATATTATCAGTCTTTCCCTTTCGATGAAGAGGCAATGAGACATGTTTCGGAATGGGTGAGTCCAAAAAATTGAACTGAAATGTGTGATTATTGGGTCTCTGCGAAGGTTCAGGTTTGTTTTATTTCTCTTCATATTTCCTTTCATTATTTGTGTTTATAGATTTAATGACTACTTCTCTTAATTTAGGAAAAGTGTGAGAAAACCAAGGTGAAAAGAGCAAAAATAAAGAATCCTCATAACACTGGCTCCAAATTATTTGTTGTCGTCTAACAAGAATTTGTAAGTATAACGTTTTCAACTTATTATTCAACTTAATACAATAAATTCTATTATCTTCTAATTTTTTAGATTCATATAATAGAGTCAAACTCAACTCCAAGGACAAGAGTGCGATAGGATCACACTGTACATACTAACACATTACAAGGAAGGTAAAGACTGGATGTCTGAAAAGGCATAAAGTAATTATGTATGTACAAAAAAATAAATATTATAGTTTATTTTTTATGTAATACTAAGTAATATTTTTTTTTACTTAACTCGATTTTGTACTTTAAATTGTAGGACAAGATGCAAAAATTATTGCAGACATCATTGTCTTAGGGGAATTAGCACAATGTCGATGACATTTGCAACAATGTCCTTGGTACAAGATCTGGATATATCAAAGGTCTTGGGTATAACCCTAAGCCTATTGGTGCATCTTCCTGACGACCATCATATGTCACGGTGCTTTAAGAGGAGAATCAGTTACTGAGGACTAAGTTACAATATACATAAGAGAAGTTAGATCGTATTGTAAAAGAAGTCAACAAGCTTAAAAAGATGGTTTAAATAATTAATTGGCCCAAACTATGTCAGTAGTAATAACGATGAGGAGTCTTAGTTTGTTTATAAATTTTGTAATTAACTTATAATTATTTTTTAGTAAATGCATTCCATTTTTAATGTTTATTTTATTTCACTTTATTATTATTTAAAAAATATGTCGCCAACATTAATTATAAATTGTAACAATTTTATATTTCAAATTGTCTTAAAATTTGTAATAAATTAAATGAAAATTGTTTTTAACAATTATAATAAAATTAACATTTAAAAATAAATATTTGTCACAAAAGGTACTAGCTACCAAAATAAATTCGTCACAAAATGTTATTCCTTAGATTTTTGAAGAACGTCAATTAGTAGCTAAAACTATTCTGCTACAAAAACAATATTGTAGGTAAAAGTAATTACGTATGACTACGATCTCATAGGTAAAAACTTTTCTCTATAAAACATATACGTCAAAAATTCCTATGTACAACGTTTTTGGTTCTCGTTAGTTATATGTTTTACCGACGAATATATTGTGTATCCAAAACTTTTCTGCGACGATTTCACGAAAGCATTGCGGATATTGATTTGCCATCTGGATTCGTCAACCATCAGGGCGGCGATTGTTTTTCGTCACAAATTATTATTTGACAAGATTTGTTTAATATTTAGTGATGATTGAATTCGTCAGTACCTGTTGTAGTGTGAATAGAAAGCCATTGTTGCCTCAACTAAATAAGTATGCGAATAAAGAGATAAACGAAAACCTAATCTTCGCAAGAGAAAAAGAATAGTTAGGGTAAGAGAACTTGTTACACTAATCCCTTACTCTTAACTTCATGCAGAAAATAACAAGAAAGAAGAAGAGGTACAATTACATATAGTATTGAAATATGCATACATGTGTAGTGGTAAAAGATATAATCAATTATAAATCATGTGAAAGTTTTTACATTCGGTTGACTCCAGATGTGAAGTGTGGGAGAGTATTCATTACTTGCCCGTAACGATCACGCTTAACATGGACAAAATTTGCCAAGCTAAATGCTCGCAGAAAGCAAACGAAATTAGTACGACAACCGGGACTCATCGATCAAACTGGTTGAGGTCAATGGTTAGTTATAAAACCTTTTGGAGTTGGCTACTAGGATCGGCAATAGCACTCAAGTCAACGTATAGAAAATGATTATTTTCAGGTTACTTGCAGATATTGGTTACCTAAAAGTCGCCAAGTCGGCAGCTGAAGCTTAATCTAAAAGGACTGAAAAATTAAAACCGTCCATCGATCCATTACAATGTGTTTGAAGCTTCCAAGAAGTTTCCATGCAAAGTTGTCCATAAGTTTCTTTCTTCGTTGTATTGCCTAAGAGTAGGAAACATCCTGGATGATACAGGTTCTGTTTCATTTGGTTTTTAGCTGAATGGCAGAAAGAAAGTTGTCATGGAGAATAAAAGCAAAGCCTGCGAGCTACCAGTTTAGTTATTCAATTTAAATAAATTTAGTAATTTAATAAATTCTTAAAATGATGAATTTGAAAATTTTGAAGACATAATAAAGTTAAAAGAGTTTATTTAATATTTTCACCTTTAATTAAATTTCTGTTATCAAAGTTAAACATAATTACTTAATATTGGTGAAGAAAAAACTTGACCATATAAATTTTACGAAAACGAAGTGCTTCTGTAATTGTAATCTTAGTCTAAAACATGTGGACATTTATTTTGACTGAAAATAAGTGTCAAGTGAAGTAGGACAAAGCAGAGGAGATGGCAGACTGTAAGAACTTGGGGAAAAACTTGTATGATACGTGCCTTAATGAACATCTTTTTTTTTTTTGAATACATTGAAAAAACACACAACAATTAAAACCAATTAGCCGCTAGCTCGCGGATACTGAACACCCTGCTGATCTCGTAAGAGAAGCTCCATAAAAGACATGGAAGATGCAAGGAGATAATGCATCCCTGACCGGTGCGAACAGCGAGGGCGGCCAAGAATGAACATCTTTCTCTACTTAGAGGCGAAGCAAGCTAACACGACGTGGCGTGCTTTGTGCGTGTGCGTTAAGAAAACAGATGGAAAAGGTGGGTTAGATAAGAATAGGATAGATGCTCAAAAGAAAAGCAACGAGCACGGTGCAGTTTGTACTGGGAAGTCAAGAAATTTGAGAAATATGCATATAAATGGTGAACTTTGTTCTCTACGCGGTTTTGTCCACAGGATCATCAAGTCTACTTTTTCTACAATTCTACCCATAATTGATGCTTCCACATTATCTATTCCATCCCTGTGCCAGTACCTTCCATTCACAATAAATAAATGGGACAGTGTAAAACATGTGGACGGGAGGGGTAAGAACAGGGATGACACACGAAATGTGAAACAGACCATCTCCTTCCATCATTGATGGTATTTTAGTGAATTTTGGAAGTAGTTGTCGCTATTTAATCACAATTTTATCTAACAATTGAGAACCTCTTTATTTTCGATGTCGCTGTGCTATATTAATGCTTCCTCAATATCTATTGGTAATTAGATTTATTATCAAAATTGAGTAAATGCAAGTTAGTTTAAGGCTAATTGATATTTTATTACCTTTTGTAAAATGCAAAAAAAAAAAAAAACTGTGTTTAATTGGTGTCTCTCTCTCAATTCTTGCAGACTGAGGAACCTTACCTATTGAAGTTGTTATTGTTGTTTGATATTTTATTACCTTTTCGTTATAGTTAGGAACATTTTTAGCTTAAATTTTGAGCACATCAAAAACTAGGTTCTAAAATAGTAGAAATTTATTTATAAATTAATATTTAGCTTTTAACATATTTTAGTTATTAAAACTACTTTTATTTGAAAATTGCATTTTTAATGATATTTTAAAATTAAAGTAATTACTAAATTAAATTAAAATATATTTATTAAAATTCTTACATTAATTAATATCAAATAATTAAATAATATATATTTAATTAACCATCTCTGACGATGAATGCCTCTCTTAGCATTTTATCGTAGCAACAATTGCACTATTGTAAATCTGCTGATTCATACACCAAACTAGCTGATCCGTGGAATAAACCCTTTTAGATCCACACTTCACCATCTTCTTCCCAACGAGGAAACCCTTATTTAGAGGGCTGGGGAAATACCAGATCATGTGCTTAGGAACAGATCATCCATTAAAGATCAGTGAAAACAAAGCAAGATTAGAGTGTAAGTTTCAAGTATGCTGGCCGAGATAAACAAGCCCTTTCTCTTTGCAGGAACAAAATCTCAAGACTTGCCTCTTAGGAACCTTACACCACAATCTCTCCCTGTTTTAATGACCTCAAACAAGATCTAGGGTCTAAGACTTTCTGATACACAGGATTCTCATGGAAAGACAAGTGTAGAGCATACTTGTCTTCTATATGACCAAGGCTACATTATTTAAGAATCAAGCCTTAAGGAGAGAGAGAACTTAGAGAGAAGCCATATGATGAAAACACACCATATTTTCTATTGATTTCAAGCATCTGAGTACAATGAAAGAGAAGCCTTTCTTTTATGGACTAAGCAAAGGAATAAAACAAACAATTTTAGGGAAAAGATTCCCTAGATACAATCATTCACACAACTTTAAAAAGAAACTAGTAAAAAGTGAGAAACACATGGGTCTCAAATATTCCTAAGAGATAAAAAAGAATTTTTAAAGGGAGTGGAAAGATAAGGTGGACCCCAAAGATTCTTTTACAAGCATAATGACATTTTACCAAAGACAAATAATTATAATGACAACTAATATAAGGGTCCTATAGAGAGAAGTGGAATCCTAGTCATCAGTTACGTTGAATCAATTGCCATGACTGGAGATTGGAAGGAGAAGCTTTTTCACTTGAGCTATCAGTGTCAAAATGAGCTTTGTAGGTCCTTTGTCTTTTGTTGGGGTTGGCATCATCTCTAGAGTCTTTGCAGGAATTGATTAAGCTCTTCTTCATTAGGGATGAAAATATCATCATTGAGATCTTACACATTTTGGAAGAAAGAGGTCGGAGGTTGTGAAAGTTTTACAGTGTCAGAGGAAATTTAGACTGGTATTGAATCCTCAAATTCATAATATATTGGGTTGTTAGGGCCTAGTATGTTGACTTCTGGTAGTTCAGGTTCACTAGGAATAAATTCTCCTGGGTAAGATCCAAGAGAAGTAAAGATGACAGACAGATGCTGAGGAAAATGATTTATGTCCTTAAGAAAATTTCTAAGAGATTTAAGGACATTTTCCTTGTACCTTGGCTAGTAGAGTGACATGTGATGAAAATAGACTCTATTGTCAGAATAGGTTACACTAGTATGTGCTGTGAGATATGGATGATGGAGAATAAAGAAATATTGTGCGTATTGTTTCTTTAAAGGGGCTTCTCATAATCGAAGATGTTTCATTGTCTCAGTCATGAATATATTGGTAAATCTGTAAAGGAGGTAAGGTGACAACACAGGTGTAAAGGGCAAAGAGAGCCCAGAGATACCATAATGCATTTTTGAAGAGTAGATCATTAATAAAGAACACATTGAGGTATGGTACTATGAGATTAAACAGTGAGGGGCTGCAAGGTAAGTTAGTCTAGTTGAAGAAGAGGTATAGGTAATAGAAAAGGTTTAATCGGGTCAAAGATGCAACTTCTGCAATAGTAGTGGGTGCACTAACAATTGGAAGAAAGAACTTCGATTTGGCAGTAGTAGGTAGGTTATCCATGGAAAGGAGGAGAGGGATATGGCTCAAGGTAGTGATTGAACTGATTAGAAGAGATAGGAAATCAACTAGGATGTTACCTTTGGTAATATGAATGGTGAATTTATAGCGTGAAATCTTTTTGGTGAGAATATCATTCCAATACTGGAGAATACGCTGGCCTTTGTCAGGAATCTTCAAGGTTAGTAGATGTTGACAGGTTTTCTTTAAATGTTATATAGATTTAGTTTGCTCTTTTCCTTATAGTTGT
This sequence comes from Erythroxylum shatona, assembly GCA_027568895.1. Taxonomy (NCBI): domain Eukaryota; kingdom Viridiplantae; phylum Streptophyta; class Magnoliopsida; order Malpighiales; family Erythroxylaceae; genus Erythroxylum; species Erythroxylum shatona. The sequence goes on along the minus strand of JAOSBK010000001.1, from coordinate 5,971,343 downwards.
GGATTCTTCTATAGTAACTCTGTAACACCCCACTCCCGCTTGACCCGAACCCGATACCGATGGTGATATCCGAGTCCGTGCTCCACGAGGGTGGCGTACTACATCACTTAGTCAAAAACTCAGTATAAAAAAATTTTTGTTTTTGTTTTCAAGCATACGTGCAAATCAATAATCGCACATTTGGGCCCACTTTTATTCAGAAACCTTTTCATTTACAAAAGT
>JAOSBK010000001.1:5936502-5961310 GCA_027568895.1 Erythroxylum shatona | reverse complement strand
TAAACTAGTAAAGTATACAGTACAACTGTATAATATACCAATATGGACTATTTTGCAATTTTTAAAAATTTTAGGGATTATTTCATAAGTTTAAAAAATTTTCCGAAACGGTATCCGGTACCAACCGATACTGGTACAGTTCCGTTCCAAAACTCAATCCGGTACCGAATCCGGTACAGTATTCATAACATTGCTTAGATCCTAAGGTTTGTGTAGTTCTTAGCCATTTAGATCAATAGAGTGGACAAAGAATACGTTAGTTTAGTAAAGAGAATTCTTAGGGTGTGCTTGTTTGGTGGGTATGAAAAGAGAAAAATGGATATGAAATGAAAAATAAAGCTTGATAAGAAATTATGATTAGATGACTTATACTTTCATTCCTAATTTTTGGACATTGCTCCATTCCTCTCAACGAGAGTCATTCCTTCAATATCTTTTGTTATTTAATATAGTAGTTTTGTCACCATTATTTATTCTTACCCTATGACCCAAAGTAATGCTTGATTTTTTTTGGTTTAGTAAGGTTTGGTATTCTTTAACTAATATTATAATTAATTAATTATTTACAATATAATTAATTAAAATATTGTAATTAATTAATTATATTTTAATTAATTAATTAAAAGATAATTAATTAAAATATAATTAATTAATTTTTATTTTTCAACATTTTTTACAAACCAACTAGAAAATAGTAATTATTCCTTTCTCCTAATCAACTATCATAATTATAATGATAATATCCATCCTCATCCCTCATTATTTTCGTTCTCATTCCTATTACTATTTCTCCATACCTACCAACCGCCACCATTCAAACACCCTAATCCCATCTTCGTCACGGATAAGTGTCTATTCATTGGTAATATTTAATCTGCTGCTAATAGAATAATGTTTCAAGTGGATGAAAGAAACGTATTTAAGTCTGCTAATAGAATAATGTTTCAAGTGGATGAAAGAATCGTATTTAAGTGGGTTCTGTTTGAACAACATGACATTGTTTCATTCGATAATTAAATAATTAATTAATAAAAATAATATAATTATGAAGACCAAGACTTTTAGGATAAGAACAAAGATGGGATTACATGTGACATGTTTTGGTCCTTAACGGTTACCAATGGTTCCAACTTGGATTGAGTTAAACTTAAAATTAAATTATGTTCTAGGTAGTGAGTTTGAGGTTAATTTCAAGTTCGATTAGGTTTCAGTTTATTATATTTGAATTTGATTAAATTCAGCACCTCGTAGGAACATGCTTTCGTTTCACACAACAGGTCAAGTCAACGCCTTGGCTCCCCTGTCCTGTATATATTACCAAGCCAAACTCTCACTCACTTGCCAGTACAAAACCAATCCTGCTCTCTGAATCTGTTTGTTAGTTTCACTGTTTTTTTATTTTCACGATTGAACATGGCCGGCCAAGCAATTCCTGGAATGACTGTGCACCGTCCATTGGAGAAACCAGTAGTGGTGATTGGACCACAGTTCCTGACACAATACCCTGTTGACCTCACGATTGCAAACGATTTCAGGGTCACTGACGTTAACGGTACACTCATTTTCAGCGTCAAAAGTAAGTTTATGAGCATCCATGGTCGGCGGCACTTAAAAGACGCCGCTGGTAACATCCTCGTCACTCTCGAGCAGAAGGTTTGTTAAGATCAGGATTAGATCATCATTTGACTTTCAGAAAACACCAGGGATACTAAACCGTAGTCTTTTGTTCTTCCATTTCAGATAATGACGATGCACGGGAGGTGGCAAGTGTTCAGGGGAAAGAGCACAGAGGAGAAAGATTTGCTTTTTAGCGTCAAGAAATCGTCACTGATGCATAAAAGGACTCAATTAGACGTGTTTTTGGCATCTAACACGACATCGGAGAGTGTCCCTGATTTTAAGGTCAAAGGTAGCACTATCTACCTTGGAGATGGTGAGTCCAACGTCATCGTTGCTCAAGTAAGTTATCTCATCCCAAAGAACACTCGCTCCCTTCCTTTCAAGATATTGGCTGCGTTTGCTCATTTATTCCAAAACGCTGAATTTTCACAATAGTGACGACTTCATATTTAGCTGATTATATGCTATAGTAATTATCATGCATGACACTGTCGCGTAATTGATGCATGGCACTCCTTAATCATTAAATTTAGTGAAAATCTCTATAATAAATTCTTTTTGTTATGTGTTGTTTGATTCTACTTTTGTTTTTGGTTTTTAGTTTTTGTCTTAAATTAAAAAGAAAACAAAACTGATAATTATTAATATCATATAGTTATATTTTTATTACTGATAATAATTACATATTAAATAAAACTTAAAGAGAAATTACTTTTAATTAATTATTTATTTTAATCTCTTATATAATATTTATTAATAATTATCAATAAAAAATATTTTATTTTATTAAAATATATAATTTAATGTTTAATATTTATTTTGAATTTATTTTAATTATTAAATCAAATTTTATTTAAAATCAATATATTTTTTTGGATATTTTAAATTTTAATTTAATACAAAATTAAATGAAATTAAATAATTCATATTTAAATTAATAATTGATTTTAATTAAATATATAATATTACTTTAAACTATTCACGATTCTTATTAGTAATTAATATATTAAATAATTATAATAATACATGTTTAGTTGATAGTAATTCAAATTATGAAAAGACAGAAACAGGAAACAAAAACTAATATTTGTAGTTTTCGTAAATTTTGAAAAGAAAAAAACCAAAATTAAAAACAGGAACTAAAAACTATATTTAAAAATTAAAATATAAATAAAAAACATCTTTCTATTGACAAATTAGTTATTAACATGATAATCAACTCATCTCTTAAATTTAAATCGAAATAATTAAACTTAACTTAAATTAATAATATATTATAATTATATTAAATTATTGATTTGAATAGATTTTAGTTATTTTGAGTTAGGCTAAATAGTTATATTAATAACATTTGATTGAGTCATATTTCTTATTCATAAAGTATTTTTTTATCCGTATTTTTAATAAAAATTATTTTTAAAAAATTAAAAATTAAAAAACTCTTTAAACTTTATCAAATTATAAGGAGTTTCATATTTTTAATGTATAATGATTAATGGGTTGTGCTTAATGGCACTGCAGATGTTCAAGAGACATACCTTCAAAACGACATCGTCGAATACAGACAACTTTGCAGTTACAGTGTATCCTAACGTTGATTACGCCTTCATAGTGGCTCTGGTGGTGGTTGGTCATGAGATCAACAGTGATCCTAGTGGCAAGGGCATGGAGGAGGGGGTGGAGGCGGGCGTGGAGGCGGTTGTGTCATCCATATTTAGCGGCTGAGATCAATGCTGATTGTAGAGACCAGGGCACGGAACCATCCATTAATATTTAATGGATGGTTTCGATTCTTAGCGCATAGAGTGACACTAAAAATCGGGGATAGCATGTTTGATCCCAGCGGCCAGGATTATCGTATCAAACGAAATTTGTAATAAAAGACCGTTTCCTTTGATTTGTGTGAACCGCTCTAGACATAAAGATTCTGTGCCAAGTTGCTTTTGCTTTGGATAAACTGTCATAGAATTTTTTTTTTTGAAAATGAAAGACAACAAAAAAATATAAGATCTCAAGACCGCCACAGATAAGACATCATCCTGTAAGAATTGTCGAATGCCCGAAATAGGCATCTCCCACAAATGCCAGTGCTGCGAAGAAGAAGAGCCGAATTTCGCTAGATAATCAGCACATTTGTTTCCTTCTCGTAAAGTATGAGTAATAGAGCAATCCTAGTCCTTCCTCAGATAAAACTTAATATCTTCAACAATGGTCAAGTAAGGATGAGATTGAGGACAGTCCCAGATAACTAGCTTGATAGCTTCCATCGAGTTCGACTCCGGCAAAACCTTTATAAATCCACGCTCTCATGCTAAATTCACGCCATGGTAAATAGTCTGAAGTTCTGCCAGCATATTGGTAGCACAACCAAGGAAACCTGAAAGCCAAAGATCCAGTGACCAAACTCATTTCTCGCTAGACCACCAAAGCCTGCATTACCAGGATTGCCATGGGAGCTTCCATCAACATTGACTTTAATATACCAATAGGCGGAAACTTGCAGGAGACCCAACGGTCAAGTCTTTCCACCAATTGCTCATCCAACGTGCAAGCTTTACGACAGTCGTCAAAAAGTTTCAGAAACCATTGATGGATTCTAACCGAAGATAAGTATTCACGTTGAAAAATGGCCAAATTCGTGGTACACCATATGAGTCATGCTCCCGCCGTGAACTTGACAGCATCATCCCTAGAGCATGAGGGAGCAAGCACATACATAGAAAGCCAATCCGCCATACTTAAATTGTAGAAGGAAACATCTAGTGTGCTGTAGATACCATGCCACACCTGCCTTGCTAAACAACAGTCCCGTAACGCATGAAGTGTACTCTCCCAATTCTGTCCATAGCGGGGACAAAAGGGAGAAGAAGCTAAGCCACGGTCATAACGCAACCCATTTGTTGGAAGAATCTGCCGAATAATTTGTCATAAGAAGAAGCGAAATTTCTGGGGATAAATGTCCTTTCTTGAGTTTGGATAAATGTTATGAATATTGTACCGAATTTGATATTGGATTAGGTTTTGGTATAATACTGTACCGGTACTGGTTAATACCGAGTACCGTTTCGGGTAATTTCTTAAATTTATGAAATAGTCCCTAAATTTATTTTAAAATTATAAAATAATCCATTGTCATATTGTATAGTTGTATTGTATAATTTTAACCCTATCTTCAAAAATCATAATAATAAATAATAATCACAGTTTTAACTTAATTTATAAAATTAATTTAATAATTATTAATAAATATAATTAAATTTAAAATACATTTTTAAAATATATAAATTTCAAATAAATTTTGATTTAATAATTAAAATTTTATAAAATAAATATTTGTTTATAAATGATAATTTTTAAATTATTTATTTTAAAAATAAAATATTTTTGTTAATACTTTATTAATAAATATTATATAAAATATTAAAAAATATTTATTTAATTTATAATTATTATTAGTTATAAAAATATTTATTATTATTTTAAAATTAAAAATTTAAAAAACACAATAATTATAAAAGTTGAAGTAAATAAAATAAAAATTAAAAAACTTTGAAAATAAAGGGGAAGGAGAGGTAAGATGGAGGATGAGAGATTTTACAATTATTGGAAAATTTTACAAAAAGGTCCCCCCTATTTTGTAAAATTTTCGATACCGGCCAGTATTTGGCTGATATTTTGTATACCGACTGATACTATTTAAAATGGGCCGGTATCAACCAATATTTAAACCCGGTACACCGACCCTTTATTTCATTCCAATTTTGGTTCGGTACGGTACATACCAGTTAGTATGAACTGGTATTTATATCACTGGTTTGGACATATTCAAAAAGGATAAAAAGTAGAGATTGAAAATTAAAGTTAGATTCGACTAGTTGAATAAGCCCAATCTAAAGTGAACGGGTCAATCTTGGCTAACTGGGTTTCGGATCTTTTTCTTAAAAAACAATCCTCGGACTAGTCTTGGATTCAAGTAACTCGAATCTGGTCCGACCTGACTTAACCCTATTCTTATAAAAAAAACAATAGCATTTTTAATTAAAAAAATTTGGGTCCAGTTAAGTAAGATCAAGATGTCCCTAACCTAGTCAAATTCATTGACACCTTTAAAAGGTTTAATAGTCGGAAGTTAAAATTTTGAGTAATAGATAGCAATATCTTATGTACTTAAAACTTAAAAGCAATTTTTGGAAAAAAAATTCTCAAAAATAGTTGACTACTTGATCAAAGTGCGACTTTTTGGAGGAAGATGTGAGTTCCTTTTACATAGATGGTATGGAATGGAAGGCCACTTAATTTGGAAGTTGGATAAGCAATAAAAAAGTGTGAAAGCAAGTGGCTTTTGATCGAGACTTAGACATCAAGATGGGTTCGATTTGCTAGCTTTATTTAAACCTTAAAATTGTGAAGTAAAATAATATCTTTTTAAGTAAAATATTGTTGTTTATAATTTTCCAGACATATTGTGTGCATGTTCTTGAATATTTTGCAGGGATATTTCACTGGTACTTTGATTGAGAGAGTGCGAGGTAGATATCTATGATGGCCAAAAACATAAGGATGAAAGAAATGGCTGCTGAGATTAAAAGAGTGCTGGACGATATTGCACACCTGCATGAATGAGATGCATCTACTCAAATTCGTTTGGGACGTATTGAGATGACTTTGGAATCCATGAATAGACATATAGAGACGCTCAGCAAATCTATTGATTGCCAAGAACAGAATATTATGGTTGAAAGGTCATCGACAAAGGTAGGCTTGTTGCAAATTACTGGATCCTTTAATACATTGCAAGTTCGACAAGTCAAGATTCTCTTCCTACTTCTACTATATACCACCATATGTAGAGAATACAAGCCACTAAGGCTATTGTTGAGTTATATGTTCTGATATCCACCTCTCCAGCTACACAAGCTGATCTGTTCATTCAAGTACCAGATGATATGTCCAAGGATATGAAGCAGTTCTTACAGAAATTTATGTTAGAATATATTTTATATATTCTTTGTTTGATTTTGGCTTTTTAAATTGGACATATAAGAGGTAATTTTGTGTTTTATTAGAAGTCCAAATAACTAATGGGATATGATATCTGCGTGGATTTGTTTTACTAGAAATCCAATTAGATAATGGACTGCGTGGATTTCTATTTGATTTGAAAAAGGAGTCTAAGATACACATGTGATAAGGATGAAAACCAAAGATTTTATCTACAGCTTTTTGTTGTTGAAGTGGTGTTGGTCACGAATCTATGTAGTAAAGATTGCTGGCTGCGTATACAAGGTTTTTAGCTGAATAACGTATCTACTGTGAGTGTTATGTAGTACAGAGTAGGCGTGTGTGAGATGTTTTTATGTGGAGGCTCAGTGACTTTATCGATACAGTGATTAACATGTCCTTTGTATGAGCCATGGTGAGATTGGTTTTATGAGAGTTGGTTATTTAATCAAACTGTGAGTATTTTGTGAATGGGGATGTGAAGATTGCACAGGAACGTGACAGGTGGGTTGTTTAGTAGCTAAGGTAAAGAAGGTAAGGCGCTAGTCAACAAGGATTTGGCAGACGTCTTGTTAATTAATCAATTGAGGTGAGCTTCTCTGCGCACTGGAGGAATTAATTGAATTGGAAGACATACGTGGTGGATGTGCTCCTGATGAGGGATGAAGAATCGGATATGATGAAGAGTTTCAGCTGGGTTATTTTGAGGAGATAAATCTATAGGGAAGTCTTCGTTTGTCTCAAGTATTTTTGTTATTTAATTTTCAGTTGATTAAATACTTGAGTTATTCTCGTTTATTATTTTCTTGAGTGATTTAGTTATTGTTCTTGTTTCAAAAGAGTGTTGAGAAAAATCCTCTGTTGAGGTTAGTACGAGGCGGTCGTACTATTAGGTGTGAAATTCTTTCACGGGAAGTGAGGTTGAGAGATAGTGCTAAGGGTTGAGTGGTGTCGGCTCAGTAAAGGCTTGGGTAAAACTATTGTACTTCAGTGAAAGTGATTAAGCTGGGTGAGGGCCCCGCAGACGTAGGCAAGGTGTGCCGAACTGCGTTACCAAATTTCTGGTGTTGATTTATTTTTTGTTCTTTTAATTTTTCTGATTTTATTTGTTTCCTAGGAACAAATCGGAAAGTTTGCGAAACTATTTAACCCCCTTCGGTTTTTCAATTTATTTATGTGTTTGAAGCACCTTGGGGGTTACCCCTTACCAGCACACACGACCATCTCATTCCTCTTCAGGATGAGGTTACAACAGTTAAGGTAAGGCCTTATAGATACTCTTTTTCTCATAAGCCTGAAAGTCGAGGAGATGTTGCGTGAAGGAATCATTCAACCCAGTACCAGTTCGTTTTCAGCACCTGTGGTATTGGTCTAAGAAGAAGAATAGCACTTGGCACTTCTACACTGATTATCGAGCCTTGAATGTTGTTATCGTTAAGGATTCATATCCAATTCCCACAGTAGACGAGTTGCTTGATGAGCTCATGGATCGTAGTTCTTTTCGAAGCTAGATCTTCGATTAGGCTATCACCAAATATTAGTAAGACCTGAAGATTGCCCGAAGACAACATTTCGCATGCATCATGACCATTACGAATGGTTAGTCATGCCGTTTGGCTTAAGCAACACTCCTGCTACTTTTCAAGCTCTTATGAATGAAATTTTTAAGCCTTTCTTGCAAAAATTTGTTTTGGTTTTCTTCGACTATATTTTGGTTTATAGTTCCAGCTGGATATTTTATTTAGATTACTTGGAAATAGCATTAACTCATTCACAACAACAATGCTTGTATGCTAAGTTTTCTACGTGTATGTTTGGGAAAACCAAAATAACATATCTAGGCTTTATGATTTTTGGCCAAGGGGTAGAAGTGGATCCGGGAAAAATATAGGCAGTTAAAGAATGGCCTACCTCATCATCCGTGACGCAAGTGCGAGCATTTTTTAGGTTAACCGGGTACTATCGCCACTTTATTAAGAAGTATGCATCTATAACGAGCCCTCTTGGGGCCAGAGCTTTGCCTCCCGTAAGGGATTCACCCGGTTCAAATAAGGTTTAGTCTGGGTGTAGATGGCTTAAAGGTGTCTTTTCATAGTTAGGACCTGCCTAGGTGTTGTGAAAATCGACCGGATTAGAGCAGGTTCGCAGCTAAATATGACTGAGGGGAATAGTAAAGAACTCACAGATTTTACGTGAAAAATCCCCAAATGAGGGTAAAAACCACGGGCAAGGATAGAAAATTTTTACTATGGAGAAAACTGGAGAATTACAAGGAGAAACTAGACCCACAAAAATATTACAAAATATTTTTGCCTCTCTCTTTTTCTCTCTTTTCTCTCTCACCTCACTTCTCTCTATTTTTTCTCTCTTGTTTGCTACATCTTCTCCTCCTCATCTCCTGCCTATTTATAGGCAGGAGAAGGCAGCCATCTCCACCAACTTTCAAAGTTGGTGGCTGCCAACTTTCAACCTTGGTGGCTGCCATGGCTGTCCATTATTGACAGCCACCTTGCCCACCAAGGTTGACAGCCACCTTGGTTGACAATTCTCCCACTTGAAGATTTGATTGAGTATCAATCAGATCTTCACACTATTCTTTCTACCTTGCCGCTTCATGTTGCTTACGTCTCTATCAGGCCACACGAGGATCGACACCACATAAACTTGTCACCATTGATTGCTTTTGTCATAAAATCTGCCAGGTTATCTATTGTATGAATTTTCTGTATGTCCACCATTCCTTCTTCCACTTTCTCACGAACGAAGTGATACTGAACTCGGATATGTTTTGTCTTTGAATGAAATGTTGGATTCTTGGCAAGATACAAAGCACTCTGACTGTCACAATACAGAGTAATTACGACAAGTGGTATCAAAGCTAACCATTGTTGAATGCCTACCAAAGTGGAAAATGGTAGGCACCGCAATGTTGAAGGATAGCTAGCTGCTTTGGCCAGCTATCCCAAATCTCCTGCCTATATGAAGGAAGAAAATAGAAGAGAAAAAATAAAGAGAAGTGAGGTGAGAGAGAGAGAGAGAGAAAAAAGAGAGGCAAAACTTTTTTGCATATTTTTGTGAGTCTAGTTTCTCCTTGTAATTCTCTAGTTTTCAATGGTAAAAGTCTTCTATCCTTGCTCATGGGTTTTACCCTAATTTGGGGGTTTTTCACTTAAAATCTGTGTATTCTTTATTATTCCCTCAGTCCTATTTAGCTGCGAACCTACTCTAATCCGGTCAATTTTCACAACACTTTCTCTGTTAATTTGTAACATTAACATAGATTTCTCAGACAATTATATGATTTTTTATAAGTTACTTTTTTGTCAATGTTTTTGGTAAGTAATCATCTTTTTTGCATACGTAAGTTTGATAAATGATGTATAGTCAGAATTTCTTAGGGCAGGAAATGGTTATTCTTTATAAGGAATTCCAACTTGAGTTAAAAAATGCTCATATTAATAAGATACGATACTATAAACAGTATTTTGACATATTTCTCATTATGTCGTTACTAATTATGATTGGAAAGATTATTGTCTTGTGGCTTTCAGGTGCTTTTATGTCCGTTTTTCTCTTTTGATTTTTAGTTAAATAATTGTATGAAATGGATGATATATATTGTGTTACATCAATGGCGAAACCTTATTGACCCATTCCTTAGAAAAGGGTAATCTACCAAATACCTAAATTCCAGAAGAAAATTTTGAGCCAATAGATATGTAAATGTTGTTTTATTCTAAACGCTTACGAGAGCTTGAAAACATTGATCATACTGAGTATATGCAAGCAATTTGTGCGGAAGACGTAATAAGGGAAATCTCTTCACTAGGGAAATTTGGTTGTCTGATTATTTTGACAATAGATGAGCATTTTGTGATTAAAACTCTATGTAAATCTGAAGTGAAGGTAAAGAACAATCATCTGGGATCTTTGAGAATCACCATCTTTCCAAAGTTGTTGGTTATGAACTTAAGCAGATGGTGCAAGGATTCTTAATCCTCTTTTCCATGTATTTTAATATATAACAATCAAAATCTTAAAATTAGAACCTACAAACTAAAAGATCTGAAGGTAGTTTAAGTTGAGCTGTATCTGCACAAAACTCTTCGCTTTCAGTTTTTCATAAAAATGTGTTTCAACAAAATGGAATTTAAGAAAGAGAAGAAATATACCGATAGTAAGAAATGACACTTGCTGCTAGAAATGAAACATAAATGGGAAAGAAAAAATGGCAATAACAATATTTAGAGAATTTATTTCTAACATCCAAGTCAAAAGAAGTGCCTAAAGGACTCCAAAAACAAAAGCCAAGGAGAGGTGTTATCTTTGTGGATAGTTCAATAATACATCATATAGAGGAACAATTAACTCTTATACCAACTCCATTTTCATTCATTAGAATCATATAGATCTTCAATTACTTTCTTTTATTTCTTTTTTTTAAGTTTCGATTTATACTGAAGTTTATGAAGCCAACTGGAAATCAAAATTTGAGGCTGCTGGGATATGGTACGTCTCTTATCTACTTGATGCAAAACGATTGGTTCTATTAATGTGTATGTATGTATCATTCATTTGCATGATTTAACTGGAAGGTATGAACACTGACTCATTGATAATATGGTGGCTTATACTCTTAAGAGTGAAGGAGGTTATGTTTGGGTAAACAACAATTATGATGGAGATGTGCAATGTGATTTCTTAGCTTAGGTTATGTAAAAATCTTCTATAGGTTTTGAAGAAACAACATTTAGAAACTGCTTTTTTTATTGTTTTTGGTGTTTGGGATTTATGTAGTTTATGCTTTTTTTTTTCATTGCTTTAAAAAGCCGTAAAGTATATTGTAGCTGAATGGCTCTCGAGATAAGAATTGTTGCTACAATTTTGTAGGCTTTGGATCCCTTGGATTGATGACCTCTATACTAACCATGCCCTCTATTACTGTGAGCAAACCTGAGCGTGTGACGGAGTTGTTTGATGTGGAGCCGTGGAATTGGGAAGCAACAAACTTGAGACTATCAGCCATTAAAACAATAGCTTCAACTTTTGAAAGGGTCTGCATAGTTCAGGTTGAAATGGGAAGGATTGATGACAAATGAAGGTCTAGCAAGATTAGTAAGAAAAAATTTAATTGCTTCTTTTTTTCTAAAATCTATGTGGCTTTTAAAATCTACATGGCCTCTCTTAATAGACTTTTTATATATAGAAATGGTGCATGTATAACACTTCCTAATTTTCATAAAAAAGCCTTAAATTGAGTAGACTCGTGAAAATATAGACCTTCGTTAAGTAAGTTACAAGTTTAAGTCCTTAACTGATCAAACTAAAAAATGCTAAGCACCAATTTGGGCTTTTAGCCAATGATTGGATGATTTTCTTACTAAAATTAACAACCGGATTCTAAGATCAACTCAAATAATAGACTAAATCTAGCTTTCGCATTTGACAAGTTATTATCTGAATTAATTATGAAAACCTGACTACTACTTACCATTTAATATATTTCTAATTCATAACCTAAGCATTTCTAGTTTCTAGTTCCATATTAAACTTCTCCTCTTGGTCTTTCACTTAATAATAAAATGATGCAAAGTTTGATCATGCTAGTACATCCATTCAGTTCAGAAACTATAGCAAACATAAGACAACAACACAATCTCTCAATCATGCATATTTGATTAAAATAGCTACATTAATCCTCAAAAAAAGAGATTAGCCCATCACGAATGTCACAGGATTCATCATCATTAAAACTTCAATCCCATCTTTATCAGTATAAGTGAAGTATTTAAGCAGTAAACTAAGTAAATAACCAAGATAAACTGTCAAAAGCTACAAAGTATGGGTTCGATTAAGCTAATATAATTAAAAAATCCAATAAACAATAGATAACAATGCAACAAATAAGGATAGAGTAAGCAAACAAAGGTTGTCGTATGAATGAGTCATGGTGGTCTCCTGTAACTCTCAATCCTTTTGTATTAGCTTTCACCTTCTACGTCTGGTTGATGTTCACCAATAAAACTGAATGCTCCCACTGTCTTAACCTCTATTGCTCTTCTTCTTCACCGAATTTCTCTGTTTCTCTTCTTATCTTCCCTTCTTTCTCTCTAACCCTCTCTCCCTAAATGTGTCTGTGATGTGTGGAGAATGAAGAGTGTAGGGTGGAATGGAAATGAATGATTCTTCGTTGCTGCCCTCTCCTTCTATTTGTAGTATGCTCCTAGGTCTAAGGTTTTGTGCACCCAACCTCTATAGCTGCCATATAATAACTAAAACAATTACGGGAAAATGAAAGGGGTCATAGCCTCGCGTAGTCACAAGCATGACTTACATGTCATAGCTATGCTCATACATGTAAGTCACGGTTGTGAATTATAGGTCACAACCATGATGTCACAACTGTTACATAGTAAGTAACATGATGTCCATTTTCATGCACAATTCGTCATGCCACTTTCACAAAATAATCTAATTAAGATCCATGCAACATCCACACTAATTTTACTCAATTCATATCAAATTTGAATTAAGTCGCAACCAATTTCAACATATGAAAGTAAGCAAAATCAAATAGAATTAAATACAACAATTCCCCCATACTTAAAATGTGCTTTTCCTCAAGCAAAATAAACAACAATTTTCCTAAATAATAGTCAAAGATATCAACGATCATTTCAATAAACACAACCTAAGAACTTAGAACTCATAATACTCCATGAATAAGCTATACTTCACATATTTAGCAAAAATCAATAAGCACTTCAATTCAAAGAACCATCAGTAATCAAGATACTCACTCCTCTCTCCATCTTCTCAAGCATTCAAAGGTAGGGTATATTCACTCATCATTTATTTTATGTAAGGTATCTATCATAAGCTTGCTTACTAATCCAATCTCCACTACTCATATCAAACACAAACATCAATCCAAAAGGTCTTTATTTTGGTTGTAATGGAGCTAGGTTGAGGGTAGGAAAAGGTAAAATCACAATATAAATTGAGCATTTAATATATTACAAAACAATGAACCATAAACACTCAATTCCTTCCTTTCATTTAACAAAATTAACGCTCCCCTTTTTATGTCTCTCCTCTTTCCTTTCATTTTTTAAAATCTTCTCTTCCTTCCTTTTCTTTTTTTATTTCTTTTTCTTTTTCTTTTTCTCTTTTTCTTGATTTTTATTTTTTCTTGATTTTCATTTATTTATTTAGAACAAAATTAAGTTTAGAAGAGAAAAATGTAGAGGAGAGATACAAATTATTACAACCATACCCATTGCTAACTCAAAAACCAACTATATCCTATGATTCCCCCACACTTGTCCAAACAATTATTCCCTAAACCCAATCATACATATTCAAATGCTCAACTTGCCTAATGGTAGGTAGAATGAAGAGGATAAATAATTAAGGTTAAGGCTCATATTTTGGGTTTAAAGAAAGAAAAGGTTCATGTTAGGCTCAAAAGGGGTTCACTAAAGGTAACATCATGGTGGCTTTTTAAGTAAAGGGGTGAATCCTAATTGACTTCATCATTTCAACATTTGCATAATATTATGTGAACTCAACTAGTATTTGCAAGCAAGTTCTAGAGTTCTTTAATCATGAAAGAACACTTTCAACAAAGAATATTTGAATTTGTTGTTTAATATTTCAAAAAGGGTCAAATTCTTACCAAATGAAAATTGTTATTCATGAAAGAATATTCTCAACAAATAATACTTGAATTTGATATTTAATATTTCGAAAAGGTTCAAATTCTTACTAACTGAAAATTGTTATTCATCTATCACAACAAGCTAATGTCCCTTTAATCGAAATCTAAGCCAATCAATATAAGCGTGCAAGTATATTCATTCACTCATATTATGCATTTCTAATCCAGATTGAGTTCATTTAATAACCATGCATCTCTAACTAGTAAATGGGAAAACAAATACACAACACACAAATAATTCTTTTTAAATAATACTCCCCCACACTTGAACATCACACTATTCCTAATATGACACAGAAAAGTAAAAGAGGGGTTTAAGACAAAAGACAAAAATTAACACAAATAAGGACATGCTTTAAAACTATAAGAAATTAAACTAATAAGCAACAAAGAAAGGGATATAAATATGATACAAATGTGGAGGTGATCACTACGTTAATTTGGTGTAGAGCATAGTGTACTGTATCGAGGAATTAAGATAGTATAAGGAAAAAAATAAAGGAGACAGAAGAGTAAACCTACGCACACAAAGAAAAGAAAACAAACTAAGTCAAGGTTTACTAAGAAAAATAACAACGAATAAGTAATTGAAAACAAATAGAAATTAAATGAGTTGCTTGTTTAATGTATTGTAGTTGGATGCCTTAATGGTCACGCTTAAGGTGGATCGCTTAAAGTGATTGATTCCACTATTTCCTCCTTTTCATGTGGATCCGTCTCTAAGAATTTTCCAAACACTTCCTCAACCACATCCATTAGCAATTGGTAGCATTCATCACTCTCCTTAACCAAATCCAGCTTCTTTTCATTTTCTTCTTACAAGGAAAAATGAAAATCCGCAGAACTAACTTGATCAACAAACGAACATTCTTCAGAAACAACAGAAATAGGCATAGGTTCAACATTAAGGATTGAAAATTCTAATATTTCTCCTAAGACAGTCATATTCAATTTCCCATTCTTCAAATCGATCAAAGTGTTAGTGGTGGCCATAAAAGGCCTCTCTAGGAGTATGAAGTGCTCATTTTCTTTCTCCTTCACTTTTTCCCTGTGCAGGACAACAAAGTCTACTGGAAAAATCAATCCTCCAACTCTTACTAACATGTCCTCCATTATTCTTTTGGATAACGGATTGACCTATCAACTAACTACAAACACATGTTTGTAGGTCTTAACTGTCCTAGATCCAATTTCTCATAAACAGAGTGAGGCATAAGGTTTATGCTCACTCCAAAATCAAGCATACCATCAACCTTATCACCATTACCCATTGATACTTTCATAATAAAACATCCCAAGTCCTTTAGTTTGGGGGTAAATGCGGCTACAGAATTGCACTTTCTATTTCTAAAACTAGCACCTTTTCGTTAGGCTAAAACTTTCATTTCTTGGTGCTTAGTTCCTTGAAGAATTTGACATAAGCCAGAATGTTCTTGATCACATCTAGTAAGGGCATGTTAACATTGACCTTAGAAAGCATGTTATCTAGATAGGAAAATTGTTCATCTTATTTCGATTCCTTAAGGTGGCTTAGATATGGAATTGGTGGTCGATAAGGATATGTCTCCTTGTGCAGTTTTTGTCCTTCATTGTCCTTGGTGTCATGCTTAATTTGTTTATCTTTTTGAATGTGACTTGAAGAGTTTCTCCCATTGCTTTTCTTATTTTGCTCATCTTCTTCTTTATTGAGGCTTTCCTTCTTTTGATTATTACTATCAGGTAGCTTAAAAGGAAACTCAACATGATTGTCAATCACTTTACTACTTCTCATAATGATGATTGCTTAGGCTTGCTCGGGTTAACTGAGCAACCTTCCCTTTTGATTGTTATGGATTTGAGCAGCAAGTTGCCCTACATGAATCTCAATCCTCTTGAAAAATGCTTTTAAGAGTGAAATCTCTTATTATTTGTTTCTTGATTTTAAGTTGTAACCTGAATGAATGCATTCAAGCTTTCCTCTAAAGAAGGCTTTCTCGGTAGGTTGAAAATAGTTTGGCCTCTAAAAATTCTGATATTGTCGTTGGGGTTGCATCGGTGGATTGTTCGTCTTCTAAGAGAAATTAGGGTGGTTTCTTCAACCAGGGTTATAGGTGTTTGGGTATGGATCATTTTGCTCCCTTGGTTAAACATCGTTAAGTGAGTTAACTTGTTCTTCCTCATCTGCCAAAGGTTTGTAAGAATACGAACAAACATTAACTCCATAACCAAAAGTTTCACAGATACACCTCTTGAATGGAACATTTTGGGTTAGCCTTGTAGCTAGCATCTTTATATACCTCGTCAACTCAGCTAACTGCATAGCCAATTCTTGATTTGAGTTCACTTCATGAACTCTAACTCTTCTTCTCCTAACACTGTTTTGTTGAGAATTGGCTCCAACATTTCAAAGATTTCATATGTTTCTTTGATCGTCCTCTCTTTTATAGCTCCTCCTGTTGCATCCGTGTACCCAATCATAAAAGAATTGGTTAGGCATGTGAAGCTAAAAATGATGGTATGGACATTGTATTAGTAAGAGCTTAAAGCATTCCCACGCCTTGTGGAATGACTCTCCTTCCATCTGAGTAAAGATAGCTATCTTAGTACGCAACTCAGATGTCTTTTGATGGGAATAGAACTTTCCCATAAATTTGTTGTACACCTCCTCCCATCTAGTCAAAGACTTAGAAGGAAGGGTCATCAACCATGCCTTAGCCCGATCCTTCAATGTGTGTGGTAAGCATCTCATTCTGAGTTGATCTTCATTTAATCCATCCAACGGAAAGCTTTGGAGAGTGGTACAGAAATCCTGAATGAAGTTTAAATGGTCTTTATTAGGAACTCCATAGAACGATGGCAACAAGTTGTAGTAGATGCTCTTTAATTCTTAGTTCTTAGCTGTCTCTCCCAAACGTATGCACAAAGTGGCAGTACCAATCACCAGTCTAGCATGTTCCTTCATCACTAACTACCGTTCACCCATCCTGTGGTTATTCAATTGATAATCAAGCTTGGGTTCCTGACGATAGTCTTCAAAGTCCCCTTGAGGTCTTCGTCTTCAATGTATGTTATTAATAAAAAGGACAGGTTCACTATCTAAAGATCTCCTTCCTAGCATAAAACAAATGAATTCACTACCTAAAGTTCTCTTACCTAGCACAAACTAACTATGAAAAGCACTAAATTAATAACAAAAATTACAAAACATATTAACAAAATTTCACAATAAAACATACATGGATGAACAAACGTAAACAATCAAAATCACTTTAGTAAACAAAAACAATTAAAATTAATTTAAGATCAAAACGCTAACCATCTCCAGGGAAATGAAGTCAAAAACTTGTTGCGCCTAAAAAGTTCTAAAAATTACCTAAGCCATCATACTCGTAAGTATACGAGATAGTTGTAGTTGATTACCCAAGGTCATCTCCCACGGAGGTGAATTGGTTCACTTAAATTAATTTCAAACAAAAATAAAAGCAAATGCAATCTTAAACATTCTATCCTGATTTATTGAGTAAAGAATTTAAAGGAAATCACAAAATTAAACTAAAAAGTAAATGGAGAATTAACTAGGAGCAAAGCAAATAGATTAATCGAACTAGAAGACTCTTGATTAATTTCACGAATATAATCTCCTATGCATTAAGGGGGAACGATTGGATAATTGTCTTACTAAAATTAACAATCGGAATCTAAGATTAACTTAAATAATAGACAAAATCTAGCTTTTAATCTCGACAAGTTATTATCCGAATTAATTATGGAAACCTTATTACTAATTAACATTTAAGTTAATATATTTCTAATTCATAACCTAT
Organism: Erythroxylum shatona; assembly: GCA_027568895.1. Lineage (NCBI taxonomy): Eukaryota > Viridiplantae > Streptophyta > Magnoliopsida > Malpighiales > Erythroxylaceae > Erythroxylum > Erythroxylum shatona. The sequence goes on along the minus strand of JAOSBK010000001.1, from coordinate 5,943,166 downwards.
GCACTTATAGTTTCTAGTTCCATACTAAACTTATGTTCTCTGTCCTTCGTTTAATGCTAAAATTATGCAAAGTTTGATCATGTTATTACATCTATTCAGTTCAGAAACTATAGTAAACATAAGACAACAATACAATCCCTCAATCATGCATATTTGACTAAAGTAGCTACATTAATCCTCATGAAAAAAGATTGGCCCATCACGAATGTCACAAGATTCATCATCATTAAACACTTTAATCCTATCATTATCAGTATAAGTGAAGTATTTAAGCAACAAACCAAGTAAATAACCAAGATAAACTGTTAAAAGCTATAGAGTATGGGTTCGGTTAAGCTAACAGAATAAGAAATCCAGCAAACAATTTATAACAATGCAACAAATAAGGAATAGAGTAAGCAAACAAAGATTGTCATATGAATGAGTTGCGGTGGTCTCCTGCAACTCTCAATCCTTCTGCATTAGCTTTCACCTTCTGTGTATGGTCGATGTTCACCAATACAATTAAATGCTCCCACTGCTTTAACCTTTTTTGTTCTTCTTCTTCAATATCTCTCTCTATTTTTCTACTCATATTTCGTTCTTTCTCTCTGTCCCTCTTTCCCCGAATGTGTCTGTGATGTGTAGAGAATGAAAAGTGTATAGTGGAATGGAAATGAATGATTCTTCATCACCACCCTCTCCTTGTATTTGTAGTATGCTCCTAGGTTTAGGGTTTCGTGCACTCAACATCTGAAGTTGCCACTGATAGTGCGTCGTAACACTAGTCAAAATAAAAACTAGAGTACGACTATAATAGTGGTGAGTCTAGGTCGATCCCACAAAGAGTGTGTAAAGTTATCGAAATGAAAATAATAGATGTTTAGGTTTAAGGGGTTTTGGTTTTAGAAAAAAAGAAAATAAAATAAAGCTAAAACAACTAACAAAAGCAATGTAAAGAAAACATGCAAAAAAATGACAAAAGTGGGGAACTCGGCCTATACCCTAATTAAACATATTTCATTGATTTATTGTTCTTAAACCTCTCCTAGTAATTATTAATCGTAGGTTAATGATTAACCCGAGTTTTCCCTTAGGTAGTTTTTAATCAAGAAACGATCGTTAATTAAACCTAACTACCAAATAGCCTAGGATACAATCTTTAGATTTAATTAGGCAGTAGCATTACGAATTAGAAAAACTGATTAATCAAGACAACAACCACATACGATATGTCATTGAAACTAGACCATGTTATCCCTAATGATTATGAACCATTAATCGCTACACATGAATTTCAACATAATAATTAAAGATTATAACAAAATTCTAGCAATGGGTTTGCAAATAAACGATTCAATGAATACATTAAAATCATCTTTTCATAATACCCAATAGGTTCATATATAAATAATCAAATAATAACGAGAATATGATTATCCATACACAAAACCCAAATCAATTAATATATGATAACATAATCAATTTAATAAGAGAGAAAGAAACAACAAAAATAGTAAAATACACTTAACCCTGGTTGTTGGCATCGATGTCACCTCTGAATCGGCATTGGGAAGCCATCCCTCCATGGGTCTCCTCATGGTGGAAAGCTCACCTCTATCTTTATGCTCTCCTGAAGCTCCTAAAGTTCCCCCCGATTCAACCCAAAATGTTAATTTATTCTCTATTTTGCTTTAGCTGAAAATCTCTTCTCTACTGCGCCTCCACTCCTTTCTACGTAACCTCTGTGCTATTGTTCGATTCTATTTATTGATTTATTTGTTGGTCCATCTATAGTTTTTTATGTTAAAAACCTACGGACCTCCCTCTTGAAAACATTTGCGTTTCACAGATGTTGTCTATGTTTACATAGTTCATGCAGACATTTCGCATTGTGTTTCCTCTCCTGTGCCGTGTCGTTTTGCTTCATTCCTTTATCCACCTACTGTGCTGCATTTTTGGTCTCTTCCATCTACCCACACGCTACCGTATTGTTGCAACTTCCCTTGTCCATTTGTTCTTCGTTTCTTCTCCTACTGTGCTGCCATTAATTCATGTAAATTGCATGTATCCCATACATAGCTTTTCTACTTCTTTATCGTGAGTAACTTGGAATTTTCTTGTTTGTGTTTTCATTTTTTCTTATCTTAATTTTCTTCTTCTTACTCTATGAAGACAAGTGAATATTAATCTTTGAAAAAAGACCCAAATAAAGTGCTTTCAACTCACTTTAACGTGTTTACTTCTGAATTGTACCTAAAATCACATATGAGTCAAAGTGAGTATCTTAAGCAATTTCATGTCAATAATCACTAAATGTTAATAGCCCACTTCCATCTGACACATGCACGTACGCCCTTCAGATACACGTGCACATGCTTGACAGAAATGGTTTGTTAACTATTTCACCTTCACTTTATAACATGGCATTGTAAATTAAGTTATAAATTACACATTGTTCTAAAAGCCAAAATTTTCTCATTTTATATCATAAACCATAAGTTACATTGTAAATGTTCAACATCCATGTTTGCATAACATCATCTTATGAGCATCAACAGCTCAGTCTGCACAGTATGCTACATAAATGAGGAATCACAAAAGATAACACAAATTATCCGTTCAATCCCAGCTGATTGACTTTTGAGCCATATCTGATCTCCACAACTTATACAAAATCACTTATATGCAGCCTTAGAAGCTAGGTCATCGCTCTCTCGAACCTGAAATTGTTAACGTTGCAATTTTGGTGAGTTTTGCAAACTCAATAAAGTAACCATCCTAGATGGTTCACTCTTGTCATACAACAAACAACAAATCATATTATCATGTAACTCACGTCAACTTGATTTTTATCAAGTAATATCACATAACACCTGATCACATTCGTCATATTTCAAAAACAAAATTCAAACATTTCATCATTTTAGTACAATTTTGCAAAACATACACATTGAAAAATTATCACATATTTCATACACAAAGTTCTCAAAACATTGCAATCATTCAATTTATTTAGATCATATGTGTATGCAATATTATAAGACTCGATTTCATTTATTTCATTGTTGTGATTGTGTGCTTTTTTCACTATCCCGTCTTCGTTATAGACTCTGGACTTTTTCATACTGTTCCTTACAAATTGAGCCTTGGGCTCTAATCATGAATGTCTGAGCTTTAAGCTCTTTTTCACTGGCGACATTAGTTACAACCACCTTTATATTTCATGCATTATAATGAAATGAATTCCTCAATTTTAGTCATCACATTTACAATCATGATCTTGTTCATAATAATCATTCGATTGGGTCCGGCATAAACATTCAAGTTGAGAACCATGTAATTAATCTCATTCATATTCAAGTAGTACTTCCGATGTTTTAATCATGCATCAAAACTCCTTGGACATTTCATGTCCTGAATTCAGTACACATTCATCAATATCAAATTTAATTCAGTAATAAACAAAACAAGTTAAGGTGAGAACATCTTAGGTTATTCACAATTGCTCCCTTTCGCTTATTACCTTGAAGTCCTGGCAATGTCTAGAAGTGGTCGTTCTACTTGCTCTTTTATATGCAAACAAATACATTTTGATATTACTATATGACTCATTTAACTGAATAATCATACTTATAAATGTATCATGTAGTATGCATGTTCAATGACAAATTCTCGGATATATATATCTTGAATAAATTGGTGCAAACTTTAATTTTTCTCTATATTTCCATAATTCACACACTTATCAATCATTTCTGCTTTTTCTCAAAACCCACTTTCAGGTCAACTTTTCATGATCATTATGATAAGGAAGATGTAGTTTTTAGACAAAACTTCCTTCTAAACAATTATGTTTCTAGTTTTTAATAACACTAAAATCATACAATTTGGTTCATTATTCTATGAGTTATGCTCAAAATACTATAGACTGAGTACATTTGAAATTTTAGCTAGTGCATAGTCATGCACTCTAAGTTTTACAACTCATTTCTCTCAATTCCAATATCTAAAAATTACAAAACTTCATACCAATTGAAAGATAAGAGAATAAGTTACGACTTTTGTGAAAACAACTTTATTTGATTCAGCCTATATCAATATAGTTTATTCAATAACAACAGGATATGATTTCTGTCACAGGTAGTGCTATATCCTAAGTCAAAACTCATTTCGTACCAGATTTTAAAATTCCTAGAGACAAAATTAAAATTCTACTTCTTCAAGAAAGTTGTAGCCATATGTCTCTAGTTTAATCTGAATTAAGAATCAACTCATTTGAAAATCTACATATCAATATATAGCCAAAATATCGAAGGATGTTCAGTAAAGACATTCCAGTTATCAAATTCTAGTGCACCTCAACATTTTCATCCAAACCTCATCAATCAATCTCTTCCAAATTAATTCAGATGACTATAAATTTTGGTGAAGATAAAGAACAATGTGTTAAGAGTTCGTTGGTTCAAATCTCATATTATTTGGAGGTCGGACGACAAAGTTATGATCACAAGTATCAAAGTTGTTCAGTTCATAAAACCTTTGCGTGCACAATTGTGCACTCCATTAGTTTCCAGACTTTGCAACACTTCTTCTCTTCTTCTTCCTCTCTTCTCCTACGTAATCCATTGTTTCCAAACACCATTTCTTTCTAACTTATACTCTCCCACATATTCTACTTCCATTTACATTCAACTCACTATCAAGACATTTCAAAATTCAAGATTAAACACAAACATCAAAAAAAAAATCATATACGTATTTCATCATGTTCTACTTTCTCTGACTACTGCATTTTTTGTTCTGTTTTCTCTCACCGCTGCATTTTCATGTCTTCTGCACTATATCAATATTTAATTTCACTCAAACAAAAGCACATAACCTTATTCTAGTTTTTATGTACTTGTCTAAATCTCATTAAACTTCAATTCTCACAATCTTAGAAACAATTTCTGCACAATGTCCATTTCACATCATTTTCATATAATTCATTTTTAAGATCACTGAAGCTACCCTTCATGCATGAATTCATTTCCAACTAAAGTTACACTTCATACTTGATGTGTTTTTAGAAAAATTCCAGTAATGATAGTGATGAATGGGATTTCGGTGGTTGGAAACAAAAAAAAAAAGACAGCAAGATTAAGTAGAAACAAATACTAGCTGGATCAAAATATTTGGTTTGCAAAGGATAATACTGATGTAAGAATTAAAAACAATGTTTCGGTGATGATTGAAACAAAAGAGAATTTTGTGATGCATACTTTCGGTGAACAACCGAAAGCTTCACCATTGTTTTCTTCTTCTTTTTTCTAGCAACACACGTGACTATGTGTGTCCCTTGCATGTGGGTCATGTGTCAACATACTTAGTTTTCATTTCTTCCAAATTATTAGTTTCTTTTATTGTCATAACATGTTCTAGTTTTGAATCTAGCAACTGGAGTATCTTTTCCAGTAATCCTTACATCTTCTATCTTCTCACCATTTCTTCTTAGTTGTTTATAAAAAGAAGAACTCCACATAAACAATTGACAAAACTCTTATGTTTTCATATTTTGAGATTTAAATTCACCTCTTATGTTTGGATATGACCTTTTTTACATTCTCTTCTCCTTTATAGGGTGTTTAAAACTTCTTCTATATGCTTCTTTAGTAAAAGTTGCATACGATACTCTCTCAAATCTATCATCATTCACTGACACATGAATAAAAGAGCTTTCTTTTCTATCTTTCTTAAATCTTTCATTCGGGACAGGATTCTCTGTCCAATTTTATGATATTTTATTTTATCCCATGAATCTCAACCATTCATTTATGCGGATCTCGCGTTCATTTATGGGGAACCCATGCGGGACCTACACAAATGAATTGTTGAGATTCATGGGACATAATAAGACATCATAAAATTGGACAGAGGATCTGGACTCCTTTCATTCTATCCTTTGGAGTTGTGGTTAAAATTAAATGGGCTCATTCTTTGATTCATTATAACCTTCTTCTATAACTTATCAAACATCATTTACATGTATTTAATGCCTTTATTTTATACTATAATTATCATAATTGTCATTTTTAAGTATTGAAACTTGGAGGGATATTTCACCACTAGCCATATCTTCAAATTAAGAGAGATTTTAAAAATTATGATTGCACAAATGAAATTGAAACGTTGAAAATCCTTAAAAGTGACTTGATCAACTTTTTGGCCAAAGATCCAAAATTCAATAGCTTGATTAACAACTATGACAACATGTTTAGTCGGCTTGGTTTAACTAAGCTCTAACTTCTAATTCAACTTAATTCAGCGAGTTAGCTCAATTTTAGGCAACGAACTTTCAGTGGTGATTATTGGCACTTTCAAATTTTAATCAAACTGATTCTTGTATCATTGCATTCCTCTCTTCAAGCTCTTTAATTTTAGCATACTATATTGCTATATTAAATTCTAGTTCCAATGTATTAACACTGAAAAATTATAATAAAATTTTAGACTTCAATTCAATGAATACAAACTTAAAAGATAAAAATAATTATATTTCAGTTCTTCAGTATAAGTCTCTTTTCTTTGAATAACTTTCTTTGTTTTACTTGGAACTTGATGCTCTACCTAACGGTGCTCAAAGATATTTATAGCAAAGTTTAATTATACGACTCAAATTTGGTGGGGATTCCCTCCCCCCCCC
>JAOSBK010000001.1:5894322-5936402 GCA_027568895.1 Erythroxylum shatona | reverse complement strand
TTAACCAATTCTATACATTTTATTATTATCAAAACATAAGTGGGATTTAATTTGTCAACCACCATTGGTCCAACACAATCATGTTGAACCTGACTAGGGACGAATGGAATAAATCTCTCTACCAGAAACACCAAAGTAGAACATGGACATATCCACATTTCTCATTTATTAGTTCTAATCTTCTAAGAAAAGTTCGGGGTCCAACAACTCTCCCCCTTAAAGAATTTCGTCCTCGAAATTCTTACTTGTGTGACCAACCAAATGGAGGTAACATTGTCTTATGTTTTCCTTAGTCTCCCTAATAACTTCTTCACTTGAATAATTTCCGTTAAATGGTCATAGTCAAAAGACTCACTCTGTCTTTCGATCACTCATTTTATCGTTCACTTTCCTAACAATTTTCTCATTAGATTTTAGATTACTCACACTTTTCCTAATTCTTGCGTCGATAACATCAATATAAAATCATGTTGATATCTCTTAACATACTCACATTACGATCCAAAGACACCTTTGTTGGTAATACTAGCGTACAAGTCAATGGTCCGGTTCTCAATATCTTTATTTGGACCAAAACAATTTAAACTTTGTTGATTCTTTATCTTAGCCTGAGCACATTTTCCACTCAATCAAAGCACACCTTGGGGAGGTGATACCCTTCTAAACATTTCATCCTTTGCTTTATAGTTCACATCTCTCTATAGTATCGACACACTTTACTGTTATGTCTATCTCACTTTACCTCATACTTTTGGTATTAATTCGCTAACTCCTTTATCTCTTTATTAGGTATACATATTTCTCCTTTTCGATCACAAAGCCTCATCTTCCAATTTAAACTCGGAATTCAGATCCATTTTCAATTCCTTAATAAGATTCTCAATTTCTAAATCCTTAATTTAGGATAAACCATGCCCCACATTCTATACTTCTTTTTACTCTAGTTCTAATAATCCTTAATATCGAATTTCTGTTTAGGGTATCTGATATAACACGTAGCCTTACTTGGAATTTATCACTTGTACAATCACAGTCTTTCGGTATTTATATCAATCTTCTCAGTCTCATATTCAATTTCCTCAATTCAGTGGTTGCCTCAACTTTTATGATCTGTACTTGTACACATACATCCCAGATGTTCCTTTACATATATTGTCTCCAAACTTCAAAACAATCACTACTATAGTAGCTCTAAATCATGTGTTGAATAATCAACTCATAGGACTTTAGTTGTCTCCATATATATGAAATCACTTTATCCTGCTGCATTGAATTTATCCAAATCTCTTATATAATATCATTGTATACTATAGAATCTCCAAATCCATACGATGTAATTAATGTCAGTATAATTCCTCAAAATTTTCTTACCATAAACTCTATCAAGGCACCCTTTTCTCACTAATTCTATTAGCCTGAACTCTTAACAATCGCTCTTACAATTGACACATATCTCGAAAGTTGCCCATGTAAGATGCTAATACTGGCCTTCTGATACCACAAATGTTGGGCACCATTGTCGGAACCTAACTCTTGCGAAATCATGAAACGAGAGCGTAAACCCATAGGATTATTTCCATGAACCCTTATTAGGCATCATCCCACAAGGGTGGCGTGCCCAAGACAATTAAACCTTGAAATAACTTTTTACTTCAACTCAACCATATTACAAGGAAATCAATATAAACATACATACACAACCGAAACTACCTCCATCTATCATTTCATTTCTAAAGCGACAGAGTTTGAAAATCTTTATTTACATATCAAAAGCCACACCATCGGCTTATTACAAATTACAAATAACAAATTTGAGAAAGTTCCCTTGGGCTCTTGATCACTTGATCTCTTAACTATCACCTGAAGAGGGGACAGAAAGGGGGTGAGCTTGACAGCTCGTACGTAATAGTTTATAAAGGAAAAATAAGCAAAAACTATTGAAAACGTTCACTTGTCATTGAAAACTATCATATGGTTCTTAAAACACATGTTTCTTAGGCTTTCAGCTAAAATTTACAAGTTGCAAAACATGAATGCATCAAACTTATTAACATATCATGAGCACATAAGCATATCAAATGGTTCGGAAGGATCTAAAACAGAATGTACTATGCATTTCCATATAACAGTCTTGCGTAGCCGTGAACTTATGGGAGTTCATAAAGGAGCTCCATTCCACTAGCAGGTAGGCGGGAGAAGTCTATTTGTCAAAGTGCACTTGACTTAATTTATGGGACCACCATAAACTCACATAATACATAGATTTCAAAATCTTATAAGCTTGATGCCCAAAATGGTACGTTCTCATAAAAACTTGCTTTTCACATGGTTGACGTATATCTTGAAAACCATTCTTGAAAACATGATTTCATAAACATCCATCTTTTCCAAAAGATATCACTCAAACCATGTAACAAAAATATAGCAGATTTCACAATTATTCATGAGCAATAATGCAGCACTTATGATGCAAATGAAAATCAGAAAACTTCTTTGATTTAAAGAAAATAGTAATGGCTTATTTACTCTATTCTAAACATGTAGCCACCTTGATTTCCTTGCTTATGGACTTGCTCAAAAAGCCTCTTCTCTTGCTCATCTTGCCTCTTTTGATCCCTTCATTCTTCACTAAATGAAGGAATCTTTAGCTCAAAGGGAAGCTCTTCTCTTCCTCTTCCTTTTTCCTTTCTTGAATAGCTCCAAAATCTCTTTTGAAGACCAAGAAAAGTTAAACCCTAGCTTGATTTCTCTTCTTTCTCTCCTTCTCTTCTTCTCTTTGTATTTCTCTCTCTTTTTCATGATACTCCCTCTTTTTCTCTTCAATTTTTGTTCTTCTCTTCTGCTTATCCTTCCATTCACATTTCTCTTCTTCATTTATAAGCAAGACAATACTTCTTCCAATTTTGCCCTTAATGATTGAGAAATGTCCCATTTGCCCTTCCATTTATGCCTTAAGTCTTTTATACTTAAGTGCTTTGCCAAAAGCACCCTTGCATATTTTGACGTAACTCTTTCTTCTAGAAAAGTGTTCTTCCTTGTCTTAAGTTTCCGATGACACCCAAAATTAATCCATTTGGTTTAGTGATTCGAAAGATACACTTCAAAACATTTTTGGACTGCTCTTGTCCAAATTAGTATACTATGCACAACTTCTATCCAAAATTTAAACATCTTAGAAATTGAATTAGATTCTAATTTCTTCATACCATTTGTATCTCCATGTATCTAGTTTACCAAAAATATGAAATCATCTCATTTGGAGCTCTATTGATCCAGAAATCATAAAAATACTGAGGTATGTTCAGTGGAATAACACCAGTTCATAGTATTTAAAAACACACACACTGTACCATTAACACATTTTTCACTCAATCTCTCTCACTTCATTTAATATGTTTACAATTTTTTTCGTATATGTACAGAAATTTCTTACAAGTCCAATGATTCAAGAATCAAGTCATTTGAGTGTATAGAGAGGGAGTTATGGCCAAAAGAATCCAATCTGGTTTTATCCTTAATCAAATTGAACCTAAAGTGGGACAACTAGTATAACTTTCTCTAGAGATATCAGATTTAGGTGTTCAATAGATTGAATGAAATATAATTTCAAGAGCTAGAACTTTCATGAAGACTTAAAAGACAAATTCCATCTTTTAAAGGACCAAAAATGGAATAGAAGATGTAAGATGAACAATAACCTAGAAGAAGTTTATAAACAGTAACACAGAAGAAGTTTGCAATTGTCATAACTTCCTCTAAAGATAATAGATTTAGGTTTTCTTTGGATGGTTTGACAGAGGACTTCAAGAGATACAACTTTCATGAAGACATCAAAGACAAATTCCATCTTTTGAAGGATAAAAAATGGAATAGAAGATGTAAGGTGAACAGTAACCCAGAAGAAGTTTATAAACAGTAACACAGAAGAAGTTTGCAATTATCATAACTTCCTCTATAGATATCGGATTTAGGTGTTCTATGGATGTTTTAAAATAATACTTCAAGAGCTACAACGTTAATGAAGACCTCAAAGACAAATTCCATCTTCTAAAGGATCAAAAATGGAACAGAAGATGTAAGGTGAACAGTAACCCAGAAGAAGTTTATGAGCAGTAACACAGAAGAAGCTTGCAATTGTCACAACTTCCTCTACAGATATCAGATTTAGGTGTTATTTCGATAATTTGAAATAGAACTTCAAGATATACAACTTTCATGAAGACCTCAAAGACAAATTCCATCTTCTGAAGGATTAAAAATGGAAAAGAAGATGTAAGGTGAACAGTAACCCAGAAGAAGTTTATGAACAGTAACACAGAAGAATCTTGCAATTATGATAACTTCCTCTAAAAATATCGGATTTAGGTTTTCTTTGCATGGTTTGGAAGAGGACTTCAAGAAATACAACTTTCATGAAGACTCAAAGATAAATTCCATCATCTGAGGGATTAAAAATGGAACAGAAGATGTAAGGTGAATAGTAACCCAGAAGAAGTTTATGAACAGTAATACAGAAAAAGTTTTAGTCATAACTTTCAACTCTAATGTCCAAAATTCTCATACTATATACCATTGGAAATATAACAGAAAGATCTACAACTCTGAAGAAGGAAATTTTGCCAAAATCTATCTAGATCAACCCCAAATTTTCCTTAAACCCTAGCCCACTCTCTTCTTTTCTCTCAAACCACCAAACTCTCTTTCTCTTTCTCTCTCATTTTTGTTGTTCTTTTCTGCTTCTCCTTCCATTCATGTTTTACTTCTTCATTTATGAACAAGACAACACTTCTTCTTTCAAGGTTTTTAAAACTCAACTTTAAAACTAGGACACCTATCCAATTCTTAGCCACTTAACCACTTCTAGACTTTCTTATTGACACCAAAATCACTCAATTTGGTTCAGTACTTTGGAAGATGTGCCTCAAACATTTTCAGGTTTTCATATTGCAAAAAGACAGACGAAGCAAAACTAAAAAGAAGATGATGTCATATAGAAGAAGATGACATCATCACAGAAGAAGCAAAACTAAGAAGAAGATACTTCTTCCTTTACGAGGACCATAACTTTCCACTTAAAAGTCCAAAATTGCTATGCTATATATCGTTGGAAAGATAAAAGAAAGATCTACAACTTTCCTTAACACAAATCATCCTAAGATCACCTTTTCTACTTCATTTACTCCTCATTCTCAACTCTATCTCAAATCAATATCATCCAAAGAAAATATATAGTCCATGATTAATCATGAACACCAACAACATAATGTACACATATGTACCTATTCTTCATTAACTTACCATACAAATTCAACTTCATTTTTGCTTTCATTCCACTTCTAACTTTCACCTTAATTCTTCTCATTTCAAAATCTCTTATACACTAGAAACACCAAAGTAGAACATGGGCATATCCACATTTCTCATTTATTATTTATAGTCTTCTAAGAAAAGTTCAGGGTCCAACATTTATACTGTCCCTAATCTGTTGGGGATACATAGCTCATTGTACATGTTGAGCCTTAGGCTCTTTCCACAGGTGTCTGAGCTTTAAGCTCCTTTTTTTTAACTAGCGACATCAGTCACAAATGTCTTTATATTTCATGCATTGGAAATGAAATACATTCATAAATTCAATCATCATACTCATTCAGTCACATTCACATTATTTCTCATTCACATTTGTCATCGAACTTTTAGTCCAGCATTCAACATTCACGTTGAGAATCAAATAGTCAATCTCATTCACATTCACATAGCACTTCCAATGTTTTAATCATGCATCAAAACTCCTCAGACAATTCATGTCTGGAATTCAGAACATAATTAGTACATATCAAATTCAATAAGTCATTCTCATTCACATATAAGTAGCACTTCCAATGATGTTTACATGCATCGAACGCCTTAGACAATTATTATCCAGAATTCAGTACACAATCATCAACATCAAATTCATTTCAGTAATAAACAAAACAAGTTAAGGTGAGACCATCTTTGGTTACTCACAATTGCTTGAAGTTTCGGTAATATCTGGGAGTGGTCGTTCTACTTACTCTTTTATATGCAAACAAATACATTTTCATATTACTATATGGCTCATTTAACTGAATAATCACATTTATAAATGTATCATGTAGTGTGCAGGTTCAATAACAAATTCTCAGGTATATATATCTTGAAGAAACTGATGCAAACTTTAAATTTTCTCCATATTTTCAAGAATTCACACACTCATCAATCATTCCAATTTTGAGAATCTCAAAACCCACTTTTCGGTCAACTTTTCATGGTCATTATGATAAGGAAGATGGAGTTTTTAGACTACACTTCCTTCTAACAAGTTCTCCCCTATGTTTCCAGTTTCTAATAACACCAAGATCATACAATTTGGTTTATTATTATATAAGTTATGCTCAAAATACTACAGACTGAGTACATTTGAAAGTTTGGCTAGTGTATGATCATTCACTCTAAGTTTTACAACTTATATATCTCAATTCCATTATCCAAAAATTACAAACTTCATGCCCATTGAAAGCTAAGAGAATAAGTTACAATTTTTGTGAAGACAACTTTTTCTGATTTAACCTACGTCAATGCAGTTTATTCGATAACAACAGGGTATGATTTCTATCAGGGGTAGTGCTTCAGCCTAAGCCAAGACTCAATTTCATGCCCAAATTTGAAATTCTTAGAGATAGAGTTAAATCTAGACTTCTTCAAGAAAGTTATAGCCATATGTCTCTAATTTAATCTGAATTAAGAATCAACTCATTTAGAAGTCTACAGATCAATATATAATCAAAATACCAAAGCATGTTTAATAAAAATATTCCAATTCAAATATTCTAGCATACTTTCTCACTTTCATCCAATCAATCTTTTTCAAACCAATTCAGATGGCTCTAAATTTGTATGGAGAGACAAAAAAACCTTATGAATGTATTGGTTCAATTTTCAAGTCATTTGGAAGTCGGAAGACAAAGTTATATTCAAACGAGGCCAAACTGTTCAGTTTGAGAAGCACTATTAGCCATGCAACCATAGTGCACGACCATGCACTCCAATTCCAGAAATTGCAGATTTTCTTCCTTCTTCTTCCTCTCTTCCACTTACCCCATCATCTTTAATTTATACTCTCATATTTACCTCTTCATTTCAATTCAACTTACTCTAAAGCAACTTAAAATGTAAGATTAAATTCAAACATCAAAACAAGGTTCATAAGGACCACCATTTTTTTTGCTTTCTCTCTCTACTGTAATTTTGTTTTTATGCTTGTAGAACCTATATTCATACAGTTTTACCTCACATTTTTCTACTATTACTTCAGTTAACTTCAAATAATCACACCACCAAAAATAAAATGTCATAAATGACCAGTCTAGTTTCTGCACAAATTCTACCTTAAATTCATCCATCACTGTCATACCTGAAATCTTTCTACCTACTGATCTTATGTGTATATCCATTTAAAACCAATAAAAGCATCATCAAAATTCATGTACGGAACCAGAAAATTTGAAACTCACTTACTTGATTTGGGTAACGTATCCAACAATGAAGGTGAGCTCTCGGTGAAAGGAAAACAAGATAAATGAAACAGAATACTATTTGAACTACCAATTACACAACACTAAACAAATGTTTCGGTGATGGAGAGAATTGTTTCTATTTGGTGTTGAGCAGCTTTCGGTGGAGAACAACCAAAAGTGCAGAATTTTCTCCAAACAAACAAGGTAACTACGTGGAGTGATATTTCAATGGCACTTGTCACGCATGCATGTAAGCCATTTGTTACACTCCCATTTGTCTCTTATTTATATATTTTTCCTAGTCCAAAATAGCCCAAATTTTAGAAAATTATCTAAAATTTACCAAAAAATTTGAAATAATAATGACACTCTCCAAATAAATTTTCAACACAAATAATCCACAATTCACATTGTAATTATATTTATAAATCAAGTATACCTGAAAAATGTCAATGAATACATGTACGATTATTTTAATAAGCCAAAAATAAATATTCACATATTATGCCATATGATGCATGAAGTATACTTCTAATTTCTCAGTATACACTATTCTGGGGTCCTAACCCCTAACATGGGATATTGGGACGTTATAGTTAAGGAATAAATTCATAATCAATTAAGTACCTATTAATTTCCCCTACACTTAGCTTTTGGTCGCCCTCTAGTAAAAAATTAAAATTAAGCTCAAAGACCCAAAACATTTACACGATTCTCATATGTTCCAATAATACATAATCATAAAAAATGAAATACTTTCAAAAATCATAGAAAGAATTCAACATTCTAAGCTTTTACTCATGATCAATCAACATTCAATACCCTCAAAAATTAAGCAATCGAATGTTAGACTTGGAAAATGTGTTTAAACAAGATATGTCTATAAGTACACTTAATACTATTCATGATCATATCATTCCACAACTTTGCATATCATTTCATTTCTCCACAGCTAATACTCATATGCAAAATCATAGATCAAAGGACTTGTTTAGATTGTAATGTGGGCAAAGGTAAGGTGAGATGTATATGGGTCAAGTAACATAAAAGTCATTAAAGCTAGTGAAACAAATGCAATACTCATGAGTGAACCTTCTAAGCCAACATCTATCTCATATTCAATATACTTAAATAACACATTAATCACAACTCTAGGAAGATGGATTAATTATGAATAACTTTGCAAACATATATGCACTTCCTCTTTGATAAATTTATTTAAAAAGAAAAAAAATTTCATTCTTTTTCTTTTTCTTTCTTTCTTTTTTATTTTCTTTTCACTTCTTTTCTTATGCTTTTCTCTTTTCTTTCTTTCTTTTCCTTTCTTTTTTTAACATTAAAAGAAACTACATAAACATGGGAATTTCAATGATAAGAAATAATAAAACATCCCAACATTAATTAACCCACACATATAGACACCCTCATACTTAGAATTTTTTGCATTTACAAACTCAATAATAAAAAATGTTTTACTAGCTTTATGGATTGGGTAGGACATATGGGTAAGTATAAAGCATGTAATATGGTTGATACCAAAAGAAAGGCTAATAAGAGTCAAAGGGAGCTTATCAAAAAGGAAAATCATATAATGGGTAGGCTATTTGGCTAATATAGTTTAGAAAAGCAAAGAATGCCTAATCATATTCATGTTAATGCATGTGATAAAAATATGGTCTCGAATAGCAATTCAAGGCAAAATCAGGATATACATGTCATAAAGGTCACATATTATCAAAAGACAATAAGATTGATATGAATGTGTCAACCTAATAAGGCATAAAATCTCATTGGCTTTGTCTACCACTAGTCACTACTCCTCTAAAGATAATGCACATCAACCAATCACAAAAGAAAAAATACATGTTAAAGTTAATATGAAATTCTCTAGTCAATTCATTATCTATTCATGACTATATAATCCTAGAAGCAATAGAAAACAAGAAAATGTTTGTTTTGTTTGTTTTTTTTGTTTTATTTTTTCTCTCATTTTAATTGAAAACTTAAACAAGCAAGAAACAAACCAACAAAGAACACATATGCATATAAAAAGAAATGTGAAAACATAAAGAAAAGAAATTTACTTCCCTTGAGTTGCCTCCTCAGAAGGGCCTTGGTTTAGGCTCGCTAGCTCGACTCTATACTTTCCTCAAATGACAAAATTATGATCTTCTAGTACTATAGTTAGTGCCACTTCCACATGGAGTTGTTTCAGATAGGGCCTTAGTTGATCATCATCCCCATTCAGCGTCTTCCCTATCCTCAGATTCTCAATCTTGACTAAGTTCATACACTTCTGAAATATTTTGAACATCTCTTTACCTTTTTCTTCTTCATTTAATTCCTCTAACCTGCTAGGTAAAGGTAAAGAGTCAATCTCAATAATAATTATGAACTTAGTTTTTACCTTTGAGCTAAAAGATGTATCTTTTTCTATTTCGAGCTCCTCCTCAACTTCTTCCACACAAGCAAGTCCTTGAATAGTCATCTCAAGATTCTCAAGTTCCTCATCACTTTGTAAGGTTTCTGCATTAATGTCTATTAGGTACTCCTCAACTTGATATGACTGCTTCTCTTCCATTTGTGATTCCAGGTAGTTGATTCTTGCTGCCATCTCACCCATTTGGATTGCTAGGTTTTGGAATCTAGAACTTGCTTCCTACCAAAACTGTTGTAACTGCTGTTGTACATCCTGCTAAAATTAAAAAGTATTAGTATTCATATTATTAATCAATTCTTCTAGAGATGTACCTGAATGTTGTTGGTTCTCCACATTTTGGACGCTAGACCTTGTATCATGCAGACATTGCCTTTCATCTTACTGAAATTGCAAATGTTAGCATTGACATCATCAACTAATTCTTCCAAGGATGTATATGAGTTTTGCTGGCTTTCCCAATTTTGGAAATTAGACAAAAATTGTCTTTAATCCTACTGGAATTGTTGGATCTCCTGTTGGGTCTGTTGTAGACTCTCTTGAAGTTGCTGCATACCTTATTGAAATTGAAGATTGTTAGCATTACAAGTCTTAATATAGTTGTCCAGAGGTATGCCTGAGTTGTAACGAGAAACTTCTGGTATGCACAAGAACTGTTGTGAGTC
Organism: Erythroxylum shatona; assembly: GCA_027568895.1. Lineage (NCBI taxonomy): Eukaryota > Viridiplantae > Streptophyta > Magnoliopsida > Malpighiales > Erythroxylaceae > Erythroxylum > Erythroxylum shatona. The sequence goes on along the minus strand of JAOSBK010000001.1, from coordinate 5,925,765 downwards.
CTACAAACTATCATGGAAGTAATTATGATGATTATCTAGTCCATAAAAAAAGTTAGGTTGATCAGTCCAAATATTGTTATAGGATTGAGAATATGAGTTATAAAAGAAATTATTTTTGTCCATATCAAAAAATTTAATCACAAACATGAAACAAAAAATGAAAAGATCACTAAATAACTGAAAAGAGACCATTTATGAACAAATATATACAAAATAAGAATTAAAATCACAAACAAAACTAAAACACTACACTCCCCGACAACGACGTCAAAATTGATAGCGCATTGTAACGCTAGTCAAAATAAAAATTAGACTACTGCTATAACAGTGATGAGTCTAGGTCGATCCTCACAAAGAGTGTGTATAAAGTTATTAAAATGAAGATAATAGGTGTTTAGGTTTAGGGGATTTTGATTTTGGAAAAAAAAATAAAGGTAAATTAACTAACAAAAGCAATGTAAAGAAAACATGTCAAAAATGACAAAAGTGGAGAATTCGGTAGGGACCCAATTCTTTGATTCAATCTCGACGTAAACCTTAATTAAACATATTTCATTGATTTTTTGTTCTTAAACCTCTCTTAGAAACTATTAATCGTGTGTTAATAATTAACCCAAGTTTTTCCTTAGGTAGTGTTTAACCAATATGCGATCGTTAATTAAACCTAACCACCGAATAACCTACGATATGATCTCTAAATTTAATTAGGTAGTATCATTACGAATTATGAAACCCAATTAATCAAGGCAACAATCACATACGATGCATCATTTAACCTAAGTCATGTTATCCCTAATGATTACGAATCATTAGTCGCTATACATGAATTTCAACATAGCAATTACAAATTATATCGAAATTCTAGCAATGGGTTTGCAAATAAATGATTCAATGAACACATTAAAATAATCTTTTCAGAATATCCAATGAGTTCATACATAAATAATCGAATAATAAATAGAATATGATTATCCATACACAAAACCTAAATAAATTAACATAAGGTAACACAATTAATTTAATAAGAGAGAAAGAAACAACAAAAATTGTGAGATACACTTAACCCGAATCGTTGGCATCAATGTCACCTCCGAACCGACATTAGGAAGCTACCCCTCCATGGGTCTCCTCATGGTGGAGAGCACACCTTCGTCTTCATGCTCTCCTGATGCTCTTAAAGTTCCCTTTCGATTTAACCCAAAATGCCTATTTATTCTCTATTTTGTTTCAGTCGAAAGTCTCTTCTCTATTGCGCTTGAACTCTTTTTTGCCTAACCTCTGTGCTACTGTTATGGTCTCTTCTCTACTGCACTAGAACTCTTTTTTGCCTAACCTCTGTGCTACTGTTATGTTTTATTTACTGATTTATTTGTTGGTCTATCTATAGTGTTTTTTGTGTTAAAAACATAAGGACCTCCCTCTTGAAAATGTCTAGGTTTACGCAGGATGTCTGCGTGAAATATAGACATTATCTACGTTACGTAGACATTCCGTACTACATTTCCTCTCCTGCGTTGCGTCGTTTTACTTCATTCCTTTATCTACCTGCTGCATTGCGCTTTTGGTCTCTTCCATCTACACACACACTACCGTATTGTTGTAGCTTCTATTGCCTTTTTGTTCTTCTTTTTTTCTCCTACTATGCTGCCATTAATTCATGTAAATTGCATGTATTCCATGCGCAACTTTTTTACTTCTTTATCGTGAGCATTTTGGAATTTTCTTGTTTGTGTTTTCATTTTTTCCTTGTCTTCTTCTTGTCTTAATTTTATTCTTCTTACTCTATAAATACAAGTGAATATTAATCTTCAGAAAATGAACCAAATGTGGTGCTTTCAACTCACTTTAGCTTCTTTGCTTCTAAATTATGCCTAAAATCACATATGAGCAAAAGTGAGTATCTTAAGCAATTTCATATCAATAATCACTAAATGTTAAGGAATAAATTCATAATCAATTAAGCACCTATCATCCATATAATAACTAAAATAATTACGAAAAATAAAGGGTGTCACAATTGTGTGTAAGTCACGGCCGAGTTGTCACTTCTAAGTCACAACTGTGACATGCTTATGATTATAACTTACAATGTCACAACCACGTCATATTAAGTAACATAATGTCTATTGTCATGCACAATTCGTCATGCCACATTTACAAAATAATCCGATTGAGATCTATGCAACATCCACACTAATTTTTCTTAATTCATGTCAATTTTGAATTAAATTGCAACTAATTTCAGCATATGAAATCAAGCAAAATCAAACGAAATTAAACACAACAATGGACAAATTGTCATGGTTTCTTTCTTTCAAAGGGCTTCTAGCCTTCTTTAGGAGACTTGTGAGATTTGTGGAACTTCTTGTGGAAGAACTTCTTGTAATGATGTTTCTTCTTTATGTGACAATCACAATCTTTTTTCTCCTTACATTTGATCATCAGATATGACTTTTTGCACACTTTCTTTAACAGAGGACCACCTTTAATCATATTCTTGAAGATCATTTATTGATCGTATAACTTATTAAGAGAAGATAAGGCAAGCTGATAGATCTCTCCAAGAGATATATCTTTCATTTCTCTTCGAAGTGCAGCAATAATCCTTTGTAACTCAGGTTGTAACTCTTCCGGAAGAGAGGCAATGAAAGTATAACGGAGAGTAACATCGTTGAAACCATTAAGTAGATAATAACGTTCCGTTATATGCTAGAAATGTTTTTGTAAATCTCTTCGATCCAAAGAACTACAGTTCATCTTGAAGTATTCTTGTTTGACCTATTTGTTGATTAGCTATAAAAGTCACCAATGAACTCCTTATGAATTACTCCAAGAAGTAATCTAATAGATGTAACTTATATTAATTGAATTTAGCGATATTTGTCAAGACTTTGTCACCATTCTCGTAATGTACTAGTAAACCAAAAAGTAAACTTAGACAAAATATCCCTTAAAGGATGATTTGGTTGAATAATTTGTAAATCAATCCAAGCACCAAATTCATGGAAACGCTCTCTCCATTTTCTAGGTGGAAGATCATTGAATGTAAACTAGGGACCTGAAGTAAGTTTGGTCAGTGGTGTTGGTGTTAGTGGTGGTGGTGGTGAAGGTCTGAAAGGTTCAGTTCCTGTGGATTCAGTTTCACTGATCTCTAGCTCAACTTTTATAAGTTAAGGCATGGTCATCACGACTTGAGCTAGATTTATCAAATCAAGAAACTATATAGATTCATCTGAAGATGGTTCAGACACTTCAAATGGTTCAACTACTATAGAAGATTGCTCAGAGATGTTAGAATGCTCATAAGGGCATTACTTATTGGATATCTCATGAATAGTTACTGGTACAAGAGTTGCTATGATAGAATGATCAGAGAGGCATTCATCGTTAGAGATGGGTGGAACAGACATTGGTGCAAGAGTTGTTATGAACTTTGTCTGAGGAGCTTTATCTTTCCCAGTAGATTGGGAAGTTTGTGGTTTTGGTGGAGAAAATGGTGGAGTGTGGATCTGTAAGGGTTTATTCCATAGATCAGTTGGTTTAGTGTATGGATTAGTAGGTTTAATGTATGAAGGTGATGGCTCAAGAGGATTTTTAGGTTTAGGTTTTGATTTGGTCGATTTGGGTTTAGTGGTGGTAGGATGGACATATTGCCTGATCAAAGGATAGTTAAACTTGAATATATTTTCATAGTCAACTTCTTCAGGGTATGCTGGTAGAGAATAGATTGGTGAGATATGATATGTCGATGAAGAATAGGTAGGTTGGTTAACAGGAAATGTAGGATAATCTCCATAAACAAGCTTAGATTGTTCTTTCAGCATGTCAGCTTCTGGTCATTGAAGAATCTCTTTCACCTTTCTGAGTTCTTGCTCCTTGGAGGTGAAACCAGTGCCAAAATAATGGGTATCAACGTAGTATCGAAGTGTCACATCAAGCTAGGCCATTTGAACTTTGTAAGATTTGTATAGTTTTTGGATCTCTACAGAGACTGTATCAACTTGTTGGTATCAGAGCCATAAGTGTTATTGACCATGACTACAGTATTCTTGTCGAGAGTGAGTAGGGAGTGGTATCATAAGCCATAAATACATTACCAAATGACCCTATTCATCTTTCTTGTATCTTATCTATAACCAATCTTCCTTCTAATGTGAAGTGTACCTTATCTAATCGTATAGAACACCTTGTAGAAATAACTCATCTTTCTGAAGAAAATCGTGTTTCTAATACTTTACTTCTTTATCTTTGCTTAGTCCCTACAATTTATATTCTCGTTATCGTTTTTGGACAAAGAGCATACGCAGTATCCTCTCCACATATCGTCCCAAAGTAAAAGAAATCATCTAGAGTTCTTGTTTAGAACAATATGGTTTGTAAGCAACTTCAGAAGAACAGTATGTAAATCCCGAGATCCTAAAGGAGACAGCACTTATCACTTTGCAAAAATTTTAACTTTCCAATAAGTTTATGTTTTAGTCATTGAGACTATGGTGCCTTCTTAAATAAATGTAATAGTTATTTATAGTAAAATTTGACTTTGTTTTCAAAAAGGTGGAATTTGTCAAATTTTGATGATAAATCTCTGTATAACAAAAAAAGTAAAATTTAAATGATTTTAAAATTAATAGCAGCTTTTAACTATTTACTACTTTGATGTTTTTGATTATTAATGAGATTATATTTATTAATTTAATAGTTGTTTGATCCAAGAAACTTATCAAATTCTTTTAAGACAACTTTAAATTTATATTGTAATAGACTTCTCCCTATATATTTTTGAATGAATTTAGATAATTTACTAAATTTTATTATTTTTATAAGGTTTTAATTTATTAAAGTATGTACACTTAGTTAAATTATATAAAATAGAAACATATAGATAATTACTATATTTTACATTTTAATATAAATAATGAAATTCTACATTAAAAATTTTTCTCACATGTTTAAAAAGTATATAGTTTTTCTGAAAGTTATATTTTTAAAATATTCATTGAGAAACTAAAAACAGAAAATTTAATGCAAATTATTATAATTATGTATTATCTATTTTATTTTATACTTGTGTGTAACTATGCAACGAACTCATAGTTGAGATATGATCACCATCTTCTTGTCTTTCTGCGTAAGTGACATTATCATTGTTTAAAATTTTGTAAATTAACCATTTATTATCTTTTAATTTATTTTTAATATATATATATATACATATATTTCACTACCAAAAATAATTTTCTTATACGAAATTAGAGTCAGCTTATATGCTTAATATATATTATTTCATCATACATTTGTAGTATTAAATTAATTGTAATCTCAAACAAATATATCCATTTATGACGATAATCACATAATCAATTTAAGGTATATAATCAATTCTAAGTCATGCTGAAATTTCATTTTCAGTTGACTTCAAATGTGAAGTAAATTTTGGGAGAGCAATGGCCTAGTTGCATGACCGTAACAATCACGCTTTAACGAGGCCAATTGTCAAGCTATGCGTCAATGTCAAATGGGCTCCATCAAGCAGACAAGTTTTTCCAACGAAAATGTGAGGCTAAGTACCAGAATACATATGTGGATGAATATCAGCCACCCCAAGTCATTGATATTTAATGTAAAGGGTATGTGATGCCGTGTTCAGGAGACCTGAGGTCAATTGGACACTTTATTTTTTATTTTAATTATAAAAACTTTGGAATTGGCTACACTCAAGTCAACGTATAATAAATGGTAACCTACCGATTTCTCACAGATGCTTGGTAGCTAAAATTCGTCAGCTTAAACTTAATCGAAAAGGATTAACATGTCCATTGCAATGTTTTTGACGCTTCCAACAAGTTTATGTGCAAAGTTGTGTTATTTTGTACTCTTTCCTATTCAAAATAAGTGTCATTTTAGATAGATGTACACTTATTGAGAAAGTTAGTGAAATGTTTAATATACCCTTATTAATTGCATGCTGAATTGCCTTGAAAATGTAATTTGTACAATTAGGATGTAAGAGAAATTAAAGGGTAATTTTGAAAATAAAATTATAAACATGCATGAAAAATTGTGAACGACACTTATTTTGAATGATTAAAATCTCTCTAAAACGACACTTATTTTGAATAGGAGGGAGTATATATTTTGCTTATAAGTAGATTATAAATGGATTGTAGAAATAATTTTTGATATACAAAAAAATTAGTTTAAAAAAGTTAAAGAATGTTTTTGAGTACATGTATAAAATATAAATCATTCCTAATTTATTATTGAAATAGAAATCTTAATTATATACAATTGTAATAGTGCGACAATTGAGATATGGGAGCTTTTTTTCTTAATTTTGAATATTTCTTTCTTTCCAATTATGATAAAAAAAATAATTATAAGATCAACAATGAAGATGTTGCATATATAATTATTATTTGTTAATTGAAGAAAGATAAATAATGAAATTATTAAATAAAATTTGAAGAATAGATGTAGTTCAACAATTATTTAACTAAATTATTATAAATCTATTTTACATCCGTTTTCTTTAGATTCAGATCTTATGTATCCAATACCTTATTCTAATTCTATTCCAAATAAAAAATAAAGTTATTTTTATGTTTGTTTACGTTTTTTTTACATAAAATAGGGTATTAATTACGGAGAATTTAATGTCATTTTTGTTATAGTTTTTATTACTATTGTGCTTGTCATTCAAATTGCGTATGTTTATGATTGTTTAAACTCAATTATATATACAAATTAAAATAATATATGTAATTCAATTCAATTAATTTTTAAATAAACCAAAAGTTTGTACTTAAATTATATATGTGTATTGAAATAACATTTGTTATCATCTTTAAAAAAAGTATTGAAATAACATATTTATATTTCCACCCATTTCTTATGTGTCAAGGACTCAATGGGGGCAACTATTTTTGTGTAATTGTTTTCAACCCTAAATGATTACGAACGGACTGGTTTCCATCTTAATCAGTTATTGTAGGTTGATCTATCCATGAATTCATAGTGGAGAAGGTCACATCTACAAAAAAAATACTAATTATATATTACTTGTATGATATGTGGCATCGACCTTTTTATTTATGCTCTCTCTACCACGAACACGACGTGGCGTGTTTTGCGCGGTCAGACAAGCGACGAGTTCCACCAGTTAGACAACACAAGATGGATGCCCTAAGAGACATTCATCTTGTGGAATCCGCAAGCAGTACATATACGTAAAGAAATCGGAGAAAGAAAGAGAAAAGGGACAGTACCTGCAAATGCAATAACGACAGCATCACATATAGGAAGTATAGAAATTAGGTACTTCTTTATTTATTTGGAGGATGTGGGTAGTGTCAACATCATCACTGAATCCTGCTTGTCAGCGACTAAACTAGTGCGCTTGAAAAGAACTGTGCTTGAGAAGTTTTGCTTTGGCAACATATCATAGACATGATTGCATGATCGCCACCTGCCACTTCCTAATCATATTCTGTTGCTTTGATGAGTTAATCCTATAATATTCAATTCATCTAAAAGTTATCATCTTCTTATGTTATTTGGTTTAAGTTTTATTATTTTTTTTAACTTTTTCCTGTTCTTCTCCTAGGTTAGGCCTTCAGTACTATAAATGCCGTTTTTATAATTACGATATACCCATACATGTGTATTTAACAAAGGTTATGGTTGGAAGAGGTAATATTGAATAGGGTTGAAACTCCCACCTGACAAGTGTCTGTATAACTATGTCCCTGCTTACAAGCAATTTTGTATTGTTTTAGTCTACAGAGAGATGGATTAATTAAGTTTTAACCAAAAATTTTTGAACATAAGTTACGTGCCCAAGGAAAATGGAATCGAAAAGCCATCAGTTTGCGAGTTGGGGCTCTTCAGCTGTTCAGTAAGGAAGGCCCTTCTTTTTAACTTTTGGGTTTGCTACCATTTATAATTCTGCTCAATTAGTTTTATGGTTAGGCTTAAAAAAGCAAAAAAAGTCACAGCATGTTGGGAATTAGGATGATGCATCTAACCTTGTAAAAGATGCTGGTCCAAATGTTTACAGGCTTAACGATCATGTTACTTTGATGGGCCTCTTTTTGGGTCACATTGATCCCAATCCTCATGACCTTGTGAAAGCTGCACCTTTTACTGTTCCTAATCTGCTTTCACGTGTTAAACAACGTGCCTTTTGGTAAGTCAGCCAAACCAAAAGGTATGTTGCTTTCTTTGGATTAAACAACAAATGAACAACACCTCATATACCAATCGTAATGATTGAAAACTTCGAATTCGAAAAGCTAAACAAATGACACCTAAACATGAGCTCATCATCCAGAACAGCAAAAAGAAGGATTTGATTTCTATTGTTTTAAGCTTGTGTTTATCCTTCCCTATCCCCTTTACTAAAGTTGATGAGAACCCACTTGCTTAAATTATGGGAAGCTCAAGCCTAGGGCATATGGTTGCTTTCGTATCTCACTGTCGAGTAACAACATTCACTTGTTTATCTACTCGTGAATTGTTTAGTTGTATTTCTATTTTTTATTGTAATTTTTAAATTTCATTTCTTGTTTCTTGTTTTAAATTTTATTTTTAAATAAAATAAAATTTTTATTGGTTGTTAATATTAATATAGTTATTTTTTATCACTGATAATAATTACATATTAAATAAAACTTAAAGATAAATTATTTTTAGTTAAATAAATTTATTTTAATCTCTTTTATAATATTTATTGATAAATTATTAATAAAATTATTTTATTTTATTTAAATAAATAATTTAAAAATTAACATTTATTTTGAATATATTTTAATTATTAAATCAAATTTTATTTGAAATATATATATTTTGAAGATATTTTAAATTTAATTATATTAATTAATAATTATTAAATTAAATTTATTTAATTTAATTACAAAATAACTAAAATGAAATTATTCATTAATCATATTAATAATTAATTTTATTTAATTAAATATTTAATATTAAATTAATTTATTCATAATTCATAATAATTTATATATTAAATAATTAAATAATATTTATTTATTTCATAGTAAATCAGGTTATGAAAAATTAGATATAAAAATCAAACACCACTTTTTATGATTTTCATAATTTTTGAAAAATGAAAGAAATCAAAATAGAAAAAGAAATAAATAAACTTTTTTTACTAATTTTGAAAACAAAAATAGAAAACTGAAAATAAAAATAAAAACAAACATGCCCGTTTCATATTCACATTGTTTAGACACTAACTCACATTTATTTATTTTCCCTTTTCTTTTAGAAATTTAAGAATAAAATTTGTTTAATTTTGGAAACAAAAAATTGTTGAGCAAGTTTTACCTCTAATAATACCTTCAATATCCCTAAGTATACTAATCATAAACTTGTAGTATTAAAAGTGTCAATCTCATGAGGAAATAGTTAAAAGTAAGTGAACCTAGCTTTGTTTAAGGTATCGGGATATGAATTGAATGAAAATAAAATTTAAAATTTAAAATAATTAAATGAAATTAAGCAAATAATCAAGTAACAAATGAGCTATCATAAATATGTGAGGAAAATTAAGGATGAAGCTTAGGATTTATTTTATTGTTATTTTATTCTTTTAACCCTTATTGATTCAATTATGTGTTGATTCTAGATCTTCTAAGGAATTGACTACTTTTTCTCAAAACCTAATCATTTAACCTTAATTGAATATGAAAATTCCAGAATTGTAATCGCTTAATTCACAACTCTTTCCCTATCGTTTCCAATTAGTTATGACGTGATATATTGAATAACTAATTTCTCAGATAAGATCTCTTTTCAAATGATAGTTGATTTGTTAATCGCGTGATATATTGAATCTCGTTGCATAATTTAATCAGATTACTTTTGACTCACTCTCTGGATTTGTTGCCAAAGTATATGCATGTACCATTAGCACAACACACATTATGTATTAGATCAATCGAAATCAAAGTCACATAATAATTTAGCACAACACACATTATGTATTAGATCAATCGAAATCAAAGTCACATAATAATTCAAGAAAAAACCCTAATCTGAAAATTTTGAACATATAAACATGAAAAATGTCATCAAATTTAGTTCATACATCAAGTTTAGTGAACATAACCAGACGAGAGAAAGAAGAACTTGATTTGGAACTTGAACTCAAACTGTGGAAATCTCTAATGCTCTTCTTGATGTTGCTTCTTTGATCTAAGAATGTAAGATGGTAACTTTTTTTTAGTGTTTTATGTTCTTAAATAATTCTTGAGGTTTCTAGGGTTCACCCTTTTAATTTGGTTCCAAAAATAGCCCTAAAAGATTAAAATCACAAAAAGAGTTGTGTGTTGGAAAAACTGAAATTCACTGGAATTGCTATCTATGCTCTCTGTCACAATCGTGACCTATTTCCACACTTCCAATTCTTCTCTTTTCTAATTTCCTATTATCATATACTCAAACATACATCATATACCTCTTGAAACATAAAATTAAGATCCAAATGATGCTCAAAACCACACAAACACTTAGAATATAAACAAACACTAATAATAACATTATTCTAAATCTATATACATGATAATTACCTAAGAAATACTCAAAATCACTCTTAAACATCTATCAAAACATAGTATAATTTACACTTATTAAAAACGGTATATTTTGTGTGTCGCACATAATTTACTTGAGTATTTTATAATAAGATTAGCTTTTCCCTATGAACTAAATTGTTCTAATTATACAAATCTTAGTAGCATTTAACATTAAAAAACTTTATGGTAGACAAAATTTGTATTATAATTATGATAAATTAAAAATTTTACTTAAGTTTATAATACTAGTTAAAATTATTTAAAAATCAATTAAATACTCAAAATTTTCAATTTTTTTACAAAAATAATCTAATCAAAATTTTATTTTGTTACAAAAATAATTTGCAGTTAGTTGCTTTGTTAATAATGTTGATGTGGACTATCATGTGCTTGTTATATAGACTAATCACTTCATATATCAATAAAAACATGACATTTAATACAATTTAAAAATTAAAATAAAGAAGAAAAATGAGTAGATAAAACATAAGAGGGAGGGGTGTTATATTACATAATTTGTACTTTAGCTTTTATATAGGTAATGACTTTGTCTAGATATCTATTGGGATATTAGTTATGGCTATCTTTTGCTTGAAAAATAACTTATCCTCAATAATATCTCGAATGATGTTTAACTTGATATTACCATGCTTTGATCTCTCATGACAAATACGATTTTTAGCCAAACTTAATGCACTCTAAGCATCATAACAAATGATATAATTTTACACATCTATATTCAAACAATTAATAAGATAGTGTAACCATATACCTTATTTACCTTTTCATCAATGACATGTATTATACTTCTATTGTAGATAAAGCAACACTACCACCAACAACAATACCCAGGTGAAATCCAGTTGAGATACAAGGTTTGAAGAGGTCTAGTAGTATGCAATCTTATCCCTAACCAGTAAAGAGGTTGTTTCCAAATGTATCATAGATAAAGTTACTATAGATAAAATGTTACTTTTTTAACTAATTTCACATCTAAAGATGGCAGAGATATAACATGTCAAGGATCTCCTTTTCAAGAGATCTCTACCATAATCAAAATTAGTATACCACTAACTGAAACCAATGTTATGAATACAATAATGGCACTGGTACTTAATTGGGATTTGGTATAGTACTGTACTAGTATCGATTAATATTGAGTACTGTTTTAGGTAATTTTTTACATTTATAAAATAGTCCTAAATTTTTTTAAAAATTACATAATTGTCCTTCAATATATTGTACTGTATAATTTAAAATTTTAAGTAAATCATATCTTTAAAAATTATAATAATAGAAATTTAAAATATCAATAATTTATTTATTTATATTAAATCAATCTTGAATTAAAGATGATAATTTATATTTAATTGAAACCAAAAAATCTTATTAAAGGTTAGTAATAGAACTCCATTGTTAAATGTTCTTAAAATAAATGAGGTATCATTCCTTATAGTAAAAATTAATTGCTCATATATTAAATTTATAAATAAATTATTATTTAATTTAAAATCATTAAATGATGTAAAGTATAATAAAAGAAAATATATCCTTATGTTCACTTTAATTTTGATACATACAACTAAAAGAAGAAACCAATTGTAATATACATGTTTTTGGGATATTCATGAAATTAATGTCTGTCATATTAAATTGATTGATGATAATAATACTTTCGACGTAAAAGAATTTTACAAATTTGGTTGGCATTTTTTTATTTGATTGAACCCACTTCGCGTTTAGTGGGTTAGATGGAAGAGAGGGCTTATTTTGTCCTTTAACTTAAAAGAAAAGTGAGATAGCATCATAGCATAGCAACAATAGTTACAAAACCCAAAATTTTGTTTTGGAGAGTAGCAGACACTCACTAAAACTCGCTACTTTTTCTTCTCATCTTTAATTGAACTCTTGGCTCTTCCTTATTCACTTTCTGACGAGGGTCTTGCCTATTAAAATCTCTTAGGCTTCTTTAATCTCTCTCATGGAGATCGACCTTCATCTCTTTTATTGGCAGGTTTGAAGATGTAGTGTGGAGTGGTACGATGGCTATGCATGCAGGTGATGGCATGGTGTAGTAGGTGGTCGGTGATAGTGGAGGAAGGCAGAACGTTGAAAATAGGTAGAGAAGAGAGAGACATGAAAATGGTTGTCGTTTGCCGTTGATTGTTACTTTTTTTTCAATTTAGTCTCTAAAGATTTAAAAATTTATGATACCAACAGTATTAGACAAAAAATTTGATATTGGCCCAGTATTAATGGCTAATACTGAAGATATTGATTTCGTACCATTTTCTAGCTGATACGGTACATTCCAGTTAGTATGGTATGAAACTCATATCTTTGGTTGAAACACCAGAACCATAAATCAAGCAAATATCACTTGTACTTTTCAATAATCATATAATAAACATAACAACTTCTTAGCGAGCCTTTCCCAAGATTACTTATAACCTACTTCCCACACTAACCACATACGCTAAATCTAGTCTTGTGCATACCATGACATCCATCAAACTCCCAACTACACTCAAATAAGGAACTTGCTTCATATAATCTTTCTCTACGTTTGAACTAGGTAATGCACCATCATCAAGTTTAAAATATGCTATCAAAGGAGTGTAAAATGATTGTGATTGATCCATTTAAAAAGAATATAACACCTTTTTAATGTACTTTTATTGCAATAAGTATAAGAGGTTTGTCTCTTTTATCCCTCCAAATCTCTATGTCTAAATTTTTCTTAGTTACACCCAAATCTTTCAGCTCAAACTCAGTGCTTAATAAGGTCTTCAGATTATTTATCTTTGTCTTATTGTTAATTGCAATGAAAATATCATCATCGTATAGCAATAAATAGATATATGAACTATATAATATCTTCGTAAAGTAAACACATGCATCACACTAATTATAAACAAAACTTAAGAAAGCATAAATGCGTAAACCTCTTATATCACTACCTTGGTGTTTATTTCAACTTATATAAGGATTTCTTCAGGAAAAACATGCAATCCTTCTTCTTATAGTTAAGAAAACACTTTTTTGTAATCAATCAGCTCCTTGTGTAAAAAATCATGTGCCACTAGCCTTGTCTTGAATCTAATTAGCCCAACCCCTTGAATACTTTATTCTTTTAAAGACCTATATATAGTTCACTAACTTTACACCCCTTGGTAATGGTAGAAGTTCCTATGTTTCACTTTGTATAAAGATTGCATCTCCTCGCACATGGTAATCAACCATTTTGATGCTTCTTTAATATTTATTTCCTCTTTATAAGTTTTTGGTTCATCATAGTCTATATTCGCAGTTACTACCAAAGAATATGTAACATGATTAGTTTCAATAACTTTAATACAAGCTAAATACTTAACAAGATTTATGATTTCTTTATTTTTAAAAAAGTATATGTAATAAGATTTTTGAGTTATCGTAATCAATTCCCTCCTTATGTAAAAAATCATGTGCCACTAGCCTTGTCTTGAACCTAATTGGGTCAAACCTATGAATACTTTATTCTTTTAAATACCTATTTATGTTCCACTAACTTTACACCCCTTGGTAATGGTACAAGTTCCTATGTTTCACTTTGTATAAAGATTGTATCTCCTCGTAGGTGGTAATCAACTGTTTTGATGCTTCTTTAATATCTATTTCCTCTTTAAAAGTTTTTGGTTCATCATAGTCTACATTCGTAGTTACTGCCAAAGTATATGTAATATGATTAGTTTCAATAACTTTAACACAAGCTAAATACTTAACAAGATTTTTTATTTCTTTATTTTTTAAAAAGTACATGTAATAAGATTTTTTATTTATTGTAATCAATTCCTTCCTTATGTAAAAAAAATCATGTGCCAATAGCCTTGTATTGAACTTAATTGGCTCAAGCCTATGGATACCTTATTCTTTTAAAGACCTATTTACGTTCTACTAACTTTACACCCATTGGTAATGGTACAAATTCCTATGTTTCACTTTGTATAAAGATTGCATCTCCTCATACATGGTAATCAACCATTTTGATGCTTCTTTACTATCTATTTCTTCTCTATAAGTTTTTGGTTCATCATAGTTTATATTCGCAGTTATTTCCAAAGCATATGTAACATGATTAATTTCAATAACTTCAACACAAGCTAAATACTTACCAAGAATTTAGCTTTCTCTATTTTTAAAAATTTTAATTAATATTATTTTTGCAAGGCTTTAAGAGAAACAAGTTTTACATCTCAATGGAAAGAAATAAAGAAAGAGAAGTATTGTGGTCCTTTTAATACAAAACCATAACAATAGTGTAAGTAGCCAAATTCTCCAATTTAGTATCATTTTAGGTAAGTTCTCTAACATTTAGTGTAGCTTATATCTTATGCACTAATATCTAAATAATGATGTATATATTAGATATAAGCACTAATATCTAAATAATGATGTATATATTAGATATAAGCACTAATATCTAAATAGTGATGTATATATTGGTTTTCTCACTTTTCTAAACGATCTCATATTCCTTTCACACCAAATGTAGTAAACCAATGCTCCAAAAGCTAGTCTGAGTAATATCTGAACTCTTTTAGTATGAAAATGTGTTTAAAGTCCAACTAATAATATTAGATTACTTGTAGTAATCACCTTGCACACAAAAAGTTTAAGAACTATGCTCCATAAGGTTGGAAAGAAATTTCAACTTAAGAAAAAGATGGTTTAGGTTCTTATTGGCATTTATACATAATCCATAATTTATATCTGCTACAAAATTTCAAGGAGTAGTTAGTATAACCACAAGCCAAAAATTAAAAGAAATGAAAGGAATAATGTTTAATCCTATACCAAGTTTGTCCATTTAGATTTGGTTTGAGGACTTGTTAGAAGTTTCTTATATGAGGAGGTTGTGAATTGGAACTTCTTATCTTGAAAACAATAAGCTTTATATGTTGTGGTGGAATTAGGTATGTAGTTTGGCATATTCTCTGTAAGTTCATTGTAGACACTAGTGGTGTATATAAACTAAAACCAGACATTTTCCTTCAGTAGAACTTGTACCTTAATGTCCATAAAGATGATTGTTTTAGGAGATTCGATTCCCTCAATTTGTATAGCAGTCTCATGTCGTGCCACTGATCTAACTAGAATGATCTACTTATATTATCTCCTATTATATGCTTTACGAAGGCTTGCAATTCATCTCTAGTTAGTAATAATTGCTTTAAGGACTAGGAATTCTAAGACTTTATCTTAACAAACTAGATTTCTATTCCTTTTAAGGGGTAATGATGTACCTATTTCACCCATAAGATTTTCATGTCTATGTCTAGCTTCTATAGGTTCTTTATGAGTAAAGCTTTAATCATGATTCGAGTTGAGGGGATGCCCAAGCCTTCATTTTTCTTAGGTAAGCAAACTTTAAACCTTTTCACTTTGGAAAATTTTGACTTATTATCTATTCCATTCCATAGGAAATTCCTAATCAATTTGTTAATGGTTTTCATAATCTCCTTTAGAAGTGATAGATAGGAGCACAGTTAGGTATGCAGATTGTTATCTCCTTGTTCTCTTTTCTCCTATACTTTGTAGTTATTCCTCCTACACATCAGTAAAATGATTTATAACTACTTTTTCTTAAAGTTTCAATTTGAAACTCTACCTTTTGGTCAACACCCATATCCTTTTTACTTGCAAGATCATCAAAATCCTCTATCTGGCCAAAATAGTAGATTCATAAAAATTAAAATCTTTACTAATAATAAATTTTGGAGTTCTATCATTTTTAGCACACCATAATCTATAACTTGTAACTCCAATGATATATCCTAGAAATGTACATTTTATTACCTCTAGTTTACCATCATTTACATGAGCATAAATAGGACAAATAAATGTATGTAAACTTGAATCATCAGAGAAAGTATCGTATCATACATCTTAAGGAGTCCTAAAATTTATTGCAATCAATAAATTTACCAGATAAGTAGTAGTATTAACTGTCTCAATGTAAAATTGTTTTGAAAGTCCAACATTTAATCGCATATATGTAGTACATTATATGAGTGTTTAGTTAATATGTTTTGCAATTTTGTTGTGGTATATCAGTGTTTAGTTAATATGTTTTGCAATTTTGTTGTGGTGTATGATGTATAGTGTCGTGTTTAGTTAATATGTTTTGCATCTTCGTTATGGTGTATGACGTACAATGTAGAGTTTAGTTAATATGTTTTGTAGCTATATTTTGTTATGGTGTATGACGTACAATGTGGTGCCTTGCCTTATCTTTCTTCTTATAAAACTCATAAAATTATTTATTTATCTTAACTTGTTTTTTAGTTTGTTTTTTGACCATAGTCTTTCACTCCTTAAACTTTCCAACCATTTCATCCATTAATTTCATAAAATATACCTAAAGTTTTCTGGAATAATAATTAGTGAAGGTAATGAAGTAATTACATGCTCTATATGATTATACTGAAGTATGATCCCATAAATCTAAATGAATATTTTTAAAAATGCCCATGGAAATGTGCTTACCTAAATTAAATTTGGCCTACACTGCTTGCTAAAAACACAAAACTCATATAATTTTATCATCCTAGTTACAATTTGATCCAAAAATACTTTCTTAATATTTTAAGTCCCTGCTTATACGACAATGCCATAACTCCATACTACATCATTTTATCCTAAAGATTGAGAAATAGCTTCCAATTCCATTACTATTTTTCTCTTTAAGATATAAATTCTATATTGTAATTTTCCTTTCATCAGAGTAATGATGCTCATTAACATTTTGGGCTTCCCATCACTACCAAAAAACTCATTCCCTTAAGTTTCAAAAGTGTCCATTAAAATAAAATTGTTTTAAATCTTAGGAATATACTAAACATCTAATGTTCTAACAACTCCATTATGCACTTATATCTACACTGAACCATTGCCAGTGATAGCGCACTCTCCATCATCACCAAATCTGATAATACCATTCCATTCTTTAAAATAACATAAATAGTCCTTGTTGAAAATCATATGATAAAATGTACCTATGTCTACTACTATCCTATTTGTAGAATCATAATTACTAATAGTTAAAATATTATTTCCTTTTCCATCCTCTTTTTCGGAACTCTCCCATATTATAGAAACACTTGCTTTTACACCTGTTTCTTTTTTCTTGTTTCCCTTCTTCTATTATGGACTTTCCTTTCTAAAGTTCCCGTTTTCTTTATAGTGAAAAAATCAAACAACTTTAGGCTTTGATTTAGATCATGATTTACTCTCATTTCCAATATCTCTACTAACAACTAGACTCAAATGTGATCCAACTTTATATATGCCAAAGAACTTTTCTTCAATTTCTTGGACTGTTTAACATCCTTTATATCACCAACAAGAATAATCTCATCATAATACAACATAGTATCGATAAAGCTTTCTTATGAATTAGGCAATGAACATAAAAAGACTATTTCTTGATTCTCTTCTTCAATTTTAACCTTAACACCTTATAAATCTAAGATAATTCGATTAAAGTAATCAATCTAATTTTTTTTTACCTCTATTTAATTTCAAGTTATTTTTATAATGATGTAACACTTTTTTCGCCAATCACCTCTCTCAAGACTTCTTCTCCCAAACATAACAGTGCAATGATATGTACTGTTGACAGATTTTGTTCCTTCTCTGATGCCTTCAAACTCTTTGACAATTTTTCTTCTCCTTCTAGCACTATAATGCATCCCAACTAAATAAGAAGCATTCTCATCTTCACCTTCCATAGGGCGAAATTATTTAATTCATTAAATTTCTCAAAATTGAATTTATGGAGAGACGTCCTAACAGCAAACCCCAGATTCGCAAAGAAACCCTATATTCTAATGCCACTGGTTTTGCAATCAAATTATAAAGGAAGAAAATAATGAAACAAAAATATAGAATTTATGTGATTTAGTCAATGTGAACTACATCCACAGGTGGAGAAATAAATTTCTTATTACTGTGAGAAAACAATATAAAGTTAAAGAGTATGACATTTCACACAAACTATATACAATGCTAATTAAGGGTATTTATAGTCCAGTTTTATTTGTATGATATTTAAGGTCAGTGAAATTATACTTTTATGCGTCTTCAAGTTTCATGTCATGGGTCTGGCATCAAACACACTCTTTACATCAACATCAGTATCATTATGATTTCTCAACTTTCTCTAATTCATATGAGTCTGATGTCGGTTCCATGTCTTATAATAGCTCTAAGTCTTTTCTAATTTCTCAAATGTCATATTTGGGTCATAATTTCAAGATTTTATCAAATCATAAATTAGGTCAAATTATAAACATGAATGAGTCGCTATAAATTCAATACATATCGTATAAAAGGACTCCTTAATTTCTCTTCATTCCTTTAAATGATCTTTCCCTTCTGCTAGAGTTAAAGTTCTTGGTCATTTATTTATTAATGAGTGAAATCTTTCTCTTGAGTCAATTTTTGAATCCTTCTTTTGCTCTATTAGAGAAGAAGAGGATTGAGATTGTGAAATATAGAGTTTTCTCTCTCTTTTATTCATTTTTCTTTATTTTAATTCTTTAAAATTTTGAAATGTTACATGTATGTTGATGTATAAAATGACTAGTTTATATGACGGTCTATATGAACGTTGTTAATGAAAGAATTAAAAGTGGACTATTTTTATAATAAATTAAAAGTTTGACCATTTGATTAATATTTTTAGTAGTTTTAGTTACTATTGTAAAGTTAAATCACATGGTTCAAGATTAAAAGTATAGTTTAAGG
The DNA here is from genome assembly GCA_027568895.1 of Erythroxylum shatona. Classification (NCBI taxonomy): domain Eukaryota; kingdom Viridiplantae; phylum Streptophyta; class Magnoliopsida; order Malpighiales; family Erythroxylaceae; genus Erythroxylum; species Erythroxylum shatona. The sequence continues at coordinate 5,906,383 of JAOSBK010000001.1, read as the reverse complement.
ATAACATATTCATAAGTATTTTAATTTTTTAAAGATTTTTTCAATTTAGCGCTCAAACTTTTAAAATTTTTAATTAAATTGCTAACTTTTTAAACCTTGATAGTTCAGTTTAAAAGGTTATTTTTGATGATGTGATATGTCTACCAAATGCTACGTGAATGTCTATTCACTAGCTACATCGACAAAAATTAACTTTTTAATTAAATTATTAAAATTTTAAAATATTAAAATCCTAAAAAGTTAACCACTTTAAGATTAATTATTTTGAGTAATTTATCATTATAACACCACTTAATTGCGGCCGCCATGCTCCTAATCCTTCTATAAAATATTGGAAACCTACGACTTTCCTTAGATGAGTTAAGGATCATAAATCTTTTCCTGATGCTCTTTATCTTCCTTCTGCAGGTGTTAAACAAAAAATAAATTGAGGGAATTATCTTGATGTAAGGCAATTGCAGACATATCCTATGAAAGAAAACTTTCCTGCAACCCAAACAGCAAAAGTGTGAATGCCAAGCTTCTCAACAGCTAAAAGTATAACGATGCATAGTTTTCATATAGTAAAGGAAGGAAAAGTAGTAAAACTAGACAAAGAAGTGAAACGACAACGTAAATAAGTCATAAAGAGCCCAAATTTCATAAAAAAACACAATATCTTTGATTCGCCGAAGCTTGAAAATATGACAAATGGAAAGATAATGGGAGGATCGAAGAGGTCAATCGGGTTAGTTGGACCTTCGGTTCTCTACAAATCCACACTACGCTGGCAAGGCATTCAAGAAAATAATAAAAAAGAGTTCCTTACGCTTGTTATTTGGTCATTTTCAAGGTGATGTGAAGTTTCGGTTGTACAGGGGCTAGAGAGAGTCAATAGAGTTGGTAAAAAAATAAGGTTCGCCTTTTTAAAAAATGTTTTAGTTCTCTTTCTTTCTTTTTCCCCTAGAAATTCCTTTCACTTCGATAGAACGTCACCAAAACTGCTTCTTTTCAATGAATCCTACATGCAATAATGCAAACAGATCTTAGAGAGTGCATTTTCTGTAGTTGGGTCAATATATTCATCATGAAGGTATCTCCACGTCAATCTTTTTTCACTGGTCTCTTCTTCGTTTCCTTTCTTTTCTCCCTTCAGCTCTTGTTTGTTCTTTTTAAATTTTTTTCCATTGGGTATGTGTCAACTCATATTTAATTTACTACCTACGAAATTTGATTTTGATGCTCTTTTAACTTTTTAGTTTTTCTTTTTGACTAATTGTCCTCGGAATGCAATTGGCACTTGTCCTTAATCTACCTAATATTGACCAAAATGATGGTAACTGTACGTTTAGCATAGCACAAACAGTGTAGGTCAATGCCTCATCATTTCATATGATTAGTTGTTCTAGGCTTAGTTGTTCAAGCCTTGATGAGAATTCAAGGCTTAGTTGTTCACCTTAATTTCTTCAATCCACGGCAGGAAAGGAGAGAGGGAGAGAGACCTTGACAATTGTTTGAGTTTCTACCTTGATTGACGTACTAATTAACGTAGCTAAGGACACCTGATCTAACCTAAGTTACAAATAAGCAAAAATGTAAAAATAGATAAATATATAATATAAACACAGAACAAAAGGTTAAAAAGTGAAAATATTAACCTTACTATATGATAAGTAAATATGATTATTATTTTGTTGAATTATTTACTTGGCTTAAACAACTCTAAAACTTAAATCTAACTCTATAATAACCAATTACGAGAATTACTACAAAAATTAGAGAGTACATAAGAAAAATCTAAAGAATTAAACTACAAACAAGTATGTCATCATTTCCTCAAATATGAAAACAAAGTTCCAACAACAAAAGACTTTAGATACTACAAAAAATATCAGCAATAATAAAATATTTATAAAATCAAATTTAATTAAACTAAATATAGATTTTCTAGTGTAATCTTCGTTTTAGGATTGACCTGTTCCTTATTTTTAGGCTTTCAAAATGTCCCTATTCGAAATTTTGCAACACTTCTTTTTCTGTTTTCCTTCTTGAATTACCCTATGAATCTTTAGAATAACTTGTGCCAATCTCAACTAATTTGCCCCATTGAGTCAAGAGGTATAATTTTTTTCTACTATTAAAAATGAGATTCGTACTAGTTATTTTCTGGTCAGTTTAGATCTCTCGGCATGACCTAGTCGAGTTTATCCACCAAATACACCTTTCATAACGAAAAATCTTCATATTTTAAGATACAAGTTGGGGAAATCAGCTGGACCGGTTTACGACTGGAAATCCAATGGCAACGTGTAAACTATCTAAGACGCAGACTGAATATATTGGAGTCATAATAAGAACCCACAAGAGGTATGAACAAATGCTAAAGACAGGGCACTACGATGTGGGGAACAAAAAAGAAGAAGCTGAAAGTGAGTTTTGTAGAGAAGCATGGGAGGGGAGTGAAGTTGCATGGGGTTAGAGAGAGGTCTCTGTAAATGTGAATGTCACAATTCATACATACTAGGTCCTACAACACAACAAAAGTACCCCAGCAAAAGGATTATTATTCAAAGGGATTAAATAGGTAATTATTTTTATTAAAAATTTTGTTTCATAAAAATAATGATTTTATTATTTATAATAACCACTTAATAATATCTTTGATTCTCTGTTGTATAGTTTTTTGTAGGATTAATTTATTACGTTTGAACAAACCAAGGTTAAATACGGCAGAAACATGCTCGTATCTGAACCAAAAACATTCACAAATTATGATAAAACCAAAGTTTGGAGTTATCCCTAGTGATCACTCTTCTCTTGTGCTCATGAAGTCAGTTGTTGAGTTACTTTGATTAACTTTAAAACCAAGGATTAGTGCCCCATTGGTTATTAATCCTAATCATTAGGTTTTGGCCCTACGTTTATGAGTTATTAGTATAATCACTGCAATGATTGTATTTATATGCCATCTCTGTTAGATTTCTTTGGAGAATCAGGCTCGAGCAAATAAAACAAAGGCATTCTCAATTATAATCTCTTGGAGAAGGAGGCAAACCACAAAATCGTGCTTACGTCTTTCTTTTTTCTTTTTTTTTTGAAGACTTATCTTTTTATGACAAGTATCATGTTCTATGATGTTAACAATTAAGTCTCCTCGGCTGTGATATCTGGAATACTAAAAACTGCTGACTTCCAAAATCTACAGTTGGGCATTAAAGTGATGCCTCATACATGAACTACAAGATTTACTTCTCGAGCAGCCTAACGTATTTCTTAATCAATCTCTTTCATTGATTTCTAGACTTCTTTCTAGCTTGATGAACATACTGATGCAAATAATTAAAACTAAGAAAACTAAATGTTACCTGCTTGAATTCACGTCAAGAGATATTTTGCATGACTTGTACATGCAAATATACAATCTCGAAATTTCAGGAAAAAGATAAACGTTACTCAAATTTATTTTGGTAAATATTGTTGGAAAAAGTTATGAATTAAATCTCACAAGTAAAATAAGCAAAGAAATAACACGCAAAAATTTAACGTGATTCAACTTCTAATTTGAGCTATATCTATGGGCCAAACTTCGAATAAATCTTCCACTAATGAAAATAGCAAGTACAAAGAGTGAAAAATGTTACAAAAAAAAAGTAGCGCTTTCATACAAGGTGCTTCCCAAATTTACTATCCTTACTATTTTGTCACTAACCTTTTTTAGAAAACTGTTTTCTAAAAATACCCCAAAATAACTCTCTTACACAAAATGACTCTTTAAAATTCACTCTTCAACTCACCACACATCTCATGCATGTTTGATATGCATATGTACGTTAAGAGAGAAGGAAGGAAGGGTCTTTTATAGACCCTCCACCATGTGACAACTTGCATGCAAGTTGTTGTCAACTTGCTTTTTACTTCTTTTTTTTAATATATAAATCTAGAATGGCAGTACCGTGTATATCGGTATCGCCTTACAATTCTCCCCCTACTGACTACTTGGATTTTACTACCATTCTTGCAGATGATCGACATAATTCAAACTTTCACTGGGTAAAAATTTTGCATCATATCTGATCCATTCTCATCTATATGAATCTTTTCAAGCTGTAATAACTTCTTTTCTAACTCCTCTCTGATACAGTGATATCTCACATTAATATGCTTTGATCTTGAATGGAATGAGAATTTTTTCCAAAGGCGAATAGCACTCTGACTGTCGCAAAACTGTTGATATTTATACTGTTAAAAACCAAGTTCATCTAAGACCTTCTTCATCCATAGGAGCTTTTTGCATGCTTTAGTTGCAACAATAAATTTTGCTTCAGTGGTGGATAGAGCAACATATTTTTGCAATTTTGATTGCTATGACATGGATACCCCTACAAAGATAATTAGGTAATCTGAAATTGACTTTCTCGAGTCAACATCACTAGCCATGTTTGCATCTATGTAAGCAACTAACACAAGCTTGGTAGTTCCAAAACATAAGCATATTTTGGAAGTACCATGTAGATATTTCAAAATCCACTTCGTAACATCCCAATGTTCCTTACCAAGATTTGAAAGGAACCTACTCACTACTCTAGCTACGTGAGCAATATCTGGCCGTGCACATCCTATGACGTACATCAAACTTCCAATAGTAGAAGCATAGGAGACTTTCATCATCTCTTCCTTCTCTTTATCTATCGAAGGGTGTTGCTTAGAACTCAGCCTAAAGTGATTAGCAAGAGGACAACTAACTACTTTAGCTTTATCTATGTTGAACATTTAAAGTACTTTTTCAATGTACTTCTCTTGTGATAACTATAATTTCTTGGCGCCCTTATCTGTAATAATCATCATACCAAGAATTTGTTTTGCTAGCCCCAAGTCTTTCATGGCAGAAGACTTGCTTAATTGCTTCTTCAAACTATTAATCATGTTGATATTTTGACCAACAATCAATATATCATCAACATAAAGAAAAAGGATAATGAAATCATCGCCAGAGAATTTCTGTAAAAAAAACACAGTGGTCTGAAGTAGTCATTTTATAACCTTGCCCCCTATAATTATTTCAAACTTTTTGTACCACTATCTCCGTGCTTGTTTTAATTTATAAAGGCTTTTCATCAATCTACACACATAATCCTCTTTTCTTTTTTCCTTTAAACCCTCTGGTTGCTCCATATATATCTCTTCTTCCAAATCTCCATGAAGAAAGGTTGTCTTGACATCCAATTGTTTGATTTCTAAGTCTAGACTTGCTACTAAAATGAGCACTGTATGGATGGATGTCATTTTTACAACTGGTAAAAATATTTCATCAAAATCAATACCTTTTCTTTGGTTAAATCTTTTAATCACCAATCTAACTTTGAATCTTGGATGAGAATTGTGTTCATCATGCTTAATCTTGAACACCCACTTATTTTCAAGGCTTTCTTGCCTTTTGGCAACTTCACTAGCTCAAAAGTTTTATTCTCATGCAAGGACATCATCTCATCTTGCATGCCTTCAACCCATTTTATCTTATGTTCATCTATTATAGCCTCTTGAAAAATTTTAGGTTCTCCCCCATTAGTAAGTAACACATATTGATTATTAGAGTATCTAGTAGTGAATTATCTTACTCGCATAGATTTCTTTATTGGAACCTGAGCAATCCTTGATGCTGATGGTTGATTCTGGGCATCATCTTTATTAGAAGCTTCATCGGATTATTTTTGAATGGGAGCATCATCATCAACTATGCTCAGTTGGCGCTTTTCAACTTCATCTCCAAATTTTCTTTGCACCATTTTTGAAGGAATTAACTCTAAGTTCACCAGGTCACCATTAGTTCTTGGAACATCCTTTTTCACTTTACCAAGATCTTCAATGGTTTGATCTTCGACAAATATAGTATCACGACTTCAAATCAATTTCTTGTAAACTGGATCATAAAAATGATAATCGAATTAATCTTCTCTATAACCAATAAATATACATTGGTGAGTCTTGACATCAGGCTTGGATCTCTCATCTTTTGGGATATAGACATAAGCTTTTTAACCAAATACTTTTAGATGATCATAGGAAACATCATTTCTTGACCATACTTTCTTTGAAACATCATACTGTAAAGGGATGCATGGTGAGCGACTTAATACATAAAATGTTGTAAATAGAGCCTTATCCCAAAATGTCTTAGGCAATTTTGCATGTGAAAGTAGGCATCTATCTCTCTCCACCAAAGTCACGTTCATCCTCTTAGCTAAACCATTCAACTGTGGTGCCTTAGGAGGAGTAGTATAATGTTGATTACCATGCTCTTTGTAATAGATGTCAAACGGTCTAGTGTACTCTCCACCATTGTCTGTTCGAATACATTTCAACTTCTTCCCAGTTTGTCTTTCAGCTGAGGCATGGAATTATTTGAAAATATCTAGCACTTTATCGTTAGTTTTCAAGGTGTATACCCACCTCTTCCTAGAATGGTCATCAATGAAAGTCACAAATTATTAAGCACCACCTAGTGACTTTGACATTGACCTACATAGATTTGGGTGTACCAAATCCAACACATTCTTTATTGTGGAAGTAGGGGAACTTTTGAAAGCAACTATATTTTGCTTTCTTGCAAAAAAAATCAGCACACTTCTTTAAATGTACCTGGTCAACTCCAAATAATGCAATCTTTTCCACCAACTGAGTCATCTCCTTCTCGCTTATATGATCGAGTATCTTATGCTATAATTCAATTGCATCATCTTTCTCCACTAGATTCACAACGTCATTGGAGACCTTTGCCTGAATCATATACAACTTTGAGCACTTCTTACCTTTGGCGATTATCAAGGAACCTTTAGTAAGTTTCCATTTGCCATCCTTGAAAGTACTGCAAAACCTTCATCATCAAATATGCCGATCGAGATCAGATTTAGCCGAAGATCAGGAATATGTTTGACATCTTTTAGAGGCAGTCTCATGCCATTATTTGTCTCCGAGTAAATATCACCTTTTTCGATGATTTTAGCCAAACCGTTATTTCCTATTGTAATGACACCAAAATCTCTTTATGTATATGATGAGAAGATTTCTTTATATGATGTGGGGTGAATAGTGGCATCACTGTAACCTATCCAGTTGAACTCATAGGATGCACTATTCATATCATTATCATATGAGAATGTGAAAGTCATCAATGGTGGTAGCCGTCGATGCATGTCCATCATCACTGCTTTCATCTTTCTTGACTTCTTCGCCTTTGTTATTTTCTTCTTTGAACTTCTAACATAACCTTTTGATATGACCATTTTTCTTGTAGAGATGGCACTTAACATTTATATATTTATTTAATCTTACTATGCTCTTTTCTCTAAAATTTAGACCTCTAGATTTTCTCCTCCCCTATAACCTGTGAACAGAACTTCTAATTGTGTTAAAGAGGCCAAACTATGTGATCTTCATCTCATCCCTTAATTTAGAATTCCATTTTTTATAGATTCCATGTCAACAACACCGTTAATTGCAGAACTGGTGATTGAAATCTTTAAAGTCCCCCAAGACTCTAGCAAGGAGGTAAGCATGAAAAGGGCAAGCACTTCGTCATCAAACTTTATGCCCATTCCTAATAATTGATCCATAATCCCTTAAAATTCATTCAAGTGATTTGCCACAAAGGTACTTTCTTGATATTTTATCTGTGTTAATTTTTTCAAGTAAAATAATTTATTGTTACCGATTTTTTAGGCATGCAACTCTTTGAGCTTCTTCCACAATGTTCGTGTGTGAGTCTCGTTGCAGATATGATTATACACATTAGCTTTAACAAATTGCTGAATAAAACTACATACTTGCTCATGCTCAAACGCCTACTCCTCGTCCAATTTATTTTCGAGTTTTGTTATAGTAAACATAGATAAATGCATTTTTGTAATGAACAGAAGATCTTTCATCTTGTTCTTCCATAAGTCATAGTTGGAGCCATTTAGGCTAATCATTGCTTATATAGCCATCTTGGATGAGAAATTCTTTGACATAGAACCAAACCTAGCTATGATACCACTTGTTGGGAAAAATTACGAATTAAATCCCATAATTAAATTAAGTAAAGAAATAATACGCAAAAATTTAACTTAATTTAACCTCTACTTTAGGCTACGTCTACAGGCTAAATTCTGAATAAATCTTCCACTAATGAAAATAACAGGTATAAAGAGTGAAAAATGATGCAACAAAATAATGGAGCTCTCACATAAGGTATTTCCCAAATTTACTATCCCTAGGATAATATCCAAACTATTTTGTCACTCACCCTTTTTAGAAAAATGTTTCCTAAAAATACTCCAAAAATTAGTCTCTCATATAAAATGGCTCTTTAAAATTCACTCTTGAACTCACCACACATCTCATGTACATTTGATATGTATATGCCTGTTAAGAAAGGAGGAAGGGTGGGTCTTTTATAGACCCTTCACCGTGTGATAGCTTGCATAGCAAGTTGTTGTGTAGCGACTAATAGCTTGCACAGTCTTGCATGCAAGTTAATGTCAACTTGCTTTTTACTTCTTCTTTTTTAATACATAAATCTAGAATGGTGGTACCATGTATATCTGTACCGCCTTACAAATATGACTTAGCATATCATCAAAGTGTATTATTATATAAAAATTAGAGGTGAAGACATATATTAGAATACAAATGTATTAATGTGATAGAAATTTTTTAAAAGAGAGATACAATCTAGAACATGAGCATGTTGGAATTTATGTCTATACATGCAAAGATGCATAAAGATCCATAACATAGGACATATATATGTCAGTTGTCTATGTCCATGTTATAAAAATAAACAGTGAGATACATGGCTTGAGACATGATCATGTTTGTGACAGGTAACCTTATATAGGATGAAGATGTATGAATATATTAATGTCTTTAACTAAAAATTTAGAGAACTGTTGAGGTTAGAAGTGACTACTAATTTGCTCTATATTTGCAAATGCATAAAGTCAATATAGATAGTTTACTAAATTGGAGTGACTTCATATTATCATTTCCATAAAGAACTAGTCATTAGATCCATTAATCTTAGTTAAACAAACAAACTAAATAAAATAAAGAGTTAATTTATGCATAAATAAACTAACTAACTAGTCATTAGATCCATTAATCTTAGTTAAACAAACCAACTAAACCAATTAAATAATCATATTATGCATAAATAATTAAAGAATCCTTACAAGCTACATCCCTAACCTTAACTAGGATTTCTATCTACTAATCATAATGAACACTAAACCAATAATTCTCAACATAGAAGAAAAAAGTATAAGAAAAAAAAAAGATTATGCCACAAGCTCCTCCAATCCTTACTCCAAATCTTTCTCCAATACTAACAAAGAACAAAATTTAAAAAGAAAACAAGTAGTACTTTAAAGTCTATTAGAAGAATGCTTAAAGATTCCAAAAGCACTTAAGGTAAAGTTTAATACAAATATTTATAGTTAGGATTAAAAAATAAAATTCTAAAGGGTTTTAACTTAAGAAATCATATATCCTTGTAATATGTGTCTGAAAACCAACATAAGACCAATACCAACACTAGTACTTATATTGTTTTAGAACTTTTATGCTTCACATAGTTGACCGAGGCCTGACATTAAGTTAGGATGTACAACATTTTTGTACTATTTCTCTCAGTAAAATTAAGATAAGTCCAACATTGGTTTAGGATCAACTTTAACGTTAGTCTTGTTCTACTTCTCAGCTTCTCATACCTTCATAAGAGGTAGTTGATTGTTTTATATATAAGTCCAATGCTTGTTATGCATTGTTATGTCACCACTTTTTGAGATCTACAAGTTAGAATTAGCTCCCAAAGTCTTCAATAACCATGTTGCCCATCTTGTTATCTTCAAAATAACTTTGAATATCATTGACTAGATAATTATAGGAAAAGTTTCACCAAAAATTGATTTTATCTTTAAATTCATCACCTATAAGAAAATGAATATAAAACATAACAAAATCCACATAAAACATGCTATAAAAGTGCCAAATACCAAGTAAATTGACCCAAAACAACATATACAAATATATCTACCAAATTCCCCCACACTTAGCAAATAAACCCTAACTATTAACCTCGATTCAATTAAAACAAACATTAATTCCACTTTTATAGTGTATAGTGATATTTATCATATTGCACAAGCCTTTAAACCCTAAGTCTCTCTAGTGAAGGAACTATTTACTTAGATGTTACCCACAAACATTAACTTAAACTTATTAGATACCTTAATAGTTAATAACACTCGAAAGCAATCTCTCTACTAGTTATGTGTAAGGTAGTAGACTTCCTCAGACTTCACATTTAGCAAGATTTTTACTGGATTGTTGTTATTAATAGTTAATAACACAAGATATAATATTTCATTTCTAAATCACGATACAAACAAGATAAAATAAATAGTATTTCACCTCTTTTCTCAAGTTTAAATACTATAAATAGACATATCATCATAAGAATCACTGATTCACAAGTGTTTGAAATTTAGTGAGATACTCTTATCATATTTTGTTGAAAGTGAACTTAACATAAGCTTGAAAATCATCTAACCTTCATTACTAAAATAGATATCTACAAACAAAAATCAAAAAGACTTGAATTGGGTTGTAATGGGGCCAAAAGGTTAAAGAGGCTAACAAAGAAAAAGGCATAAGGGAAACAAAAATATTCATAACTAGTTGAGCAATATAAATTAAAAGAAACATGAATCTTCACTCTATTAACTCTTTATATTCTTACACATTCCTTTCCCTCCATACTTTTAAATAACAAAAATCTATGCCAATCAATTTTTAATACTTCATTTATTTCTTCTTCTTCTTTTTCTTTTTTTTTTTTGTAATGACATGAGATTTCTCTTTAGATTGCCACTTTCATACACTTTACTAATTTTTTTCACACTTACTTTATTATATCCATTCCCAAAAGCACTAAAACCAAAGGTAAAACCATTATTAATCATGAACTAAGGAGTAAATGCATATTTTTCAGGCTCAAGGTTTTATAGGAAAACAAGTTACTAATAAAAAGCTTAAATTTTATATAAAAATCAAAGGGCCCACTAATGGATCAATGCATAAAAGGGTAGGCAATTTGACTTAAACTTAAACCCCAAGTGCCTTTGTCATCTTAATGCTTGCACACATCTTACATGTAATCTAAAAAAATAAGGACTTCAAGTTTTAGAAATTTAAAATCAAAGAAGAAATCCACATAAGAAATAAATGAAATATGGAATGAAGGTTCAAATTGCTCTTGGGATCACTCAAGTCAAATCAAATCATAATAACTTAACAAATTTATATATCGAACATTTATAAAGTTAAAATTTCAATGGAATTCACTTAATCATATTATACATCTTGTTCTTATAATTAATCTCAACTAGAGATCATATATAAATTCATGTCATCTTTTAAAAACACAACCTAAAAATTGAAAATCATAAAAAAAATTCCATGCAACTAGATCAATCTAATTCCACCCCTATACTTAGAACAATAATTTTCTCAATATTGTGCATTAAGTATAAGGAAATAAAAGATCTAAAAAAACTCTTTCAAAACATATGCAATTATAGTGAAAATTCCTCATCTTGAAGGAATTAATCATACTCAAAATCTGCATAATACTTAAAATAAAATTGTGGAGGCTCATAAATAATAAAATTCAAGTTGTATTAAAACTTCTAATATTCTCAATTCAACAAAGTAATAAATAAAAGTTAAAAAATAAAAAAGGAAAAGGAAAAGAAAATATCCTAAATAAAACTATATATATACATGAATGGATGAGAGCAGTAATTTCACAAGGCAGAGGATGTGGTGGAAATTGTTGAAGTTTTGTCAAGATTGAATCTAGTTTAGCGTGCACACCTGCAAGTTCTCTATATATTCTATTGATGAATGACACCAACTTTTGCACTGTAACTCTTGGTTTCTTATTAGTTATGTAACATCCCATCTCTCATAGGAAGGGTTTATTGGTAATTTGGGACGGGTTAGAAGTATTGCATTAGGTCTCGGCATGAACACACAGCGTATA
>JAOSBK010000001.1:5878328-5891469 GCA_027568895.1 Erythroxylum shatona | reverse complement strand
GTAAATGATAGGAAATTGTGGTTTTGATGATCCAAATGGATTGAGATTTGAGAGTTTTATGAGATAATTTTGGTGTTCGAGTTGTTATGAATGATATTGCAATAGTGGAAGTGAATTTGGGAAAATTCTCAAATTTTCATGACGGTAAATGTGTGTTCTGTTTTTCAGGAGAAAATTGGACTGATTTAGATGTAATTAGACAAAGTGGTCTACATGAAAGTTGTAACTTGTCTTTCGATCTTTCGAACGATATAAAGTATGACATTTTTGGACAGTGGAGCTAAAAGATATGATTTTTAGAAATTATGTTACTATTTTAGGAGGACATTAATTAGACAGACACTTTGAGGTAGATTTTGACTTCTTTAGAGGCCGAATTGGTTTTTACGTCCTTCTTGGAAGTTGTAGAGCTTCTTTTTAACTTTCCATTGATACCAAATTTGCAAATTTTGGAGTTCTAGGTCAGAATATATGAATTTTGGAAATTAGATAGATGGGAAAAAAAAGGACAGCATTTGCATGCGCCCTCGCGCTCTTGCGAGTGCGAACGCCAATTTGCAAAATTTTTCCCCCGATCTGACCTCTCTCCATTCTTTTGGCTATTACATTTTCGTTCGACCTCCGATTGAACTGATTTTTGAAGCGGTGGATTTGTGAGACATTTCTCTACATCACCACAAAAAGTTTTAGGTTTTATATTAAATTTGAAAAAGATGTATTGAATCAAGGTGAGAGGATCAGTTTAAAGAGTATGAGTTGGAGATGTTTCTGAATATGCTTCAATATTTTGGTGATATCTTGAGCTATAAAGCTCCGATTGAGGTAGTTCTTATTTCTAAATAAACTAGGGACATGGATCTACAAATGTTCTGAAGGAATTGAATTTCAATTCAGCCCCTAAGACTTTCAATTTTTGGAGTGAATTTGGGTATAGTATTCAGTATTGGTTTAATTTTAGCCCGATAGTGTTTGGGCCATTTTGGTGTAATTAGAAGCTTAATGAAAGAGGAAAAAAAATTACTACGAAAAAATGAAGAAGATTACGTTTCATGATTCCACAAGTGTTGGATTCCGGACTCAAGTGGGATCTAACATGGTTGGTATCAAAGCAAGAAGACGAATCGGTGTCGTTTAAGAAATTTCCATAGGTTTAAGTTCACATTAATGATCCGAGGTTGGGTTCAGGAAACGTTGCCCAACAAAAAAGGAATTATTAGGATACATCTTTAAATCTCCTAGGTATGCATACCTCTAATAAGGAGGCAATGTCTCAAAATCTAGGTTAGGTGATTCTAAGGTAAAAGGTAATGATTTTAGTTCTTTTTTTAAAACTTAGAGGCTTTATCTTTAATGAAATGCTCCTCATTTTGTTCTTTAAGTCCTAAAACTTTACATGTTTTAATTGAATCATTACGATAAACCTCAGGGACCTCTTATGCATTAGGGTCTATTGAATCCATCTTAAAGCAATCCTTATTAACGTTAAGATGTCTTTTTACGGTTCGAGATATGTGAAAAGAATTAGATTGATACTAACAACTAAATCACATAAACAAATGAGAACTTTAAGCTCACCAAATTTGCAAGGAATAGTGACACTACCCGAATAATTCCACTTTTTAGATACTTTTCTTTTTATCTACGATAGCATTGCATTCCTCTGTCAAAGTCATCAAAACATACTCCTCTAACTTTCTTTTATTGGAGATGTTCTCTTTGAAAACTTTACATAAGTTGGCATCTGAGCTAATGCTTCAGTGAAGGGTATGTTAATGTTGAGTTTCCTGAAGGCATTAAAAAATTTCTTGAAATTACCTAATTCATCTTCCTTTTAATGCTCTAAAGGCATGATATTGGTGGCATATAAGGCTTTATATAGGATTTGGGTCTCTTTTCATGACTGACACCAGTTAAGGATGGAAACAACATCAGTTTCATTTTGTTCCCATCTACTTATTTATATTAACACCGACCTTATATGGAGATGAGTTTGGTTAGTATCAATCTATTACTACATATCTTTTTCTCGATCTACTCCTATATTTTTCTCAGCTTCATCACTTGTTTGTCTTTAGTAACATCAAATTAAAGTGCTTCCCTACTCCCAAATGTATTAACTAATTCCTGATCTATAGGTTTTTACCTCAATGTTATTTGGATGCTCTTTTTAACCTCTTTCATTCACTATCTTAGCTAGTTAGTTCATTTGTATCTTCAATCTATGATTAGAGGTAGTATTAGATTGCACTATTTTCAAGATGGTCCACTATATCGATCTTTATACCCATGACAGACATAGACTATTTAAGTGTTTCCACCAAGCCATTACTCTATCGTGGTTGTTGTTGAAACTAAGGTCTACTTTAGAACTTAAGTGATCTCATTGGTTTGCCTAATCCAGTTAGTCCCTACTGCTTCTATGAAAAATTAGAGTGATTCCTTAACCTCAGATTATATTTAACAAAAGAGGGGTCATTCCTCATCACCTACTTTCTTAAATAGTTATCTATATAATGTTTCCTCAATGTAAATTGAGATAAGCTTGACATTCATACACGAATTGGTTAGATGTCTATATATGTTATACTGGTAGTGCACCTTCCTATTACCCGTAACTCAATTTAAGATTAAATTCATTTGACTTGACAGATATGTTATATATGTTTCCATATCTAAAGATGCTTGCACCTTATAAAGGAAAGCTTTAGATTTCCTTTACCATTTTGATTTACAAGTTCCTTATTAAGGTCTTTATAATTTCTTTAACCTCTTTATAGTGTTTACCAAAGTTTGACATGACAAAATAAGCCCTTTATAAAAGAATTGCATCATTAGCTATAAGGAGTACTAATAATGAGGGAGCTACTTAAGAAGAGCTTTGTATCTCTCCCAAGCTTTATAAAATGCTCTGTCTTCCTTCTATGTGAAGCTTTGTATTTACATTCTCAACTCAGTGGTCTTATATGGAGGAAAAAATCTTACTATAAATGTGTCATAAACTTGATCCCACTCCCCAAAAGAGTTTACCACAGTCGAGATAAACCTTATCCTTGGTCGACCTCTCATGCAGTATAAGAAGCACCTCTTCCTTATCTTATCTTTATTAGGGCCATTCAATGGAAATGTTTGGATCATTGAATAAAACTCCTAATGGATGTTATCTTTACTAGGTGATACACCAAAAGTTAAGAGTAAGTGCGAACATCCTTGCTTAAGCTTATAGTCCCTTGCCCTTAGACTCATTCTAATACATAGGAGGCTTATACTAATCACTAGCAATTGAATGTCTCTTATATGCATATTTTGTAATCACTACACTATATCCACAACTAAATTATCTTCTTTACACATAACCATCTCTTCGCTCCTAATTTTTATATTCTTTCTGCAAGTTCAATTGATTTTATGACAAAATTAAAGTAGAAAATCTAAGCTATCGCTCTTGAATCTCTTATTTTGATTCAAATACTTGAAATAAATGAAAGAAATCAAAAGTAAAAGAAAAGAAAATAATAATAAAATGAAACAAAGCTAATATTAACGAAAACAACAATCAAGCTCCTTAATAACATAACCAAAAACTTGATCTACTTTATATCTGCAAGCATATATAGTCTATTATAAATAGTTCATTAGACTTAATTGATTCTAGTGTATCAATCCTATATAGAATTGGTTATTAAATCTATTAATCTTAGTTTAAAAACAAACTAAATAAATTACAAAGTTAATTTAAGAGAATTTAATTATTAAACTAGAGGAAACAAATTAATTAAAATAACAAAGAAAGATCAATAAAACAAATGTTTGGACTTTAAGATTCACTTAAAGTGAATTCTTATTATCATACAAGATTGATTATTTAGGTTAAAATAATAATTAATCTAAAGTACCTATTCCCTCCATCAAGGCACACGTGTATATCTAATTAGGTAACTACCACCTCTCAATATATAATTTGGCCTAATGCTTATCATGAATAGTTAATCTATATAGTTATCATTAAAATATAAGATATTGTCATTTTCTATCTTTAAAGTGAATTTTCTCCTAGTGAACCTATTTCTACTTCACCTGTCAGTCATTCATACAATCCATTGAATTTATGGAGGCCAATCACAAATCCAACATTAAGAACAAAAAGAATAAATTTAACTAGTAAAATAATCAATTCGTGTATAAATAATTAAAGAATCATTAAAAGCTAAAACCCTAACCTTAACTAGGGTTTCTATCCATAAAACATAATGAAAATAAAATAAAAATAATTTTCCATGTAAAAGAAAAGATGAAAAATAAAAGAATAAGAGAAGATGTCACATGATCCTCTAATATTTACTTCAAATCTTCCTCCATTGCTAAGAAAGAACAAAATTGTGAAAAGAAAACAAGAAGTCTCTCTAAAGTTTACTATAAAAAAAAAAAGCAAAAAGAAGCTAGAGGCTCTCTAGGTTAATTCTAATGCAAGTATTTAAAATTAACAAAATAAGGTTAAAGAAGGTTTCAAACTAAGAAATCACACGTCCTTGTAATTTGTGTCTAAGAACTAATGCCAAACCAATACCAAAACCAGTGTTGATCTTGTTTTGGAGCTTTTATTCTTTATATACTAACATATAACTGACACCTAACACTATTGGAACCAATTTTGTGTTGTTTCTATTTATAAAATCAACACAAGTTTGACAATAATTTTGAGGATCAAATTTGGTGCCAATTTTGTTCTGCTTCTCAACTTTTTAAGCCTTTGTGAAAGTTAGGCACCTATTTTATATATAAGTACAAAGTTTGTTGTGCCTTATTTAATTAGCTTCTCTATTTTTTAACATCTTTGATTTGGAATTAGCTCCAAAAGTCTTCTATAAAGATGTCTTTTTATTTTCTTATCTTCCAAATGACTAAATTATTATCAATTAGACAACTATGGATAAATATGTACTAAATCTTTTCTTTTATTCTCAAATTCATCACCTATAAGACAATGAAATAAATAAAGAAAACATAATAAGATTAATATAAAACATGCTATAAAACTACCAAATATCAAGTAAATTAACCTCAAATAATATATAAAATATATACCTATCATACAAGTGAGGACAAAGTAAGCTTTTTACCTATATTATATGAACATTTAATGACCATACTCGCATTGGTTAAGGAGAAAGATGGTTTCAAGGACATCACTATTCACATTATTGGCTCAAAACCAATAAAGCCTCAATATTTGTTAAATTTCTCAAGGCGAATGGTTATATATGAAGGGAAACTAGGATTTTTGGAGCAAACAAAATGAGGTTGAGTTGTCTAAGAGGAGTTTCATATCTAAATCTGAGGGTAGAAAGACACTTTTTGATGTTATAAGTGTGAACAAACTAGACATATTAGGAGGAACTATCCATACTAGAAGAGACAAGATGATACAAGAAAATCTAAAGATTTGTCAAAGATTTTCTATGTAGTGTAGAGAAAGGACTCAAATTGTAGTGATGAAGATATTATTTATATATTAATAAGTCAAATTTAGAACTTATATAATTTGCATACAAGATGCTCAGATCATATGATACTATACAAGGATTAGTTTATTTCATATGCGTAAGGAAACTTCGACACTATTTGATCAGGGGATGATAAAGCTTGCAAAATCATTGAAGTAATTATGGATTAAGACGTTTAATCGTATCGTTAGGAAGTTATGTGATGTTTGAAATGTGTCAGATTTAAGGAAGAACTTGATTTTTTTTAGCACTTTATGTTTGGATGATTTTGATTATAAAATTGATGGAGACATTATTAAGGTGGTAAAGAGTACACTAACTATGACAAAGATCCAAAACTAGCGTGAAACATTTATATATCAATTTAAAACATAATTATATGTGGAGAGGTCTCTATATTATGGTCAATTGATATTAGTATTATGTTATGGTGTACACAACATTGTCATATCAGTAAGTAAGGGACATAGAACTTCATAAGAGGAGCCTATTAAAAGGCATCAAACATTGTAAGTTAGATTTCCATAAGTTTTATATACTTGGTAAGTAGTTTATGGTGACATTTAAGACTAAGAACCACAAAATCAAAGAAATTTTAAGCTATAAACCTACTGATGTGTGGGGCCTTACTAGAGAGTTATTGCTAATTGGATTTTAACACTTTATGACATTAATTAATAATTTTTTAAGAAAAGTCTAGATGTACTTTACAAAGTAGAATATGAGGTCTTTAAGGAGTTTAAGGAATGGAAGGCTAATATGGTGAACTAGATAGGCAAAAAAATTAAATACTTGAGAACACATGATATGACTATATACATGTACTCATAATTTAAAAAATTATGTGAGGAGCATAGGATTTAAAATCACTACACCATTTGAAAAATATCATAAAAAATTGATATTTCAAATAGAATAAACATATTCGTAATTGAAAAGGTCATATGTTTAAGGATGAATATAAGGTTCCCTAAAATTTTGTATAAGAAAGAAATGACTACCAGACTATGGCATTTTACTTTGTAAATAGATTGCCATAGAGATCATTAGATAGGAAAGTGACAGAGGGAGTGTGAATAATAAGTAGATATCTCCAAATTAATTTTTTTTACCTATCTTGCTTATACATATGTTTTTAATGATGAGAGGTTTAAGTTTAATCTAAAGTCAAGAAGTGTATTTTCATTAGCTATCTTAAAGGTATGAAGGGATACAAATTTTAGGACCCATCATTGAAAGAGAGTATGATTAGTAGGGGGTGTAATATTTTATTAGAAATAATCAAGATATAACATAATCACATAAATCATGTTAAATAGGATCTTTGCGTATGCATACAAAAACAAAACATCACATACTTAGATTATTGCTGTAGTTCCATCGGTTAAAGAACATTTACTAGTTCCACCAGTTAAAGAACGTTTATTGCATATCTCTTTCTGCAGAAGTTTTTGTTCAAAAGATTACTCTTATCTTTTGTTATTTGGTTTTTAAATTCAAAACCTTAACTACCTTTGGTAGTTATTTAAAGTGTAATTTCCATAATACCCTTCATGGGTGTATTTAAGTTCTTTATTAAAAAGAATTGAGAACAAAGGAAGGTCATCTATTTTAGATCATTGACTCGCATGAAAAGTATTCATAGATGATCGTCATCTCTTTAGTAGAGAACTTGAATACAGTCATGACATAAGAAACTAAATGAAATCAAAGAAATGTGCAAATGTGAGACATGACCTAGGGTGTAGCATATAAGGTCTACTTAAGGACACATAAGTCTGAGGATCAATTAGTTAATCGAGATGTTATATACTCCTAACAAATTATGGCAACGTACTCTTGTCGTATGCTGGTCACATCGGTTATTAAACAAGTATGAGCACTGCAGAGTTTTTTTAATTAGATTAAAACCCATCATGCGTTAATGGGAGATAATGAATCACATATACCCATGAAGGGTATTATGGCAATTATACTTTAAATAACTACCAAAGGTATATAAGGTTTTGAATTTAAAAACCAAAGAACAAAAGATAAGAGTAATCTTTTGAACAAAAACTTTTGCAGAAAGAGATATACAGTAAACATTCTTTAACCGGTGAAACTACAATAATAATTTAAGTATGTGATGTTTTATTTTTGCATGCATATGCAGAGATCATGTTTATAATCAAGATATAAGATAATCACATAGATCATGTTTAACATGATCTATGTGATTATGTTATATCTTGATTATTTATAACGTATTTGACGATCAACGTATGCCAAAATAAACATATAGAGAGAATGCGTCAGGAATAATAGAGGGCATTACTAAGGTGGTATAAATGGAAATAGATCATCTTAAATTATACTTAAAAGAGAATGAAAATTCTAATATAGACAATAGATATTGTTATGGGAAGAACATCATCATCGTATAGTTATAAATAAAGTGAAAAGTGGTAAATAAGGATCTATCTAACTTTCAAGAAATTATGAACAATAAGGATAACGATAGATCAATGAGAGCTATAGCGGAGGAGGTGAAGTCTTTGCACAAAAATCAAATGTTGGAGTTGGTGTAGCTTCCTAGAGAAAAGAGGCCTGTAGGGTGTAATGAGGTATATAAGAGGAAGTTAATAGTAGCAGAGAAAGAACAGAAAAAATTTAAAGATTGAATAATAGCAAAAAGATATGGATAACAAAATGAGATTAACTACAATAGATATTATATTAGTAGTTAGATATGCTTTATTATTTATTTTGAAGGTGTTAGTATCTAGTTTGGATATGCATTTGGAGCAAATGGATGAGGAGACATCTTTTTTATGGTGATACAGAGGAACATATTTACTATACAGAGCAAAAGAGTTTAGTGAACCTAGAAAAGAGCATCCGATGTATAAATTGAAGAAGTCACTTTATAGGTTGAAATATTTTCCACAATAATGGTATAAAATGTTAAACATCTATGTGATCTAAATTGGCTATATGAGATGTGAAGATGATTATCATATATATGTTAAGAGCCTTAATGATGAATTATTTATTTTTCTACTACCATATATAGATAATATATTAATTACTACAAAAAGTATGCATGATATGAACAAACTAAAAAACTTGTTAAGAAAGGAATTTAAGATAAAGGATTTGGATGATACTAAGAAAATACTAAAAATAGGGAAAAAGGAAAAAGAGCTATAGAAAATTGTAGTTACATACATTGAGAAGGTACTAGATAAATTTGGAATAAGTAGGGGTAAATCTATGAACAATTTACTAATAAATCATTTTAGACTTTTCTAAGATTAGTGCTTGAAAAAGATGCAAAGGTGATAATATTTTAAGATACAATATGATATTGTTGTTAGGTGTTTAATATAGGCAATAGTTTATATTAGGCACTATAAGAAAATTTGGATTTACCAACGGACATAACCCGCTAAATCCAAGTATTCATCGGTATTAATATTTACTGACGGAATTAAACGATGGATAAAAGCATCGTTAATACGGGCGTAGGTAACTTTAACGATGGAATATTAAATGTCTTTCCGTTGGTAAAATATACCGATGAAATTATGGAAACCGTCGGTATATAAGCGTAAATATACGAACAGAATAACAGAAACGGTTTGTAAATAAAATGGACAACTTACCGATGGTATACAGTTTTCCATCGGCAATATGTAAATACTTTTCCGATGGTAGCCTTATTCGGTCGATAATATGTGAACATGTTTTTCAACTGTTTTCTCTAATATGTCGGTAATTGGAAGTTAGAATTTTTTAAAAAAAATCCCAGCATTAAAATTTGTTTGATGATCTTGTAAAAAATGTATAATTTCAACAATTCTGAATTATCTGTGCATATTAATTTAATTTGTGTATATACTAAATTTGTTGAAAAATAAGTTAATTGGTAATATAAAGTTCAAAATTTATTAAGTGATAATAAAAACATTCAAGTTTACATAACATATCTTTGTAATTGAAAGCAAATAACTACAACAATTCTAATGTCTTGTTGATGGAGGGTGCTCAGAGGTGCTATCCCTCACCTTCAGCTGCTCCAGATCTTGTCTCAGTTGAGCTATCTGCTCCATTTGCTCTTGTTTATGAGCCATCTACCCCATTTTCTCTTGCATGTGAGTCATTCCCCTCCATCAATGTATTCACTGTGGCCCGAATCTCAATGACTTCTGACGATTGTGCTTGTCTGGTAGACATTGCTATACTGGACATGGAGGATTGAAAATAACAAGTATTCGCAAATGAACCTAGCCCGAATATCCATCCACGACGGTCCTTACCACCAACAACATCAAAATACATCTAAGTCTCATCAACAGGTTATTCCTCCTAAGACTGCCGCTGAATGGTTTGTTGTATTCGGTCCTATTAGAAACTAATGTTTACATTAGTAAGGGATTATTCATAATCGTAAAACTAAATAATTATAAAAGAAATAATAATAAGGCATTAAGTTCACATGCATTCAGTTCTCTACATCGACTATTGACGAATGTCACACTCTCATGCTTCTTGGTCTGAGTATGCAAAAACAGTTGAGTAGGTATAGGATGAAGACCCAAAGACTTTTCCTGCATATTTAACCTAAATGTTTAGATGTGAACTATATTTAATAAAAATTTTGGCAGAGTTGTCCCTAATTTTATGATATGTCCCCCTGTTGAACAAATAAAAAAACTCAACACAGCCATATAATGGCATATAATGGCACCAGGCATTTATACCAATACCATTATCTATAATACAGCAAAGTAAAACACGTACAAAATAAGTGTGAAGTGTAGATAATTACAAGTCTTTGTGCATGCTCATAGTGGGTTATTGATCCTCCCGTATGTATGGGAAGGCTCTCTCCTCCCAGGCCTCCACGTTTGTTGGTGGAGTTACATCCTAAGATTGTCATTGTCGTAGGGCTTCTCCAATACTCCTGTCATCGACTCCATATTTACTCCGAAATAAAACACAGTCATACACTAGCCTTGCATATCGCACCAATGAAGTCACGATAACGTGTACGAGCTCGCCTCTCCCATAGTCTATATATGCTGGCGTTGAAACCAGAATCTCAGAAAAATTCTTTCTAAAATGAGAAGAAAAAAATTTAAAGTAATATCATGTCATAATATTTATGTAATTAGTGAATATAAAGCAATATAAAACAAAACTAAAAGTTTATTGTACCTCAAACTCCTGAAAGTAAAATTCCTTTGTTACCTGAGAGATATTCTTCCAGACATAACCCTCAGGATCAATCCGTTCTTTAAATTTAGAAGTCATATTTCTGGAACACAGTCCAGATGGAAGTAACCTAATATAAGAAGTAATTTGATAAAATGAAAAAACTGAGAAACCTATAACTTAATTATAAAGAAGTAGTCATTAATGTGATTTCACTTACAGAGTGTCATCAAATGCTATGTACTTTCTTCTATCTAGTCTGTGATCTCCAAGCCTGAGGACTTCTCCGCCATCCGATAAAACAGTATTGGATGATATATGAGTTGGGATGAGGATACGAATGGTGTAGTATGTCCTACAGTAAGTGATGCCTCATCTACAGCTGTAGGTCCAGGAGGGGGAGGAGGTGAGTTAGTGGGGGCTGCAGAATGTAACGATCCACCTACATAGTAAGTGTCGCCGATCAAGCCTCTAAACCTGGGCCGCATAACCTCACGCTATCTCTTTGATCCCATACGACGAACCTGAAATCATTGTTTATCGAATTTTCTACTTATATAATAATTTGAATTCAATATTTGATACAATATATGGAAAAGGAAATAAAGCGATTTGTTTAATGTCAAGTACAAACGACAAACATAATAGTTAACAATTGTAGAACAAAAACATTAACAACCCTCACTCAATAGGGCATAGAACAAGTTCTTACAGATACAACAATATATCAACATTCAGTTGCTTATATACTATATTGTAACGCTAAATCAAAATGATATAATTATTTTGTTTGATTTCATGTGACATAGGATTTGGTAAAGGTAAATGAGTCCCCAATGTCTGGATTCCCGAGAAGTGTCCTAGCGTGTTCAAACACAGCAATTAAAACAGTAATACTTCTTCCCTCAGGTGTATGCTTTTGAACACCTTCTTGCAACAACATTTCTGCTATAGCTAAACTTATTGAGGATACATTGAACGCATCATCGGTCTTAGTATGAAAGACTAACTCTCCAGATAAACTATTAGCGGGAACTGATTTACTAAAAACACAATTAGTATATAACTTTCGTAATGTCATATTAGAAAATGGTTAAACGAACTAATAATGGATATTAATGCATACGTGAATGTCCAAACAAGGTTTGTGAAATTGACGAATTTTGCTTAAGAACCGATCTCCCTAACCCTTTACATACTGTAGTGACATCTCTCTCGCCTCTATCGGCATATATGTCATCTTGGAGATTTAAGAAAGCTTAAAACATGTAGTATTGACCATGAAATGTAAATATATATAATAATTTCATCAAAGGAAATGAGATGTACATAATAAGGAAATACATGTTATCCAGATCATTCTAAACACCTTAAAGTAGAAGATCGGCCATAGAAGGCAAATGATCCTTAGTGTATGAAGTGGCGATTTTTGTTGCATACTTTATTCCTTCAGTTGGAACAATTTTGCCACATTCCTCCCAACGGGAGGAATTACTACCATCCGGAACCAGTCGTCATGTCGACATTCTTTGAATAAGATTTGCAATGAAATTCTTTACATAATATAGTGAAAAGGAAATAATTTATCACGTTGATTAAAAAATTCAATTACAAACACAATTTAATCACTATAATAACTTAATTGTAAAGTACAATCATCTTCTTCTTCGGATGAATAAGAATCAAACTCGGGCTTTTCTTCAGATCTCTGACTCTCGTCATCCTCTCCAGATGAAATTTCAACAAATTCATTCGATGGATCATTTAAAGGTTCATTAGCGTCATATGTCACAAATGCATTTATAAAAGTGATGACATCTTCTTGAAACGCCTCAGTGTCAACTCTCTGCTCTCCTTTTTTATGTGATTGGAAAACACCTATAGGTTTAACTGTGCAAACCGCCAACTAATCTATCTTATCTCGTTGTAAGCTTGGAAAAGGGACATAACACACCTGTTTTGCTTGCATTGCCAATACGAAAGGTTCAAATTGTCTCACTATTCTCCTCATGTTGACTTCAACTAGATTGTATTAGCTATGCACTTTTGTTCCAACATTTGGAGTCGGGTCATACTAGTCACATTTAAATATCATACATCGCTTAATTGGCAAAGCAGGGTACTCAACTTCAAGTATATCAATTATTTTACCATAGTAATTCATCAATTCTCCTCGTATGGCAACTCCACTATTTATTGTTGCCATGCTATGCCTATGATATTCTGTATGATATTTGTATCCATTCACGAAATACACTGGATACGATTTAACAGTTCGCAAAGGTCCCTTTGAAAGATTATTAATGAACTTGTTCTCTATTAGATTTTCTACATCTTACATAAAAAAAATGACCATGCCATTACTGTATAATGTCATGAGAATACTTAAATATGGTATTGAACTATTAGAATAGTTGTAAGTAAGAACTTACATATCTCTC
>JAOSBK010000001.1:5862068-5878228 GCA_027568895.1 Erythroxylum shatona | reverse complement strand
GGGGGTTGTTGGGGGGGGGGGGGGGGGGGTGGGGGAGAATGGGTGGCTTTAAACCAAAACAAAACGACGTCGTTTGGTGTTAAACTGAAAGACGTCGTTTTCATTAAGTTTATAACGTTCAATTGCCAACTCCACAGCAACGTATTGCTTTAATATTTACCGATGGTTTATTACGTTGCTAATGTCAATTCTTCTACTTACCACCATTTTCTCCTGCCTTATTTACCGACGATTCTTGGGCTATCGCTAATCTAAAATTTTCCACACACATTTTTTGACGGTTATAGAATTTTCGTTGGAAAAACACAACTTCCTCCCCATTTTAGCAACGGATATTTATTCCGTCGCTAAATGAGATTTTTTTGGACTAGTTTTCTGATGATATACAATTTATGTCGCTATTTTGCTACAATTTCTCAACCGTTGCCAAACTTCCATCGGTTATGCCTTCATTTCTTGTAGTGAGGCTAGATTTGACGTATGCTATTAGTTAGGTTAGTAACTACATGTCAAAACCTAAAAGAAAAATATTAGGAAGCAACCAATTGGATATTCAAGTACTTGAGAGATACGTTTAACCATGAGTTTGTGTCTAGTAGTCAGTAAGGTGATCTTTTAGTTAGGGGATATAATAAATCAGACTATATGGATATTTGGTTAATATGAGGTCTACTACATGGTATTTTTTACTGTTATAAAAAGGTCCTATTTACTAAAAATTGTTACAGTCCATGGTAGCATTGTCTATAACTAAAGTATTGCTAAGGAGGCATTATGGCTTAGTAAAGAAAGTGAGGTGGAGTTAGAATACACTCCAATTGACAAATGCCATTTATTTGGAAAGGAATCAATTGTATCATACAAGGATTAAGATTATAAACATAAGGTTTCTCAACATTAGAGAGTTAATTACATATGGAAAGATCTTTTTCGAAAAAGAATCTCACTTTAAAGAATGCAATTGACATATTAACAAAGTTGATTACCATTGTTAATTTCAAGTATTAGACATTATTACAACCCAACTTGTGAAGAATATATTGTGGAGATTGTTGTGTATAACTCATCTACATTAGCATGCATTTTTGAATTTTCAAAAAGAAAATAGACCTTTTAAGAAGTCTTTAGGTGTACAAGGCCTGACGTAAGACCGTGTGCTAGGACTTATTCTTCTCTTGAAATTAGAGGTGATGACACTGGAATACATGTGTATTAACGCGACAGAAGCTTCAATTTTGTCATCCTGCTGAAAGCCAAAAAACAGACCTCATCAACTCGACTTTGGCTGATTGTCTAGTGTTTATTTTCAATTTTAGCTCTTGAAGACAAGGAGAAGCCTAAGTCAAGTCTGCGTATTCCGACCTGCGTCTGAGGGGGGCAAAGGGGACCCACAAAAACAGGAAATGTTGGGTGGCTACCCCGTCGGTTGGCACAGAGAAGGACCGCTGCAGCAATCGTGGATCATCCCTTTTCTCACGCAGTGTTGTTGACATCAAATTTATGCTCACTGTTCTCCAGAGCCACTCGTTCCTTTGGTCTCTACTCAAATGTCACATTAACCCACTTCGTAATTCCACAGCTTTGGGTTTGGCAGTGATCGAGCCAGCTCAAAGCTCTGCTCTTGTCCTCTCCGGGATGTAGATTGAGCAAACGCGTCTGGCTCACTGTTTCTTTATTTTTTTTCCTTTTCAAATTCAGTAACCCTTTCTTCGCTGAAATGAACTTATTTAGTTATATGTATTCCTTTAGTACCTAGTGGAAATGAGGAAATTGGCTAAAAATGTTTGAAGGATACCCAAAGTTAGCGACTTATTCAACAATTCCAACAATGTAATAGCAACTGAGAACCTACGTAGGTGTGTACTTCTTTCTACCTTTGGATTACAAGTTGTCGATATGTGTTTTACATTAGTAATAATTACATTGGTTAGCTACAATTTTTGTTTCTTGGCTCATCTTCCTGTAACTTCATACAAATGGACTACACGATAAAAGTGGAAACTTGACAACTTTCCAGGATCACTACTCTACTATATCCTTACAACTTTCCTGCGGATTCTGTTGACCTGTACTTTTCTATTCTGCAGGAAAGCATCTTCTGGTAAGTAAGATATTGCGACTGGATGGTAACGAGGAAAACCTGCTAGTTATCAAATTAAGCTTAAAATAGAGCAGTTATAGCTATCAAAAGCGTCATCCTTTTCCCATTGAAGTTGTTAGTGGGTGGACCACACCAAAGTAAGCTTTTGGCAAAGGATATAGATTCCAGATTATCCTCAGACAGTCCTTACGTAATGAAATCAAAGTTATGGTCATAAGACAGATGAAAGTTGCCTTCTCTATTTTCTTGTTTTTAGTGTTCAAATCTTGATGCTGCACTTAATGGTAGACCATTAATTGAAAAAGTAAAGCTAGGATAGAATTTTGGAGAGCAAGATCAGGAAGAAAGTGAAAAAGGAAAATTTATCAGCTAAAAGCACTTGTTACCATCATTAAAGTGATGTAAACATCCTACTTTCAATAGCTGCAAATCCTTCTAAGCTCAAAACTGATGTGGGGTTGCCTAGCTTTGCCAAGAGTCGACGAAGTAATTACGAGTTGACCCTGTTTTATACGTTAGGTTCTGCAGCACTCTATGATTGTTCTTTGTTCGTTTTTGATAAACAATTCTGATACCTTTTGCTAAGGCAAATGCATCTGTCAAAGTTGTGGATGCTAACATCATATGCTAATCAGTCTAAGGTTTGTTGAATCAATCAACTAGGGCCCATATTCCCATAAATCTCAACCTTACTGTTTGCAAGACCAAGCTCTTTAATATAAAAGATAGTAACAATTAAGAATCCAATGCCACAGAAGTTGAAAATGATCCTTTAACTGCCAAAATATTAAACTTTTTAACATTTGATTAATGGAAATTTAGCATTATTTTACACCAGACATAACACCATGGTAAACCATTGTTTCTCTATTTCACACCAATAATAGGAAATGTTTCATGGTCATGGACCATATACCATTAATGGTTAGCAGATACTCTGGTACGTCTAGATATTCTAGTTAAATGCAAGGATATTTGTACGACCTGGAAACTATACAGGTGAGAATGGTTAAAGCAGAAATTGATAGTGAAACACATACCCTATTCTTTCTTTTGGCCTAGCTTTGCTTTTCTTATATCTTTGATTCCTGTAAAGAAGAATAAACACAATTCATTCCCACAATTATTTTTGACTCATGCTTGATATTCTTTCTTTCTCTGCAATCTTCTTTCTGATATTGATGATGGAGTTCTAGAGGTGTATGATGTTGCGTATAATCTAGCGTTTGACTAAAATAATCAAAGAAGTGAATTGAGAAAAATCGCCGTGGCAATGATGAGACAGAAGGGCGCAAGTGGGCACAGGACAAGCACGTGGGCGTCGCCCTTCTCATTGCACGCTGGCACGCCATTGGAGAACTATACCTTAAACCACATTCCTCCTCTTAAGTTGCAAAACAATAGTACTAATTCACAGGTTTTCATGTTTCAGGCTCAATTTTTGCTATGAATGATTGTCAGTTCATGCTTGTTGACCGTATCAAGAGCTTTAGATTCTGAGGCTAAAATATTCTTTATTATATCGAGTTAAGGTAATAGTCGAATTCTAGCGTATGGTAAGCTGGTTTGTAGCTTTGCATCTTGGTTCTATAGAAGATAGGTTTAGATTTTCCCGCTTTCTTCCTTTCTTTCGGCTATGTTTTTTAGTTGATCGACTTGGTACGAGCGACGTATGTTTGATGTTGATGGGACGGGATTCCAAATCAATGGGGCATAGAATTTGACTGGAAAGACATGGACCTTGCAGAGTTTGATCTTACGGAGTTTCTATCTTTTGACAAGTTATGTTATATAAGAACTAAGAAGCTTACCAGACCTACAACAAAATCTCTTGCTTTTCTTTTCTTTTCTTTTCTTCTGGGATATCCTCTCTCCATTAAAATTCCACCTTTTCTTTCACTTTTTTATTTACTTGGTTACAAAATGACTAATAATTTTCGAACTAGCTAATTGGAAACTTTGGTTCAGGAAAGAGCTAGTTCTTTTTTCTACCTTCCCTGGAAGACAGCCAATAGCTGGCTCTTGGAGGAAGAACCTTTTACGGCTTCTGAGGGACAATCCTGTATAGGTGTTGATTTATCTGGTCAGTCCATTTAGTTGATGAAGACATAAACGACGAAACGAAAAAAGAAGAATAAGAAGAAAGAATCATGAAGTTTATGAAACTAGGGTCCAGGCCAGACACGTTCTACACTACTGAGGCTGTCAGGTAAAAACTTTCCCGCTTGCTAGACATGGAGATATGGATACGTACTCACTCCAGATGACATAAGCTTTTGCTCCTTTAATGCAGGTCTGTATCCTCTGAAGTCTCTAGTGACCTCATAATTCAAGTTAAAGGAAGTAGATATTTGCTACACAAGGTAAATTTTGCATTCCCTTGGTCACAATTTGTTTGTAATTTCAGGCTTTCTCGTAAGTAGATTTTACAAAAATTCATCATATGCAGTTTCCTCTGCTTTCCAAGTGCTTGCGACTACAGAGACTCTGCTCCGAGTTCCCGGAATCTTCACAGCATCAAGTAGTCAAACTCCCAGATTTTCCTGGTGGAATTGAAGCATTTGAACTTTGTGCCAAGTTCTGTTATGGTATTACCATCACTCTTAGTGCCTACAACATTGTAGCTGCAAGATGTGCCGCAGAATATTTGCAGATGACTGAGGATGTTGAGAAGGGGAACCTAATATGCAAGCTCGAAGTTTTCTTCAACTCTTGCATACTTCAAGGTTGGAAAGATTCTATTGTTACCCTTCAAAGTACCAAAAGCTTTCCCGAGTGGTCAGAAGACCTTGGAATTACAAGCAGATGTATTGAATCAGTAGCCTCTAAAGTCTTAAAACATCCATCAAAAGTGAGCTTGTCACATAGTTATTCAAGAAGGGAGAGGGATGATGTTTCCTTTAATGGAGCAGAGAGCCTAAGGCATAAGCCAACAAGCAAACGATGGTGGGCTGAAGATATGGCAGAACTAGGCATAGATTTATACTGGAGAAGCATGATAACAGTTAAATCCAGTGGAAAAATACCCTCTAATCTTATTGGAGAAGCATTGAAAATTTATGCAGCTAAATGGCTACCAAACATATCAAGAGAAGTAAATGGTCATAGACGAGAGGCCTCAGACTCGGATTCAGACTCAACTAGTGAGGTATTTTCCAAGCATAAGCTGATCTTGGAGTCAATAGTAAGCTTACTTCCAGCAGAAAAAGGCTCAGTGTCTTGCAGTTTCCTTCTTAAGCTTTTAAAAGCAGCCAATATTCTCAATGCCTCATCGTCTTCAAAGGTGGAATTAGCTAGAAGAGTGGCACTACAATTAGAGGAAGCAACGGTGAACGATTTGTTAATACCCTCTTTCTCAGAATTAAGTGATACTGTGTATGATGTAGACTTGGTTCTGACGATAGTAGAACAGTTCATGGCTCAAGGGCAGAGTCCTGTCACAAGTCCTCCAAGATCCAAGTTGGGTTTTGAAAGGAGGAGGTCTCGCTCCGCAGAGAACATTGATTTGGAGTTCCAAGAAAGCAGGAGATCATCCTCAGCATCCCATAGTTCGAAGTTGAAGGTGGCAAAGATTGTAGATGGTTATCTTCAGGAGATTGCCCGAGATGTGAATTTGCCTCTCTCCAAGTTTATTGCACTAGCCGAGTCCATACCAGATTTCTCAAGGATTGATCACGATTATCTCTACAGAGCCATTGACATCTACCTTAAGGTAAAATAACAGTTGCTTCTTGGTCTGAACAATTTACCATATTTCACAATACGGCCACATATCCTAGGTTGTGGGCCACTCTAGCCTGTTAGATAGCCAACTTCTTGAACTTGGGATAGGTCATATTGGCAATTCATTGGCATTTGGGGCTATACCGACCTAACTAATTAACATCAGTAGTCAGAATCCTAGGAAGTAAGTTTATGACTTCATAATTTCTTTGACCGTCATATCAGCTGTTGCAGAAAACCTCTGGCTGAGTTTCCTCCAATGATTAACAAAGAATAGTCAATGATGGTGGGGTTAAACCTTACCCATTCTTGTTAGTTGGACTTATGGAAGTTTTCAATTTTAAGAAGTGGCCAGTTGTTATTACTTGAAAATGGAAATTGATCCTGAATCCCATGTATAAACGTCCAGGCACATCCAGACTTGAACAAGACTGAAAGAAAACAATTGTGTCGAACCCTGGACTGCAAGAAATTATCTGTTGAAGTCTGCATGCATGCTGCACAAAATGAGTTGCTCCCACTGCGAGTGGTTGTGCAAGTTCTCTTCTTTGAGCATGCAAGAGCTGTAATGGCTGGTGGCAAAGTCACTGAGCTGCCTAGTAACATCAAAGCCCTCCTAGCCTCACATGATATTGACCCCTCAAGGCCTACAGCAACATTAAGCACTACTACTAGCATCCGTGCAGAGGATCAATGGAGTGTTTCGGGGCTCAAATCACCAAATTCAAAACCCTCAACTTTACGAATGAAATTGGCTGAAGATGATAATTTGGACGAACATGATTTGCGATCAGATGGTCTTGGAAGAAGCTCCAAGTTTAAAGCTTTCTGTGCTCTTCCTACACGACCCAAAAGAATGTTTAGTAAGTTGTTGTCTATCAATAGAAGTTCAAGCGAAAAGAATTGATTAAATTTTTATCTAAGAATATAGGCATTGAAGGTAATCTGAGCTGTAACTCTATATATACACTGGTCTTTTGGCCCTTTTGAAACGATCCTTTTATTTTAGCTCAAAATCAAAATTGTTTGTGTATTGCCAATGTGATGACAGAAATATACAATAAGAATCAAAATTTGAGGATGTAGAAACAAATTCTCCTGCCGGATCTCACTTTGGGAACCAGAATATAACTCTTAGCTGTAGAACAGAAACGTGGGACGAAGATTTCTGTTTGTCTCTGAAAATCTACAACACCTGTCTTTGTCTCTTTGTTGCAGCTCACTATATCTTCTGTTCACTGCAAAGTAATGTTCGTCAGATGTTATTTGATACAGTTCACCATCGTTGGCCTGTTGTGATTCGAATTTTTTTTGTCTTATTGCCTTAGTTTGAGTAAGTTGACATTCCAGTACCGTGTAATTATGCATTCTATATGGCAACTAATCAGTGCAGCGAACCCATGCCTGTCTGGTTTTTCATTGATCACTCGACCTTCTTCTTCCTCCGAAGGATAGATGTGCCTTTCACCAATGATATTAGTCAAGAAAAGACCAAACTGTGATAATATACCTAGCACAAATTCACATTTGATACGTTAGGAAATTCTGATACTATAATGAAACAGTAATCATCAGTGACCGAGCAGATAATAACAAACTGAACAATACTTGATCACGGTAGAGTGAGTAGAACATTAGAGATTTTTTAAAGGCAAAGGTTTTACTTGGACATGTACTGTTGAGAATTGGGTGATGACTTTTCTCTTCTGGGTTGTTGGTGGATTGTTGGGTTGTTGTTCCACATAGTAATCAAATGAATGATTAGTGGTATGGTAGTTATTGTACTAATGTTGACCTTTTATTTTGAAATCAATGGTGCATGCGGAGTTGGATATTTTAAGGATTTGGTAAAGAATATGTGAAGTGGACAGCATAAGATCAACTAGATTAACCTGTCGTTTCTCATATCCAGGCATGCATATTCCTGCAGAAACGCACGCCTAAAGATTGCATATGAATGTTAAGATGTTAAAATCCATTGTAATCTCAAAGTTAAAGTTTGTTGTTAAGCTCTAACCCTACTTTAAAATCAAGGCAAATGAACAGATTGAAGTTTGGTGAATATTTAATAGCTGACCGTTGGTGCTATAATTATTAATTTCCTGGTCATCATCATTATTGGGATCATTGCAGTCCTTGTGGCCATCATTGTTTTCCTCACTAATCTCCTGATTCCAAGCTATTGCATTTCACTCTGCCAATCTATCCTATTAGACATCCAAGGTGTCAATTGTATGATTTGTTTTTCTGTTTGCCTTTGCCTTTTGTCGAGTCATTTACTTGAAACATCTTTTTAAGTATGGCTCATGGTTCCTTTATTAGCATTTACACAACATCCCAAGTTACCAATTTTTAAACCAAGAATAGTTTACAGAAAAACAAGTTTAATATTCTAGTTATAATTAAGTTCCAAGTCTATATGGCTTCATAGACAGCATAAATGAAAACTTGGAACGGTAAATACGGTTCATTTCCTACCATTCATCATCCTACCACTCATCACTGCTAAGAGGTAAAAGTTGCGAAGTTTCTAACTTTGAACCCAAGCAATTTTCTATGCGGCCAAAAACCTAGTGATTAAGTTAATGTTCATGAAAGTAAAATTGGATTCAAGATGTCACAACAGTAGAATGAACTGTCACTCGTCAAATCAAGTTGAAAATCTCCATTCAAAATCGGACAAACCTTCTGTTTAGGAATGAGTGATCATATTTGGGAGAGGTTGGTGGCAGCTAAGACAATGTTCATGGCAATAGTCAGCTGGAGTGTTATCAGTCCTTTCGAGTTCGCTAGAGCCCATCTCCACCGAATCTGCGTATCAGATAAGGCTTTCAGTTTCTGTAGGCAATTCTCACCTTTCCTGTCCTTTTCCACCTCTCTTGAGAGTATTACGTGAGTGGACCGCTTGCATGTCTGTCGTTGTTTCCAGACATCATATGGGCGAGTACAATTTATTCTGGAACCAAACTTAGATTGGTCCAACCACATACGAAATTAACGTGCAGTAGACCATAAAAGTATTATTGTTTTATGGTTTTAACTTTTAAGCGCTTGTTGGATCAGACTATACATTAATTTATAAGTTTACATTTCAGCAAGACTTGGTGAAGAATACTGAAAAGACTTGGTGAAGAATTAACCTCACATCTGGCTTATTTGTTGTGTTGCCCAACAATTCCATTGAATCAAGATCTAGGCGACTCAAAAAAGATAGACTCCTAAAATCCTTTTAACCATGTAGGCCAAGGACTAGTTTAAAATCGGAAGATTTGTCCAGCATAAAGCTACATAAATAAGCAATAACAAACATTGGAAATGAACTTCACTCGCAATCGAATTGTATTAATTTATGAGGTCCTAAGTTTATATCTTTGTTACAGAATCCAGTTTCCAGGCTCAACTGTTCAACAAGCATATATGGCTTGCAGTTACTTTAGTTAGTGCCTGATCGATGCAAGAAACAGAAAGAGAGATTTTGAGAGCAGGTAGATTAAGAGAAAATGAACGAAGTAAATAGTAATTCCTGACCTTAGATACAACATTATAGCCAAAAGCATGAACTACAAACACCGTAAACTCCCATGCACGCATCTATATATATATATGTAAGCTTTCTAATTGCCCTCAGCTGTTTTGCTATTAGCAATAGCATCGCCATCGGTGGTTGCCGTATCATCTTTAACAGATGAGTCCTGGAGGACACCTGAGTCGATGCTTTTGGTTCGTTGGAGGTTAGGAGCACGGTGAAGGCGGCACCGGAATGAGCCGACATGATTGGTCGGAGAGCACAGACAAGTGTTCTTGGTTGCACTTGGCTGTCTTGTAAGAGTAGGAAGTCCAGTCCCCAAAGGACTGGTCACTTGAAACTTTGTGCCACCACTGGACAATTGATGGTCATGTTGACGATCAGTTTCTTGTGGAATCTCCAACTTCATTTCTTTACTCGAAAGATTTCCGCCTTCCATTGAATGGCCTCCTTCTTGTTCCTGCAGCGATAACCTACTCCAACTCGGGTGTACAAAACACTTTGGTCATGCAACGAGGCTGTACAAATCACTAGGTGTTTTGATTTGATGGTATGCCGTATGTGTTTAGAACAAGAAATGGATATGGCAATATCTATTCGCTTTTTCACGAGTGAAATGATCATCTCTTTCAACGTCTCTCACCTACATATTGCGCTTTTGTTAATGCTTCAACCACTTTATCCAAGACCCATCATCAACAGGACCCTCTTCTCTTCCTCTTCCATTTGTTACCTTTACTTTTTTTGACACTTTGAATCATGATTCATGAGAGAAATAAAAAAAGAGGGTCCCTCTTGTTATCATGGTAGAGATACTCGTGGATGTCATTTTGAGCACTACACTATCCACACTACATCTTTCCAATGGTGAGTTGAAAAAGTTTCAGGCCTATTATCCAATTCCACCTGACCCAGTCTCTAAAATCTTGAAGGAACTTGAGGAAGTTGCCACTTTATTTACTGATAACTATCAATTTTCATTTAGAGCATTAATATTCCTTGTGAAGAAACTTTGTGGCTATCATTTGCCAAATGTGACAAAAGATTATGTTACTAGTTGTATTGTTTTAGGATTAGCCTACGGATAAAATTGTAATTGTGATAATTAAAAATAAAAAATTTATACTTTTTTTGAATTCCTTACATGAATTTCTTGCCAAATATATCATTATTAGAATGAAAGAAAAACATTGTATATATTTTTCTACAAAATCGAATTTTGTGAGCACATAATGTTTTTTGGGTAAATGGGAAGATTCAAACAACTTATGTTGAATTTAGTGATGTGCTGCTACTTGATACCATATATTTGGAGAACATTATCAAATGTCATTCGCTCCATTTATCGATGAAAACCATCATAAATAGTCTATTTTCCTTAGTTGTGAACTATTAGGCAATAAGATGATTGAAATTTTTATTGGCTTTCATATACATGACTGAGTTATATGGATGGCAAGTCTTCTGACGGTACTCTACTAATATGAAAGAGTATATATATAACGCCACTGAGTTTGCCTTCCCAAGCATAAACCATAAATTGTATTTATGTATATGGATGGCAAGTCATCTTAGGTACTGCTAATATGAGTGAAAGAGTATATATAACGCCACTTAGTTGGTCCTCCCAAGTCCCAAGCATAAAGCATAAATTGTATTTATGTATATGGATGACAAGTCATCTGATGGTTCTACTAATATGAGTGGAAGAGTATAGCCACTGAGTTGATCTTCCCAAGCATAACGCATAAATTGTATTTATGGAATATACTCAAGAAAAAACGTAAAAATTTGGAAGAGTTTTTGCTATACTTAAAGAAATATGCTTACGATGACCTAAATGGGATAGCTTTTCAGATGGTATGTGTAGGATTTTCGATGTCCATTATGTAATTTGGAGTGAATTATAGGTTTTACACATACATCTTTATATAATTTGAGTCATACTGTATCTATATAACAAAACTTCCTTCCAAATATATGTACGTCTATTTTTTGTTTCATATATCACATTAAGCTTATGAGCATTATCATATTATAAGAAAGAGTTCCCATATTATTATGTCATACGCAGTGCGTTATTTGCATCGAGTGATTACCAACACTATTTTAGTTAGGAGAGAAAGAATAGGAAAGTGGCTTTGAGGATTTTGTTATACCTATGATGCTTAGTGGAGTGTTATAAATACAACTTGGGTTATTGTTTTACAAGTTATTTAAATCAAATGATGACGAGAAAGGAGGGGGAATGTATGGAGGCTCTTACATTACATACGTACCTAAGAACTTATCAGTATTTTGTAACCTGCCTTTGATGAAAATTACATGTTCAATTGAAATAGCTCTTCACTAGAGTTTATTTCTAACTTTACTTGATACGATTCAGTAGCAAAATTTTATACAAGGTTAGTGAAGAAGGTTGGGGGAGCATGTGTTTTAGCTGGTTGCAAATATAATGAATTAGGTGTTGATGCATCAACGGTTAAAGTTGAGGTGATTGCAAACATAGTTAAGCAACCACTAAAATCTGTTGAGCAAGAAGAGACAGGAGTGAAAAATTGAAAATACCATTACTATATACAAAGAATACCATGATAACATGTAAAGAAATATCATTACTCTACACAAAAATATAATGGGTTTATACAAATAAGTAGCACCTTCATTATAATTTATAAATATCATGATTGATTGCAAAGAATACCCCATCACTATGTATGAAGAAAATCATGATAACATATAAAATAAAAACTATCCCTGCATAAAACAATACCATCGGTCCATACAAAGAAATATCACTTCTACTGTAATATGTAAATATCACAATTCAGGATAAAGAATATCGTCACAAAATATAAATAATATCATCACTTAATACAAAAAAATACGATCACTCCATAAAAAATACACCATGATTATATACAAATAAGTAACACCTTCACTATAATATGTAAATACTATTAGTCCCTATTACCACCCAAAAGAGGGGGAGGGTGAATTAGATGTTTATAAATTCAACAAAATTTTTAACCAATGTATTTAATTAACAAAAATAATATGAATAAGAATAAATGGAAATGCTTAATATAAATCAATTAAATGATTAAACAATAATTTAAAGAGAATAGGGAAGAAAGAATGTAAATAGATTTATAATAGTTTAATAGATAACCCTTGCCTACGTCTACTTGTAAAACTCTTCTTAGAATTTCATTATAATTCTTCTTTAAAAGTGAAGAACAACTTTTGTATAATCTTTTATTAACATAGAGGAATTTTTTTACAATCTTTCTTCATAGGGAAGATGAATCTCAATCCCACTCAGAACACCTCCAAAAAATAATGCCTTAATTGAATCTTATAAAAGAAAGACACATAAGTGCTTCTTGAAGTTAAAACCAATAAGATAACATGTATTTATAGGCTCTTAAGACCTTTCCTAGCTGTTAAAGCTAAAAACTAGTCATTAAAATGGCTAGTTATAGAGAATTGGTTGACTAGCATAACATATTTTTTGACCAACATGCATTGAATGTATAGATTCACTATCTATTGAGACATTAGTGGACTACTAGGCATATTGGTTAACCAATATGACTTATTGCTTGACAAATACATCAACTAATGTTTCAATAAACTCTTGGTACACCACATTTAATAACTTTAGCTTACATTGGTCAACTGTTGACTTATATAGGTCGACCAATCCAAAAAAAAAATATGATTTTAACAATTTCAAATTCCTAAACACAATTTTTAAAATGCAATTGTGATTTAAACATTCCCTAAAGAATTTTTGAATGATTAAGAGGCTTTTCTATTAAGATTAAAAATCTTCAATGTCTCTTAATAAACTACACGACTCAGTTAATAAATTGAAATAAAATGTTTATGCATAGTGAATTTTTTAGAAAATCAAAGTGACTAAATATGACTATAATTAACATTAAAAGCTAAAGAATGACCTTAATTTTCCTTGTTATTCTTATGTTTTTGACTTGGTCTTCAGTTTGTAAGCTACAAACTTCATCTCTTCTTCTATGCATGTAAACAATCTTATAAACTTATATAACAAATACCATCATACTATAATCAAAATATCATTTTCATAAATTAAAAATACCATATATTTTTAGTTCATAATCTTGTTCATTTGATCTTAAGTAAGTTAACTCCTATATTAGTTGCGACATATTTTATATTGCAAGTTATTACATGTTTTCTTTCATTTTTCAATAATGTAGACTTAGCATGTATTTAGTCATTGTCAAATATGGTTAATCTCATATGAATAAAGTGAATTATATTAATTTTATAAATGCAAGGAAATAGTAAATAGATGCAAATATATAAACTTCATATATATCATTAGATGTTACTGACGAAAAGAAGTACATTTATGACCATTAAATGTCCCACCTCCATTTGAGTAAGGGACATTAGGTAGTGATATATGATATCTAAGCTATATTAAAGATCAACTAGGCAAGTAAACATATCATTTTTATAGTACAGTATAACAAGTATGAGTGTCATTCCCATGATGACTCTAAGTATTAGTAATTTTTATCTTTCTATTATTTAATTTAACAGAATGAATGATTTAAAGGAATGTTTATCTAAACTAAAATTTTTAATGTAAAATAATAAACCATATTAACAAATAATAATGAAGCAATCAATTGATAAATAAGACCTAGATGTATAATCTTCCTAGAACCTTTCTAAGCTAAAATTAATCTCAATTCAATTATTAACTCTAGTTTCTTATATCGATATAAATTATAAAGTTATAACCTATTAAACTAGTTTAGTCTCTTTGTTGTGTTCCTCCCTAGTGAATTATCCATTTATTTTTATTTGAATTTAAGGATTTAATCTTTATATTCCTATTTTCTTAAACATTTTCATTGCACTTTAAAGTTTGTCTCCTCTACCCACTTATCTTGTCTCTTCGTCTTGTTCCTCTCTCTATATTTAGAACATTTAGGGATTGAATACTGAGTGTCATATCTCTATTTCTCCATTATGTTCATCTCCTTATTTTGTTATTGTGTATTTCAACTCACATAAAAGATGTGGAAGTTTTGCCATTTATGAAGCTCACAGACATATTAAACTATTCATTTGTATAATAAAAATCATGTGTGCTTGCTAAAAAATACTATATACTTGCTTTGTAGGGCTCCTGAGCTACAAATTTAAAGTTATTCCTCATTTAGAATCTTGTATATAGCAGAGGAAAAGAGGTAATTAAGCATATTAAAAACTTCTAAATGAAATATTTGTGTCATTTTCATTTTCATTTTCATTCCATTAGATTCTTTTTTATATGTGCTTTTCTCAAAAAATTATTCTTGTTTTTTTTCAAATCTTAATATATTGATCATACAAAGTGCATCATTTTCTTAAATATATGACATGGTGTTGTTACTATAGCTTATATGTTAATTGATTAAAATCCTATCATATTAATTAATGGTGCTATTGACTAAATTTTGTTTTCAAATAAATTCTTTCAGTTTAGAAATCACCTTGAGGATCCCATTCCATGTATTTAAAAAGTTGTACACTTAATAAGGTGTGCATTCTCTTACACATTAAAAAATATATATGGTATAACCTATTATTATTGACAGAAATTTGGCATATTGATCATATTTTTTTATAAATGAAGAAAATATATTATATAACTTACTTCTGTGCAAAAAGTTTTGTAGTTTAGTATATGGAATTTATAGCATGTAGCAGTTCTAGTTACAATAATATTGAAAAAGTAGTTTGTTTATGTAGGTTGGATGCTTATTGTGTACTTGTTTTCATATGTTGAAATGGGTTACGATTTAATTCAAATTTGATATGAATTTAGTGAAATTGGTGTGGATGTTGTATGAATCTTAATTGGATTAATTTGTGAATGTGGCATGAAAAGCAAAAATATTTATGCATGAAAGAATTAGAGATGGCATGAACTTAAACAAGAAGAATTGTATATAAAAATAGCTATTACACAGTTGCATATATTGACCATATCACGGTTGTGCAAGTTAATTCACAACCGTGACTTCCCATATGCAGACACACTAACAACGTTTTTTTTAATTTGTCATTTTATTACGTGGCGTAAGCAGGTGGAAGGCATGAAACCCTAGACCAAGGAGCATACTACAAATAAAAGGAGAGGGTGGCGGCACATTAAACATTCCATTCTTCGATTTGCCCGAAAAGACTTCTCCACTCTATTTCTTAAAAAACAAGCGAAAAAAAACTTTAATAATACGGTTGCCTGTCTATCACCATCTATTTAGCCTTTATTTCCTGGTAGACATTTCCCTGCAAGTTTGTGCTTTTGATCCGGTAGACAAAAAAAATGTGTTTCTCACTAAACATTCCATTCTTCATTCTTCATTCTTCATTTAACGCACGGACTCATTCAATAAGAGAGAAAATAGAGAGAAAGAAGGGAAGAAGAGAAGAGAATAGAGAGAGTCAATGAAGAAGAGAGGAACATGGCAGAGAGCTGAAAGCAAAAACAAGCCTTTGACCATCTAGTGAGAACAAGATGAAGCAAAACGCGAGAGCTAATGCGGGAAGTTTGAGAGGGGCAGGACACCACCACACCTCACTAACCCTATCCCAGTTTGCTTGCTTTATTATTCATTTGTTATAGTGTTTCTGTTGGGACCTGATCCGGAAACCGGATCCCAACCGGAAGACGAAGGAAACGAAGCGAATTCGAATAGGATAAATCGAATCACATCATGCGGAAGCAGAAACAAATCGAAATCGAATACGAAATCGAAATCGAAC
>JAOSBK010000001.1:5822354-5833853 GCA_027568895.1 Erythroxylum shatona | reverse complement strand
TTTGTTTGAGGATAAGTTTTCCAAATGGGGAACTTATATTGTTTGATTTGTATAAGATTGAATAAAGATAAAAGGAATGAAAAATAAGAAAAAGAAAAGAAAAAATTTAGACCGGTTTCGGATTGGTTAGTCTTTAGGTTTTCCAATGCGATGTTTTCTAAAAGTGTATGTTATCGGATGTCGGAATTTGTATTTCAGTTCGATTGGATCGTTTATTTGGTTTGTTTCCGAGCCAATTCGATTTGACTTCGTTTGTATGCTTTGATTTCAAGTTTACTTTCTATTCGTAATTAATTTACTTTGATTCATTCGCATCCGCCTTTCGTTTCGCTTTGTTATTCGCATTTTGTTTTCGCTCGTTTCGTTTTGTGATACGCTTTGATTTGATTTCTGTTTCGTCTTTAGATCCGTTTGATTCGTTCCGTCATCTTCGTTTTTGGTTTCCATTTTCCATTTTTTGGTTGGGATCCGGTTCCGAGAATCGGGTCCCAACAATATACTCCCATACATGAAACAAATTCCATTCATATCATTAGATTTGTTTCAAGCTCTAAGCATACTATTCAAATTTTCAATTGTCAAGTGAACTTGGAAATTGATTCTCTAAGCACATTGTCTCCTTCTTCAATATCTGATCATTGTTATACATAAAATCATCTATTTTATCTTTACCGGTAACCACACTCTTAGATTTTATCCTTTCAAGCACATCAATTTTCAATTTCTCATTCTCAATTATAAATGCATTTAAGAGTTCTTGGATCTTTTTATACATGAAAGAAAATTTATTTCTTTTTAAGATTATCATTTCTAGGAATTTAATAATTTTTCATAAACAAATCATCATCGTCATTATCATTATCATCACAAAAATTATTATTAAAATAGTTAGAATTAAGGATAACTTATTATATTATATATAAAGCACAAATGAGAAATGTTATTATTTGAATCTCTACTTTTATAGTCATTTCTATCATCATATGTGATCTTTATTGTTTCTTCTTGCTTTGATCTTTCTCCTTGCTTTGATCTTTCTCCTTACTTTGACTCCATTTTTAATTTGCGTTTAGATTCTCATCAAGCTCATTATAAGTACTATTAATATCATTAAAATCCATATCATTATGATAATAATTATCATATGTAAGATCAAATATGTGCCAAATATCACTAGCATACATTGAAAATTCAAAAAAACACAATTCTATCTAATATAAAAATAAAAGGTGAATTGCCGTAGTGTTTAACAAAATGAGTCCATTTTTATCCCTATTACATTCACTCTTTTCTAAAATATCCCATAAATCAAAATATTATATTCTAAGAAAGAATTTCAACCTAATTGAAAAAATAGTAATATTAGCTTTTTTACCCCTCTTGACAAAAAAGTGAGTTAAATTTTGCCATAGTGAACTCTGCTCAAGTTTTGATAAAAACAAGACTTGATCATGTACCAATTGTTAGTCTAAGGATGGCATACGGGAGAGAGGTGAATTGTGTACTTATTTTTTTTTCCTATTTGTAAACTAATAAATGAAATTTCTATATTATAAATAATTATGGTAAATTGGTATGTAGTAACCATAAAGTAATCATAATAATAATAATTAAAAGAGAGTAGAGAAAGAGAACAAAACTAGTTTATAATAGTTCGGTCAAATAACCCATTCTCTAGTCTGCTTTCCAAGCTCTTGATAGAAATTAACCATCTTCTTACTTTAATGGTAGAAGAGCAGTGTCATCTATATATTGTCTTTTTTATAATACGTGAAGAGAAACCTTAACAATCATTTTACGTTTTCATAATTTAATAGTAACCCTTTATTAATCTTATTCAAGGTTAACAGGAACTCATGAAAAGTATAACCCAAGAAATCTCCTAAATTGCAATAAGTATACCACTTAAAAGGATATATCTATGGATTATACCGCGTATAAAAATGGTCAATGCAATTGTCGAATCCATAATTAAATGAAATAACCAAAATAAGATTAGAATAATTTTTTAAGGACTTGGTATGCTTGATTCCTCCTTGTTCTTTATTCATCATTTGAATTGCATAGGTGCTCCACTTTACTCACTTTCTTCATCATTTGATTGCTCAATTAATTCAATTGACTCCTTTGTTCTCTTCATTCTTCCATTAATCTTGATTTTTTCACATATTAACTTATTAATATAACTAAAGACAAAATTATTATTATTAATATATTTTGTTATCATCAAAATATATTGATTAGAACATCAGTTGGGCAAATAAAATATTTGAATTTGATTGATAAGAGTAAATTTGTGTAGTTATCTTATTGAAATAATATTTAATGGAGAAGAAAGTTGAATTAGCATCAAATTTATTTATTTTTATATTTACTATGGTTACCTGTGTAATGTACAAGGATTTAATAATCAATTTTTCTTGGCAAAATTATGGTGGAATTTAAGTTTAGGACCGACTTCTTCCTTTTTTTAATTAATTTTTGAGCTTGTAAAAGTTTGATTTATTTCAAATTTGTTTTGTACAGCTAAGTTCTCTATTTGTTTTTCCTTTAATAAATGTATGCAAATAAATCAGACAAGACAGCTACCCATCATCCCCCGCTTTCCCTACTGAGTTTGTAGAAATGCTACTTTTCTGTGCAAGATTCACTTTTTAGTCTCTTCTAACTCTTATTCCTGCAGGAGAAGCGCTCTAGTATCTGATTAATTAGTTTAACCATGTGTGAATTGTGATGATATTGAAGAAAAAAAAAAAAGAAAATTCTAGTCATCCTCCACCAAAATTGGACCTTAGTTAAGATTTCTTAGAACTGGCTTTCCGGGAACGGTCACCTTGAATTAATACATGTCATAAAAATCTTTATAAATATAACTTGAATGGTAATGGCGTTACTGAGACTATACTTGTTGGGAAGAACAGCGGGAGAAAACAAAGATGGAAGATGCAAGACAAATGTCTTCACGTGCACGGAGGGATGATGACGCATCAGAACTTCCTCTTGCTAGGAAAGCAGGAGGATGGCGAGCCATAAAATACATTCTTGGTACTTACTTCGCACTCTAGTATGCAAGTGCATGCTTGGCCTTCTGTTTTTCTATTTCTATATGATACTAAGGTTATACGTTCATTTCTTTGCGTGGGGGGTTTTGTCTTACGAAGGGAACGAGTCATTTGAGAAGGTGGCTTCAATGAGCTTGATAGGGAATATGAGTGTTTATCTACGAAGTAAATATAACATGGAAGGCGTCAGCATTGTCACAGTTACCTCTGTTTGGGGTGGCTCTTCCAACTTTACAGGGATAGCAGGTGCATTTCTTTCTGATGCGTATTTGGGCAAGTTTCTTACCCTTCTCTATGGCAGCATATCAACTCTTCTGGTAAAATTCCCTTTTTCTGATAACTTTACGAGGAAACATATTAGTTCATTAAGTTTAAATAAGTTGCATTCATTTTGGAACTTCT
This sequence comes from Erythroxylum shatona, assembly GCA_027568895.1. Classification (NCBI taxonomy): domain Eukaryota; kingdom Viridiplantae; phylum Streptophyta; class Magnoliopsida; order Malpighiales; family Erythroxylaceae; genus Erythroxylum; species Erythroxylum shatona. The sequence continues at coordinate 5,830,389 of JAOSBK010000001.1, read as the reverse complement.
GCAGGGAATGGCAGTATTGACTATGACGGCGAGCATACCTCAGCTAAGACCCCCTGCATGCACTGCAGAATCCCTCTGTCCACAACCACAGAAATGGCAGCTTGGTTTTCTTTTTAGCAGTCTAGCACTATTGGCAATAGGAGCTGGTGGCATTAGACCCTGCAACATTGCTTTTGGAGCTGATCAGTTTGATAGCACAACAGAAAAGGGAAGAGCACAACTGGAAAGCTTCTTCAATTGGTGGTACTTCTTATTCACAGTTGCTCTATTGGTGGCTCTAACTTCTATTGTCTACATTCAGACAGAAGTAAGTTGGACTATAGGCTTTGCTTTACCAACAGCTTGCCTAGTTGTCTCCATATCCCTTTTCCTGATTGGTCGCCATACCTATATCTACAAGAAGCCTCAGGGCAGCATATTTGTGGACGTTGCCAAAGTGATCATAGCTGCAAGTAGAAAGCACCGAATCACTGTTGGGCAATATTCTGCGCATTCCTTTTATGATCCTCCAAGCTTTGGATCAGACTCGCAGACTATACGGCTTGCTCATACTGGAAGATTCAAGTTCCTTGATAAGGCCGCTATAATTGCAGATCCAAATGAATTAGACATGGAAGGCAAGCCCAAGAATTCTTGGAGACTATGCAGTTTGCAACAAGTGGAGCAACTGAAATGCTTAGTAGGCATATTACCGGTTTGGTTATCTGGGATTGGTTGCTTCTTGTGTATGGATCAACAGACTCAATTTGGGGCACTCCAAGCAATTCAAACAAACAGAAAGATTGGAACACATTTTAAAGTCCCACCAGGATGGATTAATCTTACATCAATGATTGCACTTTCAATATGGATCTTCATTTACGAGCGCATTTATGTCACTTGGATGAAGAAGTTAACTGGGAAGGGGAAAAGATTGACAATAAAGCAAAGGATCAATATTGGGATATTGATCTCAATTCTGTGCATGGTGGTTGCTGCAATTGTTGAGAAGCAACGTCGAGACTCGGCACTAAAACAGCAGACATTTCCCTCCCCTTTAAGCATTGCTGTACTCCTTCCACAGTTTGTGCTGTCAGGATTAGTTGAAGCTTTTGCTGCAATTGCTATCATGGAATTCCTCACCACACAAATGCCAGAGAGCATGAGAACTATTGGGGGAGCATTGTTCTTTTTAAGCTCATCGATTGCGAGTTACATAAATTCAATCCTTGTCAACGTCATAGACAAAGTAACCAGGGACAAAAGTGGCAAATCCTCATGGTTGGGTGGTCATGACCTCAATCATAGTCGGCTTGATTACTACTATTATGTCATTGCTGGTCTCGGAGTCCTTAACTTTATTTACTTCACTTTGTTCGCCAGTGGTTATACATCAAAAAGCAATACTGTTAACGATAGTAGCAGAGAGATTAGATTAGAGAACTCTCCCAGAAATCTTTCCAGGAATCAGCAAGTGGACGAAGAAAGAGGACGGGAAACGACAAACTTTCCTTTATAGAATACTATAATCCATTCTTCTGCTTCACTCAACAGTTCAGACTTTCATGTTTCGACACTTATCAACTGATATCAATACTTGACACTTTTGGCTTCTGTGTACAATAGTTCAAAGTTCATACCTTTATCTTTTTCTTTTAGTATCTTTTTGTCTACATCTATCAAGCAAAATAACTAGTTTTTAAGATGATCTGCAATGTTCTCCTGAACCTTTACAGAGTTCAGTCCCCTGAAAGTGGAGCAAATATTCTAAGTAGAAACACTGGCAAATAGAAAGAAGCATTTCTTCAAAACAGGCTTTCTCAGACAAATCCTAGTGAGTCATTCCACTCAGTCATTGCTTTGTCTATTTTGTAAGTTTAAAGGATAATGGAAGGGTATACTTAGAAGCTAATTGAGAAGGCTTTGAGAGTTGAGAGATTTAAAGAGTAATTATGCCTTTTGTATAATTCGGAGGAGGATATATATAACATTAGGTTGACGTGAATTTTCTTGATAAAAGGAGAATGGAATAGTATTAGAAGGACTAAAAGACAATAAAACAAAGCAATTGAATTAGTTATTGTTTTCCATTACTTCTTTATGAATAAATTCTGCATATTTATAGTGATGGTATACCAACTTCCTCTCTCATTATCATACAATTTTAGTCGCATAGTTCTTTATACTCATTTAATTTCTAAACATTTTTTCTTATCATACAATCTTAGTCACATATTTTCTATCCTTATCTAATTTCTCTACAACAAAGGATACATTTGATTACCTTTTAAAATTCATCGCTAAAAGTAATCCTTTAAGGACAATTTTAAAAATGATCACTAAATTGTTGAATTAAGTTGTCTTGAGTAACCTGAAGTATTGAAATTAGTGGAGGAGCTTGCAATGACAGTGAAAGTGAGGAAGAAGAAGAAGCTGAAGAGAAAACTAAATGAGTTGAAGTGTAAAAGGAAATTGGAGTTGATGATCCTAAGCATAATTCAACAATGTATGGATCAAACAAATGAAGTCCAAGATCAGATGAATGAAGCACAAGGCAGAGAAGAGAATGGAAAATGAAATATGCAAGCTCATCAGGTGCACAGCAGAAGTTGAGGATTCTAGTTAGTTATTTAGAAGGAAGTAACCAGGAGAAGTAACCACGAAGTAACCAGAAGTGTAGAGTTGAAAAAAATCAACAGAAGGTTGAAGAAAATTTCAAGAAGTTTAATTAGCAAAATCAAGTTTAGTGTTAATCAAATGCATGAAGTTGAAGAATTTTAATCCACAACTGACAATCAGATTTGCATGTCAGTTTTTGGTGCTGGAGAATTAAGTTATTGTAAAAGAATTATTATTTTTCCTACTGTTACAAGTTTCAGCCTTTTCCAATGTTAGCTTAGTTATGCTAAAGACAAAGAAAGTTACTTTTTGTGTCTTGATAAATCAGGAAATAGATGTACTAGTCTAGTTTATTCATCAGACCAAGACTTTATTTTTCAGTTAAGGATCAAAGTGTATCAGAACATGAAAGAGCTAATCATAAAGCTCCACTTTTTACTTTCGGAACTAAGAAGTGAAAAACCAGAAAACCTTCAATACAAGATCATTTTTTTCAAGCTTCATTTTTCTTTATGTTTCATTGTTGTTTTTGTTCCAGTAGCAAGTTCAGAAGTTGAATATTTGAAGAAGTAGTTTGTGAGTGTTCTATTTTTTAAAAAAATTGATACTAGCTTGAAGTTAGTTTTGTGAGTGAATACCGAAATTCAATTTTTTATAAGTTTCAAATCAGTTCTCTTGATCAGTTAGTCATGTTTTTCACATCATTTTAGTCCATTCAAAAGTCAGAAGTTGAAGAGTGAATAGCTGAAGTAGATTTCATACACACAGAATTTGCAAAACTGATGTTCATTATTTGGATGCTATAGAAGAGCTACACTCATTTTCATTTTACACAAAACCACCTCCCATACATTCACATTTTCCAGTGAGCAATCTGAGTTGCTGTTTTGGAGACATATCACACACGTAATTTACAAATTGAAGATCAGAAGATTCAACTTTCCATCCAACTAAAACTTGAGTGAACAGAGGGGAAGGTGTTCGATCATTTGCCTCAACCAACATTCTAGCTCATACACGTTGTGTAGTAGAGGGGCCATCTTCAATCCTTCAAGGGAGCATCTTCAAGAACATGAATGAAACATGTTGTCATCGTATGGGTCCTAAGACTGATTAATAGCCGTTGTAACAATTGTAGCAGGCAATGAAAAATTTTGAAGCAAATTATCTATTCTCTCTTCCTCTTTGTATGTTCACTCACTATCTCTAATCATCTTTTCTAAAGTTTCGAAAAATTATCTTAATAACTAGTATCAGCCTTGGCGGTAGAGAACACAAAAGGAGTTGAGGTGCGTTGTTTAGAAGAAGGAATAAAGAATTGCTGGAAGCACAAATGAGAAATGAAAAAGAGATCAATGAGATTAAATCCATGTTCCTATAACTCTTGCAAAAGATAGAAAAGGAGACACCGAAGTTACTACATGAGACTTCGGAGATAATGAGAACTATACAATTCCGAAGAGATTAGCAAGATAGACTTTCCTAAATTCTATGGGTAGGAGTGAAGAGTTGGATCTATCGATGCCAACAGTTTTTACAATTTACTACACCCTAAAGGAACTAAAAATTCGAGCGATGTTGCTACACTTGGAAGTAGTTCAAGAGTGGTACTAGTTGATGACCAAGAACAAAAGTGGAGGAGAGGCGCTAAGATGGGAAGAATTTCTAACAGCACTGAGACAAAAATTGTACGAATAAATATTTGAAGACCCAATAGGTGACTTTAAGGAACTGAAACAGGAAGGATTAGAATACTGTGCTCAGCTCGAAAAACATTCAAACAAATTGACACTCCCAGAAACCTACTTGATAACGCATTTCTTAAAGGGTCTTGTTAGGATATATGTTATATATCTAAATAATTAGTTTTGATATTATTTATTTATTGGACATATAAGATATTAATTGCAGTGGGATTTAAAAAAATGTGAAAGAGTCCTATATAAAATGGAAGTTTACTCTCTTACAAACTTGTGGTATATCACATTGGTGTTTAAGATGTATATTGCTGGATTTTTGGGACTCTTATTTTGATTGTATGAAATATTTGTGGAGATCATGAATCTATGGTTGCAACATGACATGGGAAGATAGACGGCTGCAACATGATATGGGACGATAGTTGAACAAAAATTTGCGTGGTGAGTGGAGTAACGCAGCAGTGAGGGAATGAGTGTTGCGTGCATTAATTGATTTATGGGAAAAATATGGCTGAAGTGAATATTGTGTATGAGAGATATAAACAGTATAATTGGGTTGTGCGGCAAAGATTGGGTATCTCTCCTATCTGATGCGTGGGTTTTATAAAAAGAATAAGTAAACATTATTTACATAGCTTATGTGATTGTTTTTGAGTGTACAAGAGTGCAATGGCTTGCATTGGTGTTTTGGATATAAATAGCGTAGTGGGTGAGGACCATGTGTGTGCTCTTTTTTATTGTGATTTTAGTGGTTTAGAGGTGTGATTTTTGTTTGGGCAGCAACGATTATTAATTGATTACTTTATGGGCTGCGTATGCTTAGGTTGGTGAATGTGTTATCGGTGCTATTGTGACTTCGTGTTGGTGTTTATGTGAATCAGTCCATCATTGTTGCGATGACTTCCATATTTATTTCAGTGGAGCTGAACCTTTCGGAAAGTTGTTTTTTTTATATCTCAAGTGTATTCGTCTTTTTTTCTAATTATTTTAATCACTTGAGTTGTTTGATTAATTGTCTTTATTAGTAAATAGTGTGTGAAAAATCCTCTATTGAGATTAGTACGAGGCGGTCGTACTATTGGGTGTGAAATTCTTTTATGGAAAGTGAGATTGAGAGATAGTGTTAAGGGTTGAGTAGTGTCGGCTTAGTAAAACTTTGGGTAAATCAATTGTACTTCGTTGAAAGTTATTAAGCTGGGTGAGGGCTCCGTAGACATAGGCAAGGTGTGCCGAATTGCGTTACCAAATTTTCGGTGTTGATTTATTTTTGGTTTTCTTAATTTTTCTGATTTATTTGTTTACTAGAAATGAATCAGAAAGTTTGCGAAACTACTACCCCTTTCAGTTTTTCAATTGGTATTAGTGTAAGGTCACCGATTCAGAACTTGGTAGCAAGTTGGTGCAGATCCTAGTTTCGTGAACATGGCCATAAAGGAAGGAGCATTGATTATTAGGCCATAGTTGTTGAACGGATCTAACTATCTTGTATGGAAATCACGGATGAAAGTCTTTATTCAAGCACAAGGCACGAGAGCTTGGTATTCAGTAGTACATGGGTGAATGCATCCATTAATCACTGATGATAAAGGAGAGCCAGTTCAAAAAGATCCATCTGAAAGAGTCAAAGAAGAAAATGCACTCGAAAATTTTGAAGCAATGAATGCGATATTTAGTGTTGTTGATGAAGGACGCTTCTCAATAATATCAGCCTGTAAATCGGTTAAAGAGCATGGAATACTTTATAGACTATTCATGAAGGGTCCAACTATGTGATAGCGTCAAAACTACAGATGTTAGCCGTGAGGTTTGAAGAATTAAAGATGGATGAGAATGAGACTATTGGAGACTATCATGAAAGATTATGAGATATATCGAATTAGGCACATCAATTGGGAAAGAAATATTCCAATATGAAACTAGTAAAGAAGACGTTGAGATCACTACCTCTAAGATTTATTTCAAAAATTGCAGCAATCGAGGAGTCTCATGACATCAATGACTTGTCATTGAAGAAGGTAATTGAAATTCTTACAAAATTCGAAATGAATTTGTTAGTGGACAATCGAGAGAAGAAGAAAGGATTAGCATTGCAAGCTAAGATTGGTAAAGTCGTGAATGAATTAGAAGATGAATCCGACGAGAACGAGGAGGTAGAGCCATTAACACTAGAATTCAGTAAGTGGCTGCAGAGAGTAAAAAGGGACATACCCAAGTTTAGACAAAAAGGCAGGAGCTCATTGAACAACAACTTTAAACAACAAGCTAATACTCAAAAGGGAGAAAGAAAGGTAAAGAGAATTCAATTCCATGAGTGTCAAGGCTTCGAACATGTTCAAGTGGAGTGTGCTAATACCATAAAGAAGAGAAGAGGAAAATCCTATACGAGCACTTGGAGTGATAACGAATTCAGAAGTAAAAAAGAAGTTGTGAATAATGATGTGTTAGTTACTTTGTACAACAAAAGTCTAGTTACTTGTTTAACAGTAACCGAGAAGGAAGTAACTGTAAACAAAAAGTAAGTAAATTGGAAAATTTCAGAAAAAATGTAGACGATTCAGCTCAAAGCTCAATCTTAGAATATGACAATGATGACAGTGCTTTAGATGATAAAAAGGATGATATTTATGAAGCCTATGAGTTAATGTACGAAAAATGGGTGAAAATATATAGAAAGAATGAAAGATTGAAGGAAGAGAATCTCTTCATAAAGAACACCATCCAATTGTTAGAAAAGAAATTGATGTTGACATCACATGAGCTTGGTGAAGCTAGAATGAAATTGGTAAGTACTGAAAAGGGATTGAGAATATTGAATGGAAGCATAGAAAATTTAGAAAAGTTAATGAGAATTGGTAAGGTTAAAGGGGATCTTCAAGACATTGGCTATAAGGGTGAGTGCTCTAAAGTGAATGAGGAGAGAAATAATATGTCCAGATTTGTTTGAGAAGAAGAAACATCGAGAAAGAATCAAAAATTTATACTGATGTGTCATTTTTGCGGAGTTATCGAGCACATAAGGCTGGGATGCTACAAGATGTTACAAATTATGCTTTAAAGGGGTCAAAATAAAAAATCTACACATTCTTCATTAAATTTCCAGCAGCAACCCATGTTACCAAAGCACATTTGGATTAGAAAGGGTCAATTACAAACACAAAGGCATTGTGAAGGAAAAACAAGAAGTTGTCTAGATTCACAGTGAGTTACTGTTTGTAAAGAAACTAGTCAGATAGAGGGTAAGCTAGTTACTTCTAAAGAAGAAACCGATGACAAAGATAATATGAAGAAGAAAAAGAACAGATTTGAATTTCTTGGAGGGGCACAGGGATTGTGTACTTTACATTTTTGAAGTATTTTTTGTGTTAAAAAAACGAAACGTAAAAAAAGAAAAAGAAAAAGAAAAACAAAAACAAAAAGAAAAAGAAAAAGAAAAAGAAAAAGAAAAAGAAAAAGAAAAAGAAAAAGAAAAAGAAAAGATTTATTTTTTAGTTCTTTAGTTTTATATTGCTATTGTCGTCTCATCTTTTTAGTAGTTTGCATTGTGACTTCTATTTGGCTCCACAAAAGACTCCTCAGCTCTCTTATCGGTATGGATCTCTCTCGGGTATCTCTCTCTCTTTAGGGCATATCTCTCAGTGTTTTGAATGGTGGTAATTTGTCTTCTTGGTTTGCTTATAATTCTTCCGCTAGTATGAATATGTGTTTTGATACTATTTTGTCCCAAGGGGAAGATATTA
>JAOSBK010000001.1:5784051-5803940 GCA_027568895.1 Erythroxylum shatona | reverse complement strand
TATATAGGAAAATTTGTAGATGAGTTATTGATGTCAAAGTACCAAAGGATTGAGGTTGTGGTTCAAAGAATTGATGAATGATTAAGTTATGAAATGAGAATGAGCATAAAATAAGAGGTTTGTTAAAGTACCCGGGATTGTCATTGAGCATGCATTGTAGATAGTCCATATAACTATTTGTGCATAAATGAGTTTTGTAACGTGTGTGAATTATGTATTGCATAAATGAGATGTGCAAGATAAACATCTGCGTACAGACTTATCCATAATTTGGAAGCAAATGCTATTTCGGAGCGTATTGTGAGTCAACCTAGATGATTTCCTAGGATTAATTTACTTTGAATTTATTTGATGTGTTAGCTTCCAATTATAAATTGTTTACGATTTGATTTAAATTTCAGACTTAAAGTTTGAGGAGTTTGTTATATGGATATAGGCATTGGAAGTGCTTTGATTTGATTTGAAATCCTGTATGGTATGTGAATTCTCAACGAAAGTTGAATGCCGGACTTAGGTCCGATGACAATGAGTTTCTGATTAAACATAGCATGTGATTATCTGATATGGCATAATTAGTATTTGATGCATTTCATTAAACACATTGTCAGATAAAGGCGTTGTGACTTGAGTAGCCAATTTGAAGCGCTTTCACGTAAAGCTTTGCTCCGTGATTGCTCCGTGATATATGTTCTACACATAGAGTTATGCTCTGCAACTTTGTTCTGACTGAGCCCTATAAGTTAGTATTTGTATAAGTATGTGATAGGGACTCGGTCACAACAATAAGAACGAATGTGAGTCTCATGCATATAACATTATAAGATCGATATCCATTGAATGAATATCTGTTAAATATGTGATATGTGTTTATGATCCGGTGAACTCATCAATGATGATTTACTCATTGAGTTCGCAAAACTCACCCAAAATTTGCAAATATTTTTCAGGATCAGAAGAATATCCTATTAGGCCAACGGGAGTATACATACAACATTCAAGTGAAGGATAGAGGTTAGGATCAGTTCGCGTCTGCATTGCATTTCTCTATTTTGTATTGAATTGTATATTTCGCAACTTTTTGTATAAATTGGTTTTTCGAAATGACTCAAGCGTTTTGTCTTTGTAAAATGGCCCAAATGGCTATTGAAAATGTTGTTGATGGTTTTGTGTTACTTGAAAATGTTTATGAATGAATGTGGGCCTAATTTGAGTATTGATTTCCGCATATTGTGTTTGTGGTTCAAAAATAAACTTTTATACCGATTTTTGAATGATTGAGTTTTTAGCACGCCACCCTCGCGGGGCACGGACTCGAATATCACCCATCGATATCGGGTTCGGGTCTTGTGAGAGTGGGGTGCTACAATTAAGCATGTAATTTATCAAGTCAACATTCAATTATGCAATCACCAATGCATGTATGCAATACCCAACCCGACATATTCACTCAGTTAATTTGATATAAAGACTTATATTAAAACAAGTACGCATTACTATATTTATATACACACACACACACATATGCATATGAATATGGTTATGCATTGCTACATACTATCATCTATACCAGCATTGAACAGCATTTATTTGCTGGTACAATTATGATAATAGTAAGTCGGTATGAAATTACCTGGGAACCGAATAGTCGTTGAAAATCTCACTATGGTTTTTTAGAGAAATATGATCAGTATAGTTTTTAGAACTTTTAGAAAATTTTGTACAAAAGTGACCAAAATAATCGCCGAAACAATACCTCCGATGATTGGAATATTCCTCTAGTCACTGGAAAATCTTCAGTCTCAGAATTCAATGATTTTTATGTCAAACGAAAGCTCTTGATGAGTCTAACAAGTTTCTCTAAACAACATACTTAGATTCTCAATAGATTTGAACGAATTAGAGAAAAACAAGTTAAAACCTTAATCTCTTTTTCGATCAATAAGCGACGATTTGGGAAGTGGCTGGCGACAAGACCATAGGGCTTTTGTTCTGATGTCGAGACAAGTCGAATGGTAGTGGTGGTGGCCGACAACAACCACCAGAAGATGAATCAATGATTGACCTTTTTTGTCGATTTTTCTCCTCAATTTTTGAGACAATTATGAAACAATTATGGCTAAAATGGGTTTGGATGTGACGAGCTCGTTGAGAGGAAGAGATTAGTATATAAGATTAACCTGTTTGAATCACGAACAGTGAAGAATGATTAGAGAGATAGAATTCATAAATAGTAGCTTTTGAAAGAGATTAAAATAAAATTATTAAAAAACGAGAAAAAGAAGAAATTGTCTCTTTTATATACAGCATACGGAATGTTTCAGGTGTATTATCTCCAATAAAAGTTGAAATTATAGCATTTTTAGAATATTATTCCCATGAGCTCATCTTCGAGCTCGCTACCCAAAAGTGTAGATCAGTAAGAGGATTTAGTACAAAACAGGAATTCGAATCCTCTGTCCAATTTTATGGTGTCTTATTCTGTCCCATAAATCTCAGTCATTCATTTATATGGATCCCACGTAGATCCCGCATAAATAAACGTAGGACCTGCATAAATGAATGACTGAGATTTATGGGACATAATAAGACACTATAATATTAGACAGAGGATCCTATCCCACAAAGGAACAAACTAAATAACCACGTGGTACTGAAGAAGCGGTACAAAACACTTTTAAGAGTGATGCTATAGACGAAGAGATGCAATCATCAGAGACAATTTAGACATGGGAACTCTGTTGAATTGTAAACTGAAAAGGTTGTCGGGCCAAAATAGGTGTACAAATTCGTGAGAAGTTCAATGTTTCGTTTTAGATTGTTAATAAAATCTCTTCATATGTGGTCTCAGATCCCCCCATGACAGCAAAGAGGAATCTTCGTTTTGAAGGCTTGAGTGGAGGGCCTTCTTAATCCCAGAGGCCAACGGTCACTTTCACTATTATTTAATTTTATCTGCGTTAATGTCCGAATGAGGCCAATTCGTATCTCTATTACATGTCCAATTAAGTCACGAGACAAGAACCTTGATGATTCTCAACTGTTTTCTATCACGTCTCTGGAGATGAAAATCAAGTCCAGTCACTCTCACCAGTTCTCTGCAGCTTTACAACCCTCTTAGGAGGATTAGGAGTACATCTGATTAAAAAAAGGAAAATCAATCTCATCAGTTAGCCATGGCCCATGAATCACATCATAGAAGATAAAGACTAACAGAAAGGGGGACGAAAAAAAAAGATATTTTAGAAATAAACGAGGAAGACAAAAACATTGGAGCAAATATCGTGTTTCGTCCTTCCTGCTTGATGCATGCATATCACTAAGCCTTCCTGGAAGATCAACGCTATCATGCTTTAACAAAGAGTACATCCAAATTCACAAATAAATTGTTAAAACACTAAACTGTAGGCCATTATTACCCCCAGTAGGTACTCAAAAGACGTTACACACCATCATGTACCTCTAGACTTAGAAGTCATTCTATAATTTATGGCTGGATACCAAGTACAACTCCCTCATCTTGATCCTCAACTACTCACTGATTCTTCAAACCTGTGGTTTGCAACTGTTGTTTACATGGAATGGAACGGTTGTCATCACTTCTAAGGCGTTTACTCTTAAAATTACGTAATTGTAAAATTAGACTACTGTTATAACACTTTAATGTACATTTTATGGAAAGGAATAAAGAAAAAAGAAATGAAAGCTCTTACTTCAATCCAAATATACCTCTTTAGGTATCAACAGTTACTTCCCCAGCATCTCCAAGTTAGACTAATTGATTCCTTATTCAACCTGCAGCAGAAAATTCATGGTATAATGTCTGAAGAAAACAAATTAAACAAAAGCAGAGAACTGAGATTTAAAATGGCTTGGACATATCCACGCGAACCAAGAATGTTGTAGAGTAGTTAACCAATCTCCTACAATAGGAAAAAGGAAAGAAAGGAGAAGAAAAGGGTAAAGTACAATGGGAAGAAACAGGGGAAAAGAATATCCACAAAAGAATATATCAACTAGGTATAAAAGACTTGCATATCGCGAAGCGTCGAGGAAATTTAAAGGACTACGAAGAAAACGTTGTTCGCAAACAAATAGGAAGCTGGCAGAGAATAGCAGAGGCATCCAATCCACAAATGGGCAATGCAAAACGGCTATAAAAACAATCCTACAGCAGGATTCCACAACGCACAATCAAGAAATATTCTTTGGTTTGAAATCCAGATGGAAATTGGATTGAAATATCATTAAATTTCCCACAGACGATAAAGCAATCCTTCTTACAGACCCCAACAACATATCAAATAGCTTCTAACTCAAATATGTTTTGCCTTAGTATATATGCTGTTTTCTTAGAACCCCTTTTTATATTTATAGTAACTTCTTTGTTCTCGGTTCTCAGTTCAGTTCAGGCACTGTTTTCGCCACTGATTCCCATTGTGAACAAGGTAGATATAAGTGGGATTGCCGTGAAAATTGTAACCATAGTGAGGAACAATCTTTACTGGATAAACCACCGGAGTGCTGGAAAATTGATATTGAGACCTCGAAGAAGAGTTTGATGCGACATAAACACACTGATCATTAGACGACGTCGACGATGAGGATGATGATGATTTGGACAAGCTGATCGGAAATGACGGAGGATGAGGAGAAGGACGAGGCGGAGGAGGAGAAGGATAATTTTTTTTAGGCAAAGATAGAAATGCTCTGATCTTTAGAGACCCTTTTGACTTCATCGCTCGATCGTACTCTTCGATGAGATTAGCCAGATCCTCATCGGAGGTGATCGACACCAGAGCATCCAGGTCCTCAGCTGGCAACTGGCAACGTAGCGTCACCGATGCCCCACACAGCTCTCCCATTTTCAACAACAATTCTGCAAACACACAACAGACCAGAAAAATCCCAAATCCAAATTAATAAAGAAGTTCCAATCTTTACCTCAAGTAACACGTAAAACGGAAAGAAGTTTCTATTTTTTTACTGGCTACCATACAAGGAACACAAATATAGGAAGGAAAAGGACAGAGAAAGGGACAGGAGCTAACTGGAGAAGGATGTGGAGCGGTCAACGACTAGAACACGAGTTACCCCACCGTGGTAACGGAGGTTGCAGTCAGGATAACGTGGGGCAATCTTGCCACCATAACTACATAGGAATTTGATGGTGGTGGCGGTGGTAACGAGTTTAGGGTGGAGCTCAGTGGTGTAAAGAGAAGGTCCGACCATGCTCTTTCTGGTTTTGAATTGAATGGAAATGGTGTCTACTTTTTGAACTGAGAAGGACACAAAACTGAGGAAAGAGGACCGAACATAGCTTTGAAGAAATTTAGCGGGGGACTTGCATCTTCAAGCCTACCTATAGCACTATTGTCCTCCTATTTATAGAAAATTTTTCTCTTTTTTTCATTTTTTTGAGATAAGTGAAAAAGAGGGTAAGTCAAGATTCCGGGAGAAAATGTACGAATTGGACGATTATGTTATGACCCCGTTTAATAAATAGAAGAAAATATAATGTATTATAAAAAGAAGTTAATAACTCTTCTTATTCATAGTTTATATATTTTTCTCCTTTTTCTTTCTCTCTCTCCGATCTTTGCTCATAAAGTACTTGGAGATGACAATTTTAACCGAATTTGATTTGATCTAAAATTAAAAGATTAATTTAAATTAATTAAATTTTAAATCAAATTTAAGTGATGTCATCTCTCAGAAAATTTTTAATTCTTTTACAAATTTGAGCATTGTTCTACTTCTCATTATAGCTTAGAACTTAATTCGATTTTGACATTTATAGAAAGAATTTTGATATTTATAGAAAGATCAGGCCAGAAATAAACAATGAACTTAATTCAATTATGATATTTATAGAAAGATCAGGTCAGGAATAAGAAGTGAACTTGGCATATGAGATAACTATCTTGTCGTATCGCTTAGAGATTCTCAAATTCTTTATATCTTTTAGCTCTTTATTTCTTTTTCTCTCTTTCTTTATTTCTCTTCCTCTTCTTCTTTCCATCTTTCTTTATATTTTTATTTATCTTTTTCTCTTTTTATCTTTAAATCTCTGACCTCTTTATTTCTATCTTTCTCATTTATATGCTTCCATTTTCAAGAAAATTGTTTGCCTCTTCTATCTCTTTTTGAATATAAGATTTTCTTTTATTTAGAATAGTACCTTTTTATTCGAAGTTGTTTCACTTTAAAGAAAAATTGTTTCATTTCAAAATTGAATCACTTTTAAACATTTTATTTTAAGTAAATTATCTCAATTTGTTAAGAAAATTGTCTTATTCAAAGGTACACTTACCTAATATAACTAAACCATTTGAACTATTATTATGCATCTATATTTCAGGTAATTTGTCTTAGGGATAATTACAAAAAAAATCTCAAAATTTCCTCAGTTTTACAATTATAGCCTGAATTTCAAAAAGTGACAATAAAATGCTCAAACTTTTAATTTTTTTCAATACTATCTCAATGTTAGAAACCCTAACTATTAATACGAGCCAGCCTAAGTTAACACAACAAATGAAAATTAATGAAACAACGTCGTTGTTAAAAATAGAATCTTTAAATTAGTTTAAGTAGCCTTAGCCCTTTGTTATCTATTTGTTCTCCTAATGCTCTCAACAATTTGTTTTCTGTTTGTTCTTTCGATGCTCCAAACTACTCTCACATTGTAGCGTACTGCACCAATAAGCACTTCATTTTTAGTTCGTTCTCTTGATGTCCTTAGTATAAGGATGTTGGGGCTGCATAACCTAAAAATCAAAGGGTGAGGACATCGAGAGAATAAATTGAAAATGCAAGAAAAAACTGAAATCAAAGCGTGAGATTGTCGAGGTTGTGTAATTTGATTTAGAATTGAAAAAAATTGAAAACTTGGACATTTCATTATCACTTTTAGAAGTTTGGGTTATAATTGCAAAATTGAGCAAAGTTTGAGATTTTTTTATAATTAACCATTTTCTTATTATATTAGGATATTTGTTTCACTTTGAGAATATAATTGTCATACTTAAATCAGTTACATCACTTGACATTTAATAGCATAACTAAAAAGAAAGAAGAGATGAATTATGTTTAAGAAAGAGAGAGAGAGAGAAAGAGAGAAGAGAAGGAAAAAATGAGAAAGAGAGGAAAGGTGGTTTTTATAAATTAAAAAAGAGATAAAAGACAAAAATTTAAAATTTAAAATTTAGAAGAATTATTATAATAAAAAAGATAAGAAAATAAAAAACGAGTTGTGACTGATAAAATGATAAAATTAAAAATAATTTTATTTTTTAATGTCTCTCTTCAATCATTATAAAAGAGTAGGGCAATAGAATGTACAAGGTCAATATTTAAGGATTTTTTTTTCTAATTTCAGTACCAAACCTTCCAAACTTTTCAATAAAGTAATAAACCTTTTAAAATCCTTATAACTCAGTTCAAAACATTATTATTGTTAACTTCTTTTTTTTACTAATGTAGCTATCCAAGCCACTTTCATGCCAACATATGGCTATTAACGTGAAAAATTTGTGGATATGTGGACACTCCTATAGATTGATCTATGACCTTTAGACTTTACCCATAACTTGTAATTCATACTCATGACTCAATCATTTTATTCCAAAATTGTAACATCCTACTATCATAGGACATAGGCCTAATATTCTTTAGAATAATCGAGCACATACCCTATAAGAATGACATGTTAGAGCAATTACATTCACTTATGGCATCATAAAGAGCATGACTATTTTAAATGTTAACATATCTCATTTCATTAACAAAACACGTTTTATATTGTCATTTCAATACAAACCATCCATATAGTTACAAAACAAGTCTTTTGGAAACTAAAATTAGGGAAATAAATATGAACAAGCAATGTTGTTAGGGTAGGAAATGGAAGTTAATTTCAAATCACGAAAGCCATGCTTATAGTAGGATTATCTTAGCTTATGATGAGGATTTAATGGAGGTGACAGTTCTAGAAACAAATCAACAGAATATTCACACAAAGATTTTTTTCAAGATGGAAAACTCTAGTGTGTTAACTACCTCTGTACATGGTCTTAATCTTAGATTTCAAAGGACTAAACTTTGGAATGCTATCAGACGATTAAAGGCCTCGACAAATGCTCCATGGTTAGTTTGTGGTGATTTTAACACCACATTATTTAGATCTAAAGTTAAAAGGTAATTGCAATTTACACAATTACTCTTCAGACATGTATGATTGTATACAGGAGGTAGAAATTACAGATCTGAAATCCAAAGGCCATACATTCACATGGTTAAACAAACAAAGTTCTACTTGGCATATCAGGAAAAAATTGGACAGGGCCCTAGTTAATGTGGAATGGCTGAATTCATTTTCAGGAAGTACAACAAAATATCTAGAACCTGGTATTTCAGACCTTACTCCTATAAAGATTGACAATTTGTTCAATACTCTTATAATCATCCTTTCAGATTTAACAATTTCTTGGCAACTATAGAGGGCTTTCATGAGGCTATAATGAAAGGGATGGAGTATGAATGTTCTGGGACAAAATAGTATATTTTCCTCTGAAAGCTTAAGTCTATTAAGCTAGAACTGAAATCTCTCAATTCAAAAAGAGGACAAAATCTCTCGAGGGAAATTGAAAAGGCTAGAGGTAACTTGTCAACTATCCGGGTTTTATTGGCAGAAAATCCTATAGACGTGTCACTAGCTTTAGCTGAAAGGGAAGCACTAAAGAAATACTTACAACAGGTGGATAACCAAAGTTCACTTTTAAAGTAAAGATCGAGAATTAACTGGCTAAAGGATAGAGATAGATGTACTGAATTCTTTTTCAACTCAATGTAAGCTAGGAAGAATGTTAATAAAATCACCTCTATTACAACTGAAGATGGAAAGGTTGTGGCTAAAGAAGAAGGATTAGATAAGGAAGTTTTCTTTTTTTTATAAGAATCTTCTAGGCACAGAAGATTCTTCTCCTGACATAAGAGATGATCTTAGGAATTTCATCACAACAAGAATTCTTGAACATATGAATTCCTTATTAATGAGGCCTGTAACAGATCAAGAAATAGAGAAGGTGGTGAATGACATGAATGGATCTAAAGCTCCAGGCCCTGATGGGCTGAATGGCTTCTTTTATGAGTTTTTTCAAAAAGGGGGGCTGCAAAAGGAGATAAACAAGACCTTTCTCTATCTAATTCCCAAAAACTCAAATCCTTCCTATTGGACATAATTCAGACCTATTTCTTGCACAAACTTTCTCTACAAGATCATTGTAAAGACCTTGGCAAATAGGTTGATGAAGGCTCTTGAGTATCTTATCAATGATAACTAAGGAGCCTTTATAAAGAATAGGGATATTGGGGACAATATTCTTATAGTACAGAAGTTATTGAAAGCGTTAACCGCAAAAAGAACCCTCAAAATTGTACTATCAAAGTGGACCTACAGAGAGCTTTTGATAGTGTGAATTGGAGTTTTTTTTTACTACAAACTATGGAGGTCATGGCTTTTCCTCACAGGTTCTTGGGATGGATACGGGAATGCATTACCACTACATCCTTCAAAATTCTAATAAATGATAGTCCCACAGAGATGTTTAAAGGCAAAAAAGGATTTAGGCAAAGGGATCCACTATCACCTTACCTATTCCTAATATGCATGGAGGTCCTCACCCAAATGTTGAAGTATAATTTGACTAAGGAATCAGGCATCAAATACCACTCCAAATGTAAGAAGATTTCAATAACTAGCTTATGTTTTGCAGATGATCTCATACTCCTAAGCAAGACAAATGTCCACTCAGTATCTCTTTTAATGAGCAATTCAAATTCTTTCAAAGAGCTATTAGGGTTGAATATCAATATTCAAAAGAGCTACTTCATGATTTCAAAAAGTGCTATTCATCTATCAAATGCTTTGGTAGTAGCTACTACAATGGAATTAAAGGAACCTCCACTCCTCTATTTGGGTATTCCAATCTCATCTAGAAGACTAAGGTATTGTGAATGCACTCCTTTAATTAAAAAAATTCAGAAAAGATTGGCTTCATAGACAAATAGAGCCCTATCCTATGAAGGAAATCTTCAGCTTTTAAAGTCAGTTATCTCTTCAATGCAAAATTATTAGTGTTCCTATCTATTTCTTTCTAAGGGGCTTACAAAAATAATTGAAAGAACGATGAAACAATTCCTATGGGTGAATAGGAATGGTGAAAAAAGGAAGGCAAAAGTCAGCTGGAAGAATATTTGCCAACCAAAAGAAGAAAGGGGATTAGGACTGGATTCAATAACCAAAAAGAACAGATTACTCATGATAAAGAGAATCTGGAGAATCCTTAGTGAAAAACAGTTGATCTGGATCAAATGGATCCATATCTATTTATTGAAAGATGGGAGCTTTTGGGCAATAAGACCCCAAAGATAGTTATACTTGGTTCTTTAACCAAATTCTAAAAATAAAGGAGGAAGTGCAACAAAATATCTCTTGTCAAATAGGGTCTGGAGAAAGATTTTCCTTGTGGTATGATAATTAGACTGGGCAAGGTGCATTATTTCAAAACCAAATGGCATGAACCCTACTAGCAAGGTTTCCTATAAATACTAAGCTCAAAGGAATCATTACAAATGGAGGATGATCACTTTCAATAGATGAAATTAAACTTCTATCCATTCCACTGTTTAGAAGTCTTGGAGAAAAGGATACTTATTTATGGAAAGGGATTCCAGTTTTAGAAATCACTCTTAATGAAGCTAAGAAATTGAGTGAGGGGATAATTAACAGGGTATAATGGCGCTCTGTGGTTTGGAATAAGGTTCTTAAACCTAAAACTAGTTTTCTACTTTGGATTGCAATGTTGAACAAAATCAACGCAATGGATAAGCTACAATTCCTGGCCACTTCAAAGATGTGCACTCTATGTAATCTAAAGGACGAGACTAGACACCATCTTTCTTTGAGTGTGATTGCTCTAAAGAAACATGGACTAGAGTCTCAAGACTTAGTATGAGTGATCCAATATCAAACAAACTATACGACATACTACTGGAGTTACCTCACCTACCAGTATCAAATTTTGACAGAGCAGTGATCCTAATTTTAGTGGCCACTTACACTCGAGAAATTTGGAAAGAAAGGAACTACAGGAGGTTTGAACAGAAGACCACTTCCCTATTCTCTATTATTGAGCTCATAGAAGCCAACATAAGAGAACAATTGATTTCAAATCAGTTAAACTCCCACTGTAGCAGAGGAATAACTCTCCAATAGAGAATTTAGCCCCTGATCCTAAATTGTACAGTAAAGCATAACCAAAGTTATTTCTACCTACGATTCAAGCATGTCAGATCTCATTCATAAAAGAAAACAAAAGACAAAGCATAGGTCTACAAACAAAACAAGGAAGAGGAGCAAGGGACTCACCTGATGAGAGTAGAGAAGCTCCTCCTCTCAGCTTTAACTTGGCTACCCCTACATCAGAATGATGAGTTATAATGTGATCAAAAGAGCAAAAATGAGTTACCTACCTAGGAAAGACTCTCGCAGAGAGTATCACTCACTCCTTTGGTTGGCCATGTCTGGAAATTAGGGCATAAAATCAGTTACCCTAAAATGATTAAAATTGAAGAGATTCAAAGGAGGACACTTACCTGGGTTATGATCCTTGTAGATCGGACAAGCATAGAGAAGAAGAAAGGGATAACGTAGAGCGCATCACTCACTTAGATGGTAGGCCATGTCTAGAGATTTAGGGCATAAGATAAGTGCCCTAAATTGATAAAAATCGAAGAGATCCAAAATGAGGAGACTTACCTGGGTAAAGTTATACGAACAAGGAAGGAGAAGAAGATTGTCAGTTCCTCGCCAGTTCTTCATCATCCCCAATTGAGAAGGTTTTGAACGCGAATGAGAGAGATGAGAAAGAGGGATTTCGTTATACCCAATTCAGATAGTAAACACCTGAGATTTCTATGCGTCATTGTTTAGTGTTAAGACTATTAGTTATTGGCTAGGTTTGTTATGTGTTGTCGTTTAGTGTTAAAGCTTATATTTGTTAGCTTGTTTATGTGGTAGATGTTAGATCTATCTAGTGTTCCAATGCTCCAAAGGGTCCTTGATTGATCACTTAGATGAAAACTTTTTATTTTTTAATACATTTTAATTTCTAAAAATCCCATATGTGTTCATACTGTTTATTCAAAATATTCTACATGGGATGAAAAATTATACAAAAGCACTTTATCTAAACTCCTCAGATGATAGTTGACTAGACCTTTGAGCCATATTTTGATCCTAAAATGGATGATACTAGACTCCAACTAGATTACTTTTCAAGCAAGGTCTCCTTTCAGTACCTGGAAATTAATTTTATAATTTTGATAAGTTTTACGAACTCAGTGAGTGAATCACCCACACCTTTGAACCATAATTTTCCCCTTCTTTACCTCTCTTTATGGAAAACTATTCTTTGTTAACTTTTGATCTACCTAATATCTTATGTTAGGTTTGGATTCAAATAGACATAAATATTTACAATTACTTGCTATAATGTCTCGTCCATAAGTGAAAGTGTACGTAATCTCTTTTTATCTTGTAGTAGTTATACATAGTAATGATTCATTAATCTATTTATTCTTGCTCTTACTTACAACATACCACTCTTCATATTTCTTTTTTTGTGTTTATTGATTCTTATTCTTATTCCTCTATTCCTATCGTTTCTTTTCTATTCTTCTAATAAAATCTTGTTATAATTTAAAGACGTGTTATTTTGAAATAAAATAGATAGGTCATAGGTATAAGTTATGGGTTATAAGAGTCTATGTGTCATAGGTTAGTCCTTATAGGTTTTCAAATGGATGCTCATATGTCAGGTTAAAAGTGGGTCTTCCGAGCACATCAAAAATAACATAACCAATGATTTGACTTAAGTTATAAGAGCTTGACACTAAAATGAAAATTCCCAAAATGTTTGGCACTACTGTAAGATTTGTTATCCTTAAAAGAATACAAGAATTGTATTAAATTAAAAATTAATTATAATTATCTGAAAAAACTTGAAAAAGAAGACCCAAAAATTAAAAACTTTATTAAACAATTTTTATTAATCTACTGATCAATGTTTATGTTAATGTTTCGATTCTTTGAAAAGGATCATTATAGTGAAATGATGTATCGTTGAATAAGATTGTTAACGTATCTTAAATTTAGTATCCATAACTTCACTTGTTTTTATTATCTTCCTAACTGTGAATTGCCATTTGATTTTATTTCATTAATTATATTAGGATTAAACAAAGTAAACTAAAATAATTATATAAAAGAAACAAATATTTTAAGTACATTTTTTCAAACCAAACTAAATTCTAATTAGTTAAAATAAATATTTTCATTTCATTTTCTCTTTGTCAACAATTAAGGAATGGCAATGTTGAGTTAAGCTCATTATAAATCTTCATACTATGTTTGCCTTTTGTATTTAGTCATTTCATGCCAAACTTAAAGATAAAAAAGGTCATACTTTATTTCTAGATTTTGTTTTATGGATATTATACAATCTATTTAGTCCTTTTTTTTAGAAGGGAATCAAACTTTTGTTTAAAGTACATAAGTTATAACACAACGTTTCATTAATACGGAGAACAAACCAAAAGTACTAAAATTTATTGTTAATCTTGGTCAATAACTTTTACTACAGATGGACGTTATCACAAAATCTTTTGAAGCTACCACTCTTAAGCACAATCTATGAAGTAATTTAATAAAGCAAACATATGTAAATCAAAATTTATCATGAATATAGGTACCTATAAAATTTACAAAAATTAAATGCATATAAAGTTAAGCCTAAACCCTTTACGATAGTTTAAACTTGTTACTCCTTAAAATAGTCTTTAGTTCTAGAGTTAAAATTATAGAAATTTATAGAAATTCACACATTGACCTTATACTAAAAATGTGGGAAAGACTAGTACTAAAATTTATTATTAATTAATAGAATTGGACATATTATTTATTTTTACATTATATGACTTATTAAAATATGTAATTAGTTAGAAGAACTAAACAAAAAGAACTATTGTTCCTAAAGAAACTCATAATCAAAACCACAATATGGAATAAGTGGGAAACAATTGTCTAATAAAAGTCACAACATCAAACATTAAAGATAAATAAATAGCTTTTCGAAGGAAGGAACTTAAAAGCTATGGACCCACTAATGTACCCATAACTATTAGTTTAATGCTCCTATATTTTAAGAGAACCTTAAGAATAAAAATGAGACTATTAACTATAAAGGGGATTCCACACCCGTTTTAGAAAGAGATAAGGAAGGAACGCCAAATATCTTTACTATCTTTAACTCATTCTATATGTGAGACTTATTAGGTTTATAAATATGTTCGTAATGATTATAAATTATAGTTTGAATTAATAATTAGAATTAGGTAAATTAAATTTTTTAAATTTATCTTTAATTCTCCAATTAAATAATTTATAATCATAGATCAAGAATGACGTCTTGCAATGCATCATGACCATCCAAATATTTAAGAATGTCAAAATAATTTTGACTAACCTTTCTATGTATGATTTTTTTCATATAATTCAATTCTTTTAACATACAATATTCCAGTTAGACATAAATTATGCAATTAATTTCTATTTTATTTTGAGTCCAATCATATTAGGTTTCTGACATTCGCTATTGATTCAATTAGTATCATTTTAAACTATTTACAAAATGTCGTTCCACCTTGGCCAAGGATTTCCCAAATTAATATTAATCAAGAACAATGAAATATTCTCCCTAATTACTTTAACGTGATGAATCATATCATGATTACATAGAATCATATCATGATTATATAACTATCTCTATATAGTTCATACTATATCTAATGATTATCGATTGAATAACCTACGATTAAATAGGTCATAAGTAGTATCAAAATATAGTAATTTATATACAAGATAACTCTGATAACCTCAAGTGAAATGATCACTTATACAATCATCATAATAAGAACTCTATAGATATATAAGTAATGTTTCAAATGGATTTCTAATATTGGGTCTGCTCAGTGAACTTGTTGTTTAATAAGCACTCATACATTTATTTAAATATCTCCATATTTTAACTTATGAGATCGACCACTTCTTTCATAAGAAAAAACAGAGCATGTGTTAGTATTTTTATATTATATTAATGTTCAGTCTCTATAAAACAATGACTAGGAACAATTTAGGGATAATACATAAATTAATTTGAATCTTATAATTATAATCTCATTATAATTTCACCTGCAATGTATAATTATCCTGTAAACTTTATCGTATACATCTAAATATGTATAAAATAAATAATGTCTTTAAATAATTATCACTAAACTATAACCAAATCGATTGATTGTAGGGTATAAATAAACAATAAGATGCCACCGAAGAGTTGACATGTTTCTCAGACTTTTTAAAGTCTGTGTAAGGCATGGCTGACTTAGATTTTGTTTTGTGCCAAGATCATTCTAACACCCGAACAATTGATAAGGCTTTAGAAATTATTCAATACATTTTTAATTAAAAAACCATGAAATGTCCAAAGGTAAAGAACACTAATCATTCTACAAAATCTATTTGTCTACATTTAAAAGAACTTTAATCATCGCAAAAAAGAGAAACGAAAAAGAAAAAATTGAAAAATTTTAAGATAATTTTCATAACGGTATGCACCTAGATTGATCCAACTGTAGCATTACCAATCACAAAGAATTCTATGGTCCATACGTCACACACTTTCCCAACATATTTCCCAGTCAAGAACATGCCATGCCATGTATTCATATGCCCACCCTCAGCAGCTCGTTTACAAGGGAGAATCTCCTAACAGTTGTCAGGATACAGTTGAAGAGATGCATGTTTCCAACAATTTTTATCTTCTTTCTGTACGTGTAATATGAATGCTCCATTGCCGGAACTTTCTTTATTTCGACAAGTCGGAAGACAAACAAAAAGTTCCATTAATTTATTGTCTTTAAACATGGTAAAGGGACAAATATGAAAAGAAAAACTCCCTGGTCGACAAAAAGTTTGTATGTGGATTTTATAATTATCCTCAATTTAGTATACAAGTTCTCTAGATAATAATTCTCTTTGTACATACTAATTCTCATATATATGTTGGTCATAAAGGTCAATTATACTTTACCCGGTTCTAGACGTAAGCTCAGAAGGCGTTCAAGGCTCCATCCATTAGGCCATCGGCCACTAATAAACAGGACCTAATCGATCCGAATATGCATGATACTTCAACAATTATGTGCTGAAAACATGTATATTAAGCTTGAACTAGTTGGTTTTCGAAAACATGACATTGATTCCAACTTGGTCATATAATATCGGTAAATGTCTACAACTCACACCAAATTCTTGCATGGTTGATTGCTTTTAAGGATAAGTATAGAAGGCTCAAACAAAAGTTAAAATCTCCCACTTGTTTAGTCACTATCATGGATAAAATCGCGACGATCCAAAAGAGAAGAATGCCGTGTTGGACATTACCAATTGAGTCCAACTTTTCTCTCGCAGTCGTAGCTTCACCTGCATGTCTAGGTGCTGAGCACATTTATCTTAATCTCCTTATCCTCTTTGACAAAAGAATCATTCACATTGTTCATAGGGAAATGCTTTCGTAGGTCCCATCCCATTTATACACGTAGCAGTAAAAACTGTAAAGAAAATAACTTCTCCAACAATAACTACTTCCCACGCTTCCCTACATCGGAGGAAGATTAATTATGTTATTATGTATTGATAAGAAGATACTAGATTGGACGATAAGATTGCTAACATGGTATCAAATTTTGTTTTCCCGTAAAATGTTAGGTTACTGTAGTTTTTAGACTACCAGGACTCCAAATATTTTATAATTAGCGCAATCTTATTTTCAATCATTATGTTTGATGATATTATAATTTATATTTATAGTCCTAGGTGCAATCCAACATAACTACTAGGCTTGTGGATTTGGCTCGGGGCCCAACCTGACCCTTTCTAGTGTTAGTGGGCTAAGCTTGAGTTGACTAGACTTTGGGCCAAATCTCAAGCCTTTTTTTAAATCGAGCCTCAAGCTAGGACAAACGGTGTCATTTTAGGTTGATATGTTTTTAGTTTGATATGTCGTTTTGTGCTCATTGCAAAATGACATCATTTTAGGTGTATGAGATTATGTTTTAAGTTTAACCTACAGTAAAACGATGTAGTGTAAAACGAAACACATAAATTGTTCTTTTTTTTTCTTCTTCTTTATCTTTATTGTTCACTGCTGCACCCCTGACATCGTCATCTTTAATCTTCAGGTGAAGGCAATATCTCCTCCGGCTACTACACTTCCAACATTCGCCACCATGTTGTCTTCTTCTTCATCTCCACCAAATGTCAACATGTTGTCTTCTTCTTGTATTCTTCATCTCTAGAGTTTCACCTCCCAACTCTCACACCCAAATCATGTTATAACCTATTCACCAAGGTAAGTCCTTCATACAACTTTCAATGGACTTGAATTGAATTAAGCTTACCATTGTTTAATGAATCAATTTCTTGTGGATTGTGCTTTCTAGTTTTTGTTCATGTATTCAGTGACTTACATGGTCACATACATGGATGTGTATGCGATCATATAAGTCTATGAAAACTTCACAGTGTGTATATGACCGTGTAACCCTGTAAAAAATACATAGTGACTTACACGGTCATATACATAAACAAAAAAACACACACACAACCGTGTTGTTTCATACAATCACAGTGACTTACACGGTCAATTACATTGTTGTGTAATTGATTGTGTAAGTCACTATTACACTTTAAATTACTCTACATAATTTCTTTTCATTTTGTGATGTAAATGTTTATGAATAACTTATATATTTGTATATGTTGATTTTTTAAATGGATGAACATATTCCTTCAGTAGAGAGTTCTAATATAGTACTGGAGAGTATATAAGGAAACTTCTAATCCTATACTAAGTGAAGATAGAAGTCCAAGTCTATCGAAAAGTAATGTTTGGAATCACTTCATCAAGACTAGATCAATGGAAGAAGTAGAGAAGGTAGAATGTAAATATTGTCACAAGATGTTGACCAAGAGTTCAAAACGTGGAAGCTCTCACTTAAAGAGACATTTAGATTCAGGTGCCAGAAAGAAAATCATATCATAAGGTCTTTTAATGAAATGGTAGCTACAACTTATGACAGTAACATATTAAGATTTTTTATCATGGTCAGAATACAATATTATAGTTATGAGTATCATGCCATCCTCTGGTATCAATCATTATCAGTTGGTATTTATAATATTGATTGAATACCATAATTAAATGAAAATTAAAAAAGGACTAAATTGTAAAACTAAAAAAACCCTAAAAATCTAACTCCCTTCGACCCCTCCCTAAACCATACCCACCTTAGTCACCCCTCGTCTCCTCCTCTACTCTATTATCCAGAGTCTCTAGATCATTATCTCTAGCATGTTCAACCAATGATGTGTGCCTTATGGTGTCGCCTCTGCAATCTCCACCATATTCCATTAAAGTCATGCCTCACTTAGCCACTCTCTCTCACCTATGCTGCAGTCACCTCACCCTCTCTCATCTCCCCCATAATTTCCTTAGCCTCACTCTCTCGTAGTCAACCAACCACTCCTGTGCTATAGTCACTCTTTTGTACTCAAGTAGTCACCTGACTCCTCACTCTCTCATAATCACCACTCTCTTGTAGTCAGACACTCACCCTGCACGCAATCTTGCCTCATCAAGTCGACATCCCATTTAAACCTTACCAACATTAAGTCTTTTGTGTTGTGTTGTGTCAAAATTTTGGAAATTCTATATAGAATTACAATGTTTCAGAATTTGGATATGTTTTGTCATTTTTGTTGTTTGGATTTTGGAAATTGAGGATTCAATATAAAATTGAAAATTGTGTTTGTGAGATCCCACATCAGTTGGAGAGGGGAACGAAGTACGCCTTATAAGGGTATGGATACTTCTCCCTTACAGACGCGTTTTCCATGCCCTAACGTATAGGATCCCATCAAAACTTCAAAGTTAAATGTGCTTGGGAGAGAGTAGTTTCAGGATGGGTGACCTCTTGGGAAGGCCTTGGGAAAAGCAAAACCGTGAGGACTTGGCTGGGCCAAGGCCCAAAGCAGATATGGGGTGTTACAGTGTTATTGTTTGAAATATGAGAAATGTTGAATTAAATGTTCATCTTTATTATAATTAGGTTATATTATAAACTGAGTTTTCTAATATACAAAATGGGTTGGTTAATTTATGGTTGAATTATGTGAATGCACAAATTAAGTCAAAGATTTAAGTTTATGATAGTTAGATATAATCACATAAAATGAGTTATAGTTATGAGTTTATGGTTAAGTTACGAAATCATACAAAATGAGTTATGGTTACAAAATTTATTTAATCATACAAAATAGGTTATAGATGTGAGTTTATGTTTGAATCATATAATCACACAAAATGAGTTATATTTGTAACTTTATGGTTGAATTATATGATTACAAAAATTGACTTATAGATATGACTTATGATTTTATGGTTAAATTATGTAACCACACAAAATGAGTTATGGTTATGAGTTATTGTTGAATTATGTAAGCATATAAAAATGGGTTATAATAATTTTTTTTTGAAAAATCAGAAGAATAAATTAAAAGAACAGTATACGTACATTGCATTCATTTACAAGTGCCACTGTAGACACATCTAGCGAAAAGGCAAAAGCCTCAGAGCCATCAAAGAAAAGCACAGGTGGACATAAGCTAAGGGAGGACTAAAGCATAGGCAATCAAGCAGCACACCTGG
>JAOSBK010000001.1:5771243-5783951 GCA_027568895.1 Erythroxylum shatona | reverse complement strand
GGGAAGGGATAGATACCTTAGAAGGGGGAGGAGGGGGAGGAATGGGAACTTGGGGAGCCAATTTCAGAGGGGAACAAGGTGTCGGGGAGGGAATCGGGGTGTTAGGGTTCGTGTTTTGATTTGGACTTAGGTTATGAATTGGGGATTTCAGTTGAGGGGGTTGGGGGGCTAAAGGAGAGGCTAAAGGGGATAGGGGAGATCGGGAAGAAGAAGAAGAAGAAGGAGATGAAGCCATATCGGGGACAGGAATCTCCGCCGTTAGAAAATCTCGCTCGCCGGATCGCTCACATATCGCTCTGGTTATAATAATTAGTAATCACATAAAATGGTTTATAGTTGTTACTTTATATTTAAATTATATAATCGCACAAATAGATTATAGTTGTGAAAGTGTAGCAATCCATGTATATATATTTGAAGTTTGGGTCAACAAACATGAGAATTTCTTGGATAGAATGTGCTCAAGCATCAAATTTTCTTAAAGAATCATTTATACAAGTTTATGAAGTTCACTTGTATGTGTATACCATATGATTGTTAAGAAACTGTTGTTTCTCTATTTCTTCCTGTTATTATACATAAATTGATTTAAATATGAAGTTATTAAATATATGTCTGTGTTCATTTTCATAGATAAATGAAGGAAAATTCAAGTACTCCTAATA
This sequence comes from Erythroxylum shatona, assembly GCA_027568895.1. Lineage (NCBI taxonomy): Eukaryota > Viridiplantae > Streptophyta > Magnoliopsida > Malpighiales > Erythroxylaceae > Erythroxylum > Erythroxylum shatona. The sequence goes on along the minus strand of JAOSBK010000001.1, from coordinate 5,783,286 downwards.
ATTTAGTTTCTTTAGGATGATTTGATGATCCAACTAGGCTCATGCTAGATTGGTTCCTAGATGAAAAATCATACCATTATTTTGTATTGTATCAAGCATTTGAGAGGTAGAGGAAATACCATATTAAAGAAGCATTTAGCTAGGATCAAAGATAATGTAGAGCCTTATAAAAAAGTGAGTCATGAAGTGAAATGATAAATACAAGCTTTGCTTAAGGATTATCAACAAGAAAAAGATGAAAGGCAAAGTCTGAACTATGAAATTCGCAGTAGAAGTTCCTCTTATGATGGTCAAGATGATAGTGGGGATGTTTAAGGTGGTAGTATTTCTACTTAATAAAAGTGGAATTTTGCACTTTATGTTAGGAAAAGAAGAAGACATGTGTTTAATTTTTTGCATCATGAACAACTCTCAGAGCCTAACCTTCAATCCCTAGTGCCTTATAATCTAAGGAACGAAGGAAAGTTCCTAGCAAGGAGGGAAAGTTCCTAGCAAAATTGAAGGTAAATTTGTAGCCCAAACTTGTACTTATGATATTAAATGCTTTTTATGTTTAGAGACAAGGCATACAGCTTCACAATGTCCTAAAAAAAGTTTAATGATCATAAAAGATGAAAGGAGAATTGAGAATAAAGGTGAAAGTGATAAGGACTCTATTATGCCAATAGAAGATTGTGATGATAATGGTATTGAGTAACCAATGAATAGGGTGGGGATTGAATTTATAAGTCATATTAAGGAGCAAATGGAGAGTATTTTCCATACAATACAACACATTAATAATGATGTATATATTATGAATATTAATAGAGGTAGTTGCACAAATGTAGCTAGCACTACCTTGGTTAAAAAATTAAACTTCCATACTATAATGCTCAATCATATTAGTCCTAACGGCTAAATGAACGTAGTGAGTAAAAAGTCAACAAATAATTGATGATTTCATTTTTGATTGAAAAATATTATGATAAGGTGTTGAGAGATGTGGTGCCTATGCATGCTTGCCATATTCTCTTAGGGCGATCTTGAGAATTTGATAGAAGTTAATAAAAATGGGTTTATAAATTTTGCATAAAAAATAAACATATTAGTCTTGACTATTAAAACATAAATAAGTGTATTAAGATCAGCTCAAGTTAAAACAAGAGGGTAAAAAAAGGGAGACTGGGTTTAAAAATGAGAATAAGAGATCAAAAGATGGAAACGGAAGAATAAATAATTGAGGGAAAATAAAAAGAAATTGTTGAGAGAAAAGTAAAGAAATATGTGAGATTTTATTATAGAGAGAATGAGATCAAAAGAGTTTTCTATTCTAACCAACTTATAGTTGTACTCTTATACTAAGGGGCTTGTTTTAATACTAATCATCTTGGCATTTCCTTGCCTAGTGTTTTTGTTTCTTTATTATAGGATTTCAAATATGTATTCATTGATGATGTTCCTAGATGTTGCCATCAATAAGGGAAATAAAACATTTAAGTTGATTCCATACCTGATGCTACCATTCATAATAGAATGACCTATAAAAGTAATCCACATATAAAGGAGAGCATGAGTCCTTTGTTTTTTTCCTTGTTGCTAAGAAGAATGGTTGTGGAGAATATGTGTTAACTGTCAAGCTATCAATAAAATAATGGTAAAATATTGACATCACATTCCTACATTAGAGAACATACTTGATGAGATAAATGACATTTTTGTTTTTTAAATTAATTTTTAATGTAGTTATCATCAAATCAAGATGAAAAAAAAGAAGAATGGAAGCCTACCCTTAAAATTAAATATGATTTATATTAGTGGTTAATAATGCCTTTTTTTAATTATCTATTGCACTTAGTATAATCATAAGGTTAATGGACCATTTTTTCATGCTTTTATTGAAAAATTCTTGGTTTCTTATTTTGATGATATTATGATTTATAATACATCTTTAGATGACCATGTTAAGCATGCAAAAATTATTTCAAATGTTGTAAAACAGGAAAATTGTATATGCTAATCTAAAGAAGTGTTCCTTTTGCACAGATAAAGTAGACGTTCTTAGATTCATTTTGAGTATGAAAGGGATAAAGTTGGACGAGGAGAAGGTTAGGGCCATTCAAGAGTGACATGCACCTAAATTTATAACTAACACGAGAAGTTTGATGGTTTAGCTAGTTTCTATAAAAGGTTTGTAAATTTAATACACTATATGTACCACACACTGAAGTTGTTTAATAATATACTAGTTTTAAGTGGGATGATGAATAAAAATGTGCTTTTAATTTGATTAGATAAAGGTTATGTTTTTACCCTTTATTAGCTTACCATAACTTTTCTAAAACCATTGGAATTGATGAATCATGAATAATTATTGGTGTTGTTTTGATGTGATAAAATCAACGAATTGCCTATTTTAGCGAGAAACTCAGTGGAGCTAGTATAAATTATCTAACTTATGACAAAGAGTTATACACAATAGTGTAAACGTTAGGGACTTGTTAATATTATTTGGTGTCTAAAGAGCTAATTATTCATAACAAACATCAATCCTTAAAGTACTTAAAAGTGTAATTGAAGTTTAATCAACAATATGCCAAAGGAATGGAGTTCCTATAGATATTTCCTTATATGATAAATTATAAGTAAGGTAAGGAAAAAATTGTGACTAATACATTGTCCCAAAAGGTATGTCGTGATTTCTTCCCTAAAGAAAAAATTGCTAGGCTTTGAATGTTAAAGAATTATATGAGAATGATGATGATTTTACATATATTTTTAGGGCTTTTGAGAAAAATAAATTTGAAAAATTCTTTAGACATAATGTATTTTTGTTCAAAAAATTATATTTAAGATTTCTCTTTGACAATTAATTGTATGTAAGGATAATATGCATGAATGAAATAAACATAAAAAATACTAAAGAATCACTAAGTCAAGTGCATCTACCATTTTTTTTATAGTATAGTTTAGATGAGTCAAATATTGATCCCACAAGGTCTGTAACTTTTAGTATCGATCACCTTTCCATTTCCTAATATGACTAGTGAATAGATTAAAGGAAAATAAAGAAAACTAAAATAACAAATAAGAGTTAATCATCGAAGGCAATAGGTAAGAATAACAATCAATAGATAGAATAAATTTAGAACTAGATTTTTTCAGAACCTCACTGTGCTTGAATTTAACTTGATTTAATGACTATTCGTAATTACTTCAACTGATAGAGGTTCCTAAGTTATAACACCATTATCTCTCAAGCAATACAGTCCCTATCATCAAATTGGTAGAAAAAAATCTTTTTTTAATTAAAAACAACTTAATAACTCATTAACTCGCTTTGTTAATTCCTATGATAGGTTTAACCCTAACTCAGAAATATCATGTTGTTATATATTTGGAAAAACCTCTCTATTAGTTAAGGGTAAGACTGCGTACTACTAGACTTCTTCAGACTCCGCGTCTCAGTGAGATTTCCATTGGGTATTAGTTATTGTTTTATCTTTAGCAACCTATATAAACCCCATTATAAATGTTGTGACCTATTCATAGATATCATCTCTCAATCTTAATAATATAAATCCAATTATTGAATATTTAACTCTCGTTCCTTTATTTTAACATAAAACATAAATATGAACGATTATTAAGAAAACAAAGATGTTTCATTAAATCAAAGAAATCAATTCAAAACATAAATTTCAAGGTTCATCTAATCTAAGTTTATATCCCAATTTAGTTCATAATAAAAAAGAAAACCAATAAAGAACAATAAAGAAACCAAAAATAAGAATAAGCTTATGGTTCTTAAATCTTGATTCTTCTTAATTGATCTTTATAGAGTATTGATTTTCCCTATGATAGCTTCTCGTTAATATACTTTTGAGTCTCCTCAGCCTCTGGATTGATTTCTGGTCCTTCTGTATGACTCTCTTATTTGGTCCTTTTAATCACAAAAAACTAAAAATTTTAATAAAACAAGGGTCAAGCATAGGGCTATATAGGTCTTTATGTTACTTTCACCCTCTCAACTTCTTTTTAGTAAGAATTATATCCAATATGGGTTTAGCATGGTCTTTTGCTTGTCCTAAGTTACTTTTACCCAAAAATAGGAAAAGACAAAATGAAACAACATAAAACATAGGTTGAACATAAGTTTATGTTAGTCTTGTGTTATTAAAAATAGGTTAAACACTAGTCCCTGATTGTCTTGTGTTGCCTCTTATTGTTGAACATAGATCCCTATTGCCTACCTGTTGCTTCCATGTTCAACAACATGGTTATTTGTTGCCTTATGTTTAGCAACATGGGTTCTAATTGGTGACATACTCTAATTACTTCTTCTAAATTCATTCTAAAATCACTCCAACTCAACTTAAACTTGCCCAAATTTATTCCTTCTTCATTGGAGTGCTAAAATAAGGCTTACAAATAAAATTGAGCTAAGGTAAGTACAAATTTATACAAAAAAAACCTTAAAACATAAGCTAAATGCTCTCATCATCATGCTAAAAATATATTAAAATTAACACATATCAAATTCTCCTCTACGCAAGCATTCTCTTATCTTTAAGGAAATCAATTCCATTATTCTTTTAACTTAAATAGGAAGCAACTCTGAACAAGCATTTAAGAAAAACATCAATCAAGATTCTCCATCATTCACTCAATTATAGATTTCATATCATTGATAGGAATTTAGCTACGTACATCAAATTATAGATCAATTCAATTCACTCTACAATCCTTTAAACTTCAACCCAATCCCCAAAATTCAACCTAATGCATAAGATGAACAAGCATAAGAGAAATGCTATCATGTTCAAATATTTTCATTCCCTTTAAATAAATTAAATTAAATTAAAATTTGAATAACACAAGAGCATTTAAATCTTGTTCAAAAATTCACCTAACCTTTTGATGCAAGATATCTTGTCATAAATACTTGCATTTACTTAGTTAAGTCAATGTTTCAAATGGCTACTAGTATCACTATTTAACTTCAACATTTTTACTTGATTTAAAGTCAATGGAGTGAATTTATTCTATGCTTACTTATTCCTGCACTTTTTCTTTTTTTTTCTTATGTGAGGTATAGTAAAAATTTCTTTGAAATAGTTTATGTTTGACTTAATGTATGTACAAATTATACGTAAAGTATCATGATGCAATATAAGAACGCATTCTCAAATTAATGAGCCAAATTGAAATCAACTTATTCATGAAAAGTCTTCTCAAATTAATGAACCAAATTGAAATCAACTTATTCATCAAAACTCATTTGCAAATTAATAAACCAAATTGAAATTTACTTATTCATCAAAATTTATAATCATTTACCTAAACAAATTAAATCAAAGTGATAGTCAAATTTATAATGAATCATTATGATCAATCGTTTTAAAAATAAAAAATTCTCAAAATTGTCATTATTAAGTTAAATATAAAAAATTAATAAGCCCAGCTATTAAGTCCATCCTTCTACACTTAAGTTATGCATTATCTTCAATGTACAGAACATGCAAGAGTAAAGAAAAATAATAGAAAACAATAGGAGGAGGTAAAGATAATTGGTACTTTGAATGGAAATGAATGATTTCTGGCCTCATCAAATGTCATTAAAATCTATCTCGTGCTTGTGAGATCTTCTCTACTCTATAGCTTCAGGGTAATGTTGCCTCTATAACTTGTTAAACTCCATTAAATCTCATCTCAAGTAAGAGTTAATAAACATTAAGATAAATTAAAATAAGAGTTTATGATTATTAAACTAATTTACTTTAATAATCCTATAAGCTACTAAATTGAATCAAAAATAGCTAAATATTGGATTGCCTCCTCAAGCTCTTCACTAAACATAGATCTATAATTAATGGTTTACTTCCCTCACGTTCTTATAAAAGGCTCATTAGCCTTTAAATATGTGATATGTTGCAGTAGAACAAAGTCAGTTGGAATCAGATTAACGATAATAAATAGATCCACTAGTAACCTTTTTATAAACAAATTACCAATATATTAAGGAATAACAAAAACTCCTTAGATATTTGATTAACTATAGTATTCTATTCTATAGAATGTAGGAGCCCTTCACACCTAAGATGACTGTCAAAAGTTTTTTACAACCTTCTTCTTTGGCTCCGACTCTTCATCTTTTGCTTTCTCCTCTTCTTTCTCTCCTTAAAATAAAGCCTTTCTTCCTTTTCTTCAAAATGCAACTCCTCATCACCTTTAGAAATTTTTGCCTTCAAGGTTTTGCATTGAAGTTGCCAAGTAAAGTACCTTGCTAATCTTTATAGAAAAGCTTATCAAGTTATCTAATATAAAATTCTATGTTATGGATGGGGGCTTATTGGTTCTGAAAAAGCTCTTCAACTCTTTAGAGGCAAGCGTCAATTGTTGTAATGGGTTTCATAATGAGCTCCTCAAATCTTTGATCCTTGTCTTGCTATTGTTATTATAGAAATGTAGGTAAGGTTTGATCATTCCATTCAAAAATGAGATAGTCTCTCCTTCCCATATTGTAAGTATTGTCATAGGGGATGTTTTGAGGCTAGTTCCATTTGAAATAATATTGCTTGCTCTATTGCCATGTTGTAAGCACTTGAAATTCACCATTAAGGTAGGTACACCACAAATATCTTAGCACACCATTGGCACCTGTTGATATAACTAATACATATTATCTTGCCTCTTGTTCTAAACATCCAATGCCACCATAAGTGATGACAAAGCATTATCCCTTAAAGTACATTGTCCTTTCCATCCTTTCATTTTGTTTGGTAATTATAACAATAAATATCTGAATCCTAGAAATAAGTTACAAAAATAAGATCAACAAAGAGAATTCTAAAAATAAAAAAGAAAAGAAGCAAAACCAATCCAAGGTAGTACAAATAAAAAAAAGCACAAATAAAAGGTTAAATGAATATATTAATTACAATAAGGCTTTCTTAGTATTACAAACCTTAGAAACGACACCAAAAATTTAATGTGAAGCAATTGAAATGAACAAAAAGAATAGTATAAAAGAATCATTAAAAAAATGGATCTGTCATTTTTATCATATAGTTTAGGTAAGTCGATCCCAAACTCAAAAGAATTATAATGACTAGTACCGACCATGTTTTTATTATTTAATCTAACACAATGACTAATTGGATTAGAATGAAAAATAAAAAACTAAAATAATAAATAAAGTTAATAATCTAAGGCAATAGATAAGAATAAAAATCAATAGATATAATAGATTTAAAAGTATAATCCCCTAGCAATTTACTATGAGTTTATCCTAATTTAATGATTAATCTTAGTTTCTTAGACCAATAAAATTCCTAAGTTATAACTCTATTCTCTCTTAAGTAATAAAGTCCCTATCCTCCAGTTGGTTGACCAAAATCTCTTTCTAATTAGAAAAAACTAAATTAACTCACTTTATTAATTCCCATGATCAGTTTCTCCCTAACTTAGAAAGATCATGTAGTTCTATCTCTAACACCCTATAAAACCCCTATTATTCATATTATGATCTATTCATATATATCATCTCCTGATCTTAATAATACAAATCTAATTATTAAAGATTCAACTCTCATTCTTTCAATAATATGATATATAAACATGAACATTTCTAATGATAACAAAGATCTTTTATTTAATCACAAAAATCAATACAAAACATAAACTCTAGGGTTCATGTCATATAAATCTATATCCTAATTTATTTTATAATAAAATAAAGAAAACCAAGAGATAAATATAAACAAATAAGAAGTAAAAATGAGATCATTGTTTTTAAATATGAATGTTGCTTGATTAATCTTAATAATATCTTATTTTTCTCTGAGATTGGTTCTCCTTGATATGCTCTTAAGTCTCCTTAGGCTTTGGACTAGTTTATGGTCCTCTTAAGCAACTCTCTTCTTTTCCTTTTCTCTTTTTCATCCTTTTATCATGAAACCTTAAAAACTTAGTCAAATATAGGTCAAACATAAGATCGTGTTGATCCTCATATTGCATAACACCCCTCTTAGCTTCTTTTGTATAAAAATTATTGACAACATGAGTCTATCATAACCTTGCGTTGGTCCTATGTTACTTTTGGTCAAAAATAAGAAGAAATAAAATGAAACAACATAGAACATGAGTTAAACGTAAGCCTTTTTTGGTTTTGTGTTATTGAACACTAGTTGAACATAAGTCTTTATTTATCTCGTGTTGCCTCTTGTTGCTAAACATAGGTTCCATGTTCAGTAACATGGCTATGTTTCTTATATGTTAAGTAACACATAAACATGTGTCCCTTTTTGTGCCATGTTCTAATTCCTTCCTATAAAATCATCCTGAAATTGATTTAACTTAACTCAAACTTGCCTAAATTCTTTACTTCTTTACTTCTTGCCTAGAGAGCTCAAATAAATCCTATCAAAAAAATATAAGCTAAATTAAGTCCTAAGTCGAATAAAAATACTCAAAACACAAGCTAAATATCCTTCAAATAATTAAAAACTATAGTGCAATTAGCGTATATCAAAAGCATCTAGGGAAGGATTAATGGGTCATTTTGGCACTAAAAAGATCATATTTGTCTTGGACATTTATTTCAGCCTAATATATATTATAATGTTGAAAGAATTTGTGCTAATTACATTATATGTATACTAGATAAGTTTAAGGTTACACCACATAAGTTGTATACTTATTTGTCAATCCTTAGTGAACCTTAGGTGACATTTTTATAGATTTTATTTTGAGTTTACCTATGACCAAAAAGGTTAAAGAATCCATCTATATTTTTGTTAATATATTTTCTAAGATAACATATTTTATTATAAGAAGTAAAAATGATGATATCACCAATATAGTTCATATATTCTTTAAGGTGACAGTACAACTCTATAGTGTTCCTAAAAGTAGTGTGTTAAATAGAGATGTTAAGTTCTTAGCTACTTTTGAAAGGTTTACAGGATAAGTTAAGAACTAAATTTTTGTTCTCGACCATTTTTCACTGTTAGAAGGACTTCCAAATCAAGGTATTAAATAAGACTTTGACTAATTTATTGTATGTTATCATTTAAAAGAATTTGAAAATTTGAGAAGATTATTTATTATTAATTGAATTTGCATATGATTAAGTTGTTCATAGTACTACTAGTTATTCACCTTTTAAGTTTATTAATGGCTTCAATCCACAAACATCATTTAATTTGGTTCCTTTTCCTATTCATAAAATGAGTAGCTTAGATGATAAAAAGAAAGGCAAAATGGTGAATAACTATAAGAAAATGTCTAATGACACATTAAAAGGAAGAATGAAGAATATGCATCCAAGGCTGATAAAGAAAGAAAGAAAATTACCTTGAACTAGGAAATTAGGTGTGGGTTTGTATGAGAAATGAGAGGTTTCTAAATCAAAGAAGATCAATGATGCAATTGAGGGAAGATGGTCCATTTCAATTTATTAAATAGAGCAATGATAATGCTTATTAATTAGATTTTCTAGGTGAATATAATGTAACCACTATATTTAATGTTTCTAATTTAATTTATTTCAGTGAAGATAATGATTTGAGGATAAATCTTTTTAAAGAAAGAAGAAAAGATAAGAATCAAGTTACCTTTGATCTTTTTTACTTTGCTAATTGTAACAATTATGCAAATAAAGAAGAAGAGGCTTCAAGATGTGTTTAATAGGGTAGTGAGAGAAGTGGCTACATGTGTATAATTAAGCCAAATTGAAGGGTGAATATTGCTTAACTTGATTATAGAAGACTTAGATGTGAACATGGCATCCTACATAGCTATGTATTAGTCCATGTACTTTATTAGGCAACTTAATGTTAAGGCACGACCACCAATATAAGCATATCCTATACTATGTGTTAATTTGTAAAATTATAGTGAGATTCATGGTCTCTAAACACAATTATAGCCTATACCATGTCTTAATTCATAAGTCCATAAGACTATCGATAGTTTCCAACCCAAGTGTATCAAACCATGCCTAGCTTACTAAAGATGTAGAAGGAACAACAATTTTAGACATGAGTCTGTTCTAGATTATTTCCAATAGTTCCAAAATGTTCATAGTCAACACAACCTATTTCATCATCGTGGTTCAAACCATGTTTAATTAAAACCTTAATTTTTGTTTAAATATTGGAACCTTAGTTTGTATTTTAGTATTTAAAGGTTGTTTCCTTTTAGTTGTAGACATCTTTGGTCATTAATACAATTGTAAGAGTTTTTTCTGTGTTTCTTTAAATAAAATTTTGAATTTGTCATGTTATTTATTTGTTGGACCCTGAATGTTTCATAGAAGTTAGAACTATCTGAACGAGAAATTTTGGAAAGTAGTCATGAGTAAAGAGCAATTGAATGAAAATTTTTGAACCAAGAAATGTTAGGCAATGGTAAAGTAGCGAATGAAAAATGAGGATATGTCCAAGTTTTACTTTGGTGTTTTTGGAGGATAAAAGATTTTGAGGTGAGAAGAATTAAGGTGAAAGTTAGAAGTAGAATGAAAGCCAAAAATGAAGTTGCATTTGTGTAGTAAGCGAATGAAGAATATGTACATATGTGTATATACTGTTGTTGGTGTTCATGATTAATCATGGACTGTATATTTTCTTCGGATGCTATTGATTTGAGTTGGAGTTGAGAATGAGGAGTAAATGAAGTAGAAAAGGTCATCTTAGTATGATTTATGTTAAGGAAAGATTGTGAAACTAAAAGGGATGGTTGATCTGGAAAATGTTATGGAGAATGTTTCAGTCTTTTAGCCACAACTTTTCTCTAGTTATCTAAACGAGATGATTCTTGATTTAGATTAAACTAGAAACATATGGCTATATTTCTTATGAAGACCTAGAATTTCAATTCTATCTGTAAGAGTCTCAAAATTTGTCATGAATTGAGAACTGAGTGCAGCACATTGGTGGATGAATGTAAAATTCATCTTCGGACTTTAGGGGAAAATTGGGATTGATCTAGATAGATTTTGTTAGGTCCTGATTCTTTTCTTACTGAGAAAGGATGTGTTAAATTTATTTTTGAGTTTGAGTGTGATTAATTGCTTTTTGTTAGAATAATGACTGCGCGTCGTTTCGCTAGTCAAAATTAAAATAAGTAGACTACTACTGTAGCTGTGGCAAGTCTAGGTCGATCCCACAGAGAGTGTGTGTAAAGTTTAAGAAATGAAATTAATCGGTGTTTACACTTATGGGGGGTTTTGGATTTTTCAAAGAAAAGAAAAGAAAATAAAACTATCTAGCAATGGGTTTGAAATTAACGATTCAATGAACGCATTAAAACCATCAATTAAAAATACCCAATGGGTTCATACACAAATAACCAAATAATAACGAAAATCCGATTATTCATACACAAAACCCAAATCCATTAAAATCGGATAACACAATCAATTCCTAATGAGAGAAAGAAACAACAAAACAATTAAAATAATACTTAACCCGGATCATCGGCGTCGATTTAACCTCCGAACCGGTGTCGGGACATTTAGCTCTTCATGAGTTTTTCCTAATAAATTGCTTCAACCCCATCCAAATTCTCTACTCAAATACCCCTAATTTGTGTTCAAAGCTTCACTCCACTATTACTGTTCATCGATGAGACAATTAATTGTTGAAGTTCAGCTCTCCACTGCGCGTGACTTTGTTGCGCCTTTTTTCAATGCCGCCCCAAACTGCTTTGCGTCTAGCGCCGATTTGTCTTTGTTTGCGCCTACCTTCCGTTTTTTTCACTGTTCCCTATGACAAGACAATTAAATAGCTCTCGTTAAAAACCCTTCCATCCACGTTAATTCTCCAGCGTTTTATAAAAACGCTGCGCAGCAGCGTTAGGGGTGCAACACTGACACAGCAGCGTAAACGCTGCGCAGCAGCGTGAACGCAGTAACGCTGCATCAAACGCAGCGCACAACAAAATCGTTTTTTTTTTTAAAAAAACTTGATAACTAATTATGCTCCCATTGATTTTAGAAAATTTTGACTTTTTGGTCTCAAAAATATATCAAGATTTCCAACCTAGCAGTCAACACAAATTG
>JAOSBK010000001.1:5747554-5759345 GCA_027568895.1 Erythroxylum shatona | reverse complement strand
TACCCTGGGTTGTTACAACCAATTAAAATACCAGAAGGAAGTTGGAGGGAAATTAGTGTTGATTTTATTGAAGGGCTACCAAGGTCGAAGGGGAAGACGGTCATCCTAGTGGTGGTGGATCGCTTCACCAAATACTCTCATTTTATTCCGGTTAAACACCCTTATACGGCAGAGGGGATTGCGGAATTATTTCTCAATAATGTTTTCAAATTACATGGAATGCCGGAAAGTATCATCAGTGATCGAGACCCTATTTTTCTGAGCAAATTTTGGCGAGAATTATTGCGTCTGCAAGGAGTTCGCTTAAAGTATTCTACCGCTTATCACCCTCAAACTGACGGCCTTACAGAAGCGGTGAATAAGATTTTGGAGACTTATCTTAGATGCTTCTGTGGAGAAGAACCTCATCGTTGGAGTGAATGGTTGGTGTTAGCAGAGTGGTGGTATAACACGACATACCGCTCGTCCATTAATTCGACGCCATTTGAGGTACTTTATGGATATCCACCACCAGTTTACACACCGTATGTAGCAGGAGATTCAAAGGTAGCAGAGATTGATCGGGTTCTGTTAAATAGAGAAGGTATAACCAAGGTGACGCAATTCCATTTGCAGAGGGCGCAAAACAGGATGAAACAATATACGGATCAGAGGCGGTCGGAAAGGGAGTTTGAGGTGGGTGAAAGAATGTTGTTAAAGCTGCAACCATATCGACAGCATTCAATTCACAGAAGGAACAATCAGAAGCTGGCGCCTCTGTATTATGGTCCGTACAGAATAATACAGTGAGTTGGTAAGGTGGCGTACAAATTGGAATTACCTAAGGAATCATTGATTCACCCAGTGTTTCACGTATCGCAATTGAAAAAAACTATCATGAAAAATGACAACATATCTTCAGAATTGCCCAAATGAATTGGTCCAATTGAACGAGTTCCAATGGCAGTGTTGGGAAGGCGAATGGTTAAGCGGAACAATCGGGCAGTTACACAATGGCTCATCCAGTGGACTGACGATGATGACTCAAGGGCAACATGGGAGTATGTTTTCGATCTTCAAAAACGCTTCCCGGAGATAAATCTGGTGGACAAAGATGTTAAGGGGACAGGAATTGTTGCAGAGACTCATGAAGAAGAAGACGATGGGCACAACAATCATTAATTGTTAGCAATATGTTGAGTTCTAATTAAGGTCCACTGTTGTTAGTATATGCCTTAGACTATGATATCGTATACCAGTTGTATATGAGCTGCGTTGTAACGGGAATATGGCATGTAATAACCGAATGAGATTTGATTCTCTTCTCTCTCTTCCCTCTGAGCGATTCTATGTATCCTTCTCTCTCTCTCTAATTCACTCGTATCTCTCTATTCTTCGTTCTCTACATTCGATTCTCTCGGAGCCCAATAATTTGCATAACAGATTCTCTTGGCTGAACCAGTGGCATTACACCACTGGTTCCAAGGCCGCTGGTGGGCGACTCCCACTGGAGGCTCCTTCATGGCATCAACGCACTTTATCTGCATTTTTGGGCTTACTGACCAGTGGCAGGCCACACACCAGTGGTGATATGCCACTAGCGATGCTCGTCACAACAGAATGCCACTGTTGATACTCGTCGGAACAGAATACCCCTCATATGAGTTTTCCCAATGCTTTTGCATTCAACCACCAAACACAATCACAAGCCTCATGTTTATTTCAGATCCAGGAAAGATTAAACGGACAAGCATAAATGCGGGTAGTAGATGCGCTTAAGGAGAGACAATTCCAGAACTTTAAATGCAAAGATATGGTTTCCAAAACGCAAGAACATAGAACATACGTAGAGGTGAAACGCAATTCCAGAACAAACACTAGGCAATTCCAGAAATGCAATAACCACTTTATGCAGTTATTCGTTTTCAGATTCTCAAACAAAAATCTAACTGCCACAAAAACGTACGGAACACCAACCGCAACATCTTTGCTTCGCTTTTCTAGAAATTGTATAACTCGCAAACCAGAAATCACAACCAATAATCATAGTTGCAAGCAAGCCCAAATTGTAGACATGCAGCATACAATAGCCACTAGCTTCTTATTTTCAGAACACCAAGGCTTACCAAAACAATTAAAGCAAATGTAAGTCTCTTATTCTAGAATTTCAGAATTATTCAAATATTAGATTTGATCTGAATTTTTGATTCCAAAATTCGATCAATAACAATCAAACGTTTAATTAAATTACAGAATTAAAATCTTTCTCTAATACTACTGTTGAAAAATCAGGTTAAGATCTGATCCCAATCGTAACAATCAAACGTTTAATTAAATTACAAAATTAAAATCTTTTTCTAATACCACTGTTGAAAAATCGGATTAAGATCTGATCCCAATCGTAACAAAATAATTATGAAACTTTTTTCGTGACTTTTGATTTTCCAAAAATCAAGATCTATTTAATTCTATAAAAAGATTAACACAAATTATAATAAAGTAGAAATTTAATTCGTACCTTATTCCGAAACTTGATCTTTATCTTGTCATATTCCTCGAACCGTTCCCGAAGCCGATCTATTTCAACCATTGTAGCTGCACAAATGTGTGGCCTTTAATAATATCCAAAAAATGAGTTGAGAGGACTCTATAACTTTTACAGAGAGGGTTAAGCAAGAAATGCTAGCTTCATAGAGCTTAAGTCTATTTATAATAAACTTTGAACGTTTTAGTAATTTTATTGAAATTAAATTTTAATTTCAATTAAAATTTAATTAGAATTACAAATCATTCTAATTAAATATCAATTATGCCCATATAAGATTTAATATCTCATATTGATACTTATTTATTAAATATCTTATATTTAATGATAAAGTTTCTCAAACTTTACAATCAAGTTCAATTTGATTAAATTAACTTTGCTCTCTTCAACTCATTCTATATGTGAGACTCATTAGATTCTCAAATATGTTGATAATAATTATAAAATTTAATTTTAATTCATAATTAAAATTAGATAAATTAAAACTTCTATGATTATAAATTGTTTAACTGGAGAATTAAAGATAAATTAAAATAAACAATTTATAATCGTAAATCAAGATTGGCATTTAGCTGACATTTGTAAACTATTTACAAAGCATTATTTCACCTTAGACAAGGATTTCTTGAATTAATACTAATCGAGAACAAAGAAATATTCTTCCTAGTTACTTTAGGGTGATGAATCATATCTTGATCACTCAACTATCTCTATATAGTTCATACTACATCTAATGACTACCGATTGAACGACCTATAATTAAATAGATCATAAATAGTATCAAATCATAGCAATCCTCATACATGATAACTTTGATGATCTCAAGTCAAATGATCACTTATACAATCATTACAATGAGAATTCCATAGACATACAAGTAATGTTCGAAATGGATTTCTTATATCGGGTCTGTTCAGTGAACTTGTTCTCTAGTAAGCACCCACACGATTTTTTAGATATCTTTATATTTTAGCCTATGAGATTGACTACTTCCTTCATAAAGGAAAAACAAAACGTGTGTTAGTCTTTTTTTGTGCTATTAATATTCAATCTTAATAGAACAATGCTTAGGAACATTTAGGAATAATACATAAATGTAATATGAATCTCATAATTATAATTTCATTGTAATTTCATTTGCAATATACAATTATCCCATAGACTTTGTCATATACATCTAACATGTATAAGATAAAGAATGTATTTAAATAATATGTCACTAAATTACAACCAAAGCGATTGGCTGTAGAGCATAAAACAACAAGATTATCAATGGAAAATGATTCGAGTAATATGGTGAAGAGGGAAAGATAGATGGAAGGTCTTCTTTTCTTCATCTTTTAGACAATTTAGGGCATAAGTACTTTTTCAAACTTTTGAAATTGTGTATTAGACCTCAAATTTAGGAAAGGCAAGGAGTGTTTAGATTGTTTTGATTATATAAGAGAAAGAAACAAAAATAATAAGACTTTTGCCATGTTTGGCAATCAGTAGATTGCAGATTGTATTAGATGTTAGTTGATTATATGAGTGGTTAGCTAATAGTAGATTAATTTAGTTGATTTGACCAACAAATAACATTAACTGTGTATTTAAAGATGTTTGGTAAAATTAAATATTTAATGTTAGATGTTTATGTGTAAAATGACTTACAAGGGCATGATTTTAAAAAAAGAATTTATAAACACATGAGTATTATATCTTAGTGTTTCTTTGAATATTCTTATAAAAATTTAATAGAACAAAAGAAGTCAACATTGTCATTTTAAAGTTAAAAGAAGACATATATAATAGGATGTTAACTTTTTGTATATTCTGACTCAAAATTGATATTAATTCACTTTCAAAATTAAAATTAAAATTATTAAATTTAAATAATAAACTTATTATCTATATCTATATCTATATCTCTGTCTCTATCTCTATCTCTTCGAGTAATTTATAATAACTTTTAGATATAATAGTTTTTAGTCTCTTAATTTTTTAGCCGCTGAAGGAAAACGGAGGAACACTTTCGAAATCATTTAATCCACTAACCTAATCGTCTAATTGCCAAACATAATTATTAACAGTTTGATATGATGAAATAATTAAAACTTTTCAATCCGCTAAAAATGATTGATAATTCATTTATCAAACAAGACATTTAAACAATTTGTTAAATTAGATTGGAGAGAGAGAGAGAGATGCATAAAGAAGACGATACCAATAAAAAAATTTGGTACATTTAAGAGAGATTAAAGGAACCTTTGCTCGTTTTCCATATTTTTATTTTGATAAAAGTTTTGTATATATATATATGTGTGTGTGTTTATTTAATGCGGGTGCCGAGTTATGCCAGGTGGAAAGTGGAAATGTTCAAGTCCATGCCTCTTTTTAACTTATGGGACCAATTCAGAGAAAAGAATTATATGCTTTGAATAATTTGGTTGACATTGTCCCGAAGGACGAGCATCTGTACCAAAAGTGGGAGTATAAGCATTCTCCTGGAATCCAGATTATTGTTGGATCAATTCAAGAATAAAAGAATACCATTTATTTAGTCGTTTTCATAACATTAATATTTATTTATAAAATAATTTTATTTAAAAATTTCTCAGAATTAATGATTTTATAAAAAATAATAATAATAAATATTTTCTTATATAATAAGATAAATTACTAAATTTCCATATGTAGCTCAATATATGAAGATTTAACAATAATAACATTGTAAAGGTTGAGAGCTTATTCTTTCTTTTGAGATTAAAGAAACGATATACGTGTGGTCAAACTTTCTTAATAGCGAGACCTAACCGTAATTCAATTAAGGCTTGGGTACTAGTTACAAAGTAGAAAAATGAAAGCCTTAAACTTCTTCAGTTTACAGTTCAAATCCTTGGGTGAAGACTTTCTGAACAAGACCTTATCTTATGGGGATGTCTGCATTTTCCCAAACTTTTTCCTTTTACCAAATTCAGAGACAACATTCAGATTCAGTACACATTGTTTTAAAACATGAATTCCAGTTGGTCTGTAAAATTTAGTAGAGTACAATGCTTGTAACACTATTTCAAGTTGTTTTGTTTCTTCCCAGGAAATTTCTGAGCTACCAATATCCTGGTTAAGCACATCCCTAGATATTGTCTTGTTTGTGATCTGACTGTTCTTTATGAAAATTTTATATTACAGATAAAGCGCTAGAGTTAATTACTTAACCTAATAGTCACTTCGACAGTTTGAGCTACATGCAATTCTTATTTGTCACTAGATTTTTTATACATGTTAGTTAGTCAAAGAATCTATCTTTGGCTGCAACAAAGATTATTGTTGTGGTCATCATTAAGCGTAAAGCTCATTTGGATAAAAGAGGTCTAAAGTAGATTTTGAACCTCTAAATTTTTCTGACTGGTACACTTTTGGGTATTAGATTCAGGGACTCTCTCAAGAAGCACAGGCACCACTCGTTTGAAGCCACAGCTGGCAGCCAAACTAACTCTCACATCCCCAGAGTCACAAAATTCAGAATTTGGTTTTCAAAAGCTTCCAATATGCACATCCCATTGGTCCTCTACCACCACCTAGTCTCTTTTCTCTGCTTTCACCATATTCTTCCATGGACAGGAATCTTCCTGAATAGTTCCACACCCATATACCCATCTCTCTTTATCTTATCTTCTGCTCTTTCTATTCAAAGATATGACTTCCTCCTACTGTCTATCTTCTGTGAGAAATGCTGTTAAACCTAAAACTGTGCTATTACATAATCCTCACCTCTGTCTAGCTAGAAATCGCTCATATGAGAACAAGAGAGAGGCTTTTATCGTCAAGCCTCAGCAGATGCCATCCAAGCCTTTCCTACCCAATTTGATACCGAAAAGCTCTAACTTTACACACCCTTTTGCTAGTATATCATCCTTTGCTGAAGCTGGAGGTGGAAATGAACAAAAGAGAGAGATCCAGATTGAGAAACATGGAGAGACAGTGAAAAACGATGATGATAACTTGCCTGGGATGGCGCAGGCCTTTGGTATCTCTCCGAGAGCAGCTGCTGCTATCTCCACATTCATAGCATTTGCTGCTCTTAGTCTTCCTTTCTTTATGAAGTCTGTGGTTCAGGTTTTGGACATAAAGAACAAGATATTATCATATGCATCACTCTTGTTTGGTTTCTTTATGGCTTGGAATATAGGAGCCAATGATGTGGCCAATGCTATGGGGACTTCTGTGGGCTCTGGGGCATTGACACTCAGGCAAGCAGTGTTAACGGCGGCTATTTTGGAGTTCTCAGGAGCATTATTGATGGGAACTCATGTGACAAGCACAATGCAGAAGGGAATTCTTGTAGCTAACGTGTTCCAGGGAAAGGACACACTGCTCTTCGCTGGTTTGCTCTCTGCTTTGGCTGCTGCTGGCACTTGGTTGCAGGTCTACATTAATTTGGCCTTTTCAAAGTGATTTATTATATTATTAGTTATAGAGTTATGATTTGCATGTTTACATATCTTTTCAAGGTGTGCTTGCTCCATGAACGAATAGTTGCCACTTATCACCAACTCTAGATAGTTTTGGTTATCATGAAGACAAGTTCTGACACAACTTCTGCAATGAATGATGCAACTTTGAATTTGATACGTGAATTCCATACGTTTTTTTTATAGATAGTGCCTCATAAAAAGGGGAAGATTTTGATTGGCACAGTTATCTGATCTCTTAGAACACAGAAGATTTGCCAGTTTTTCAAAGTCCAGCGACTGTGGTGCAGTTACATCTAAAACAATCGTGGAGCGATAGGATATCTGAATGTGTTTGATTGGATTTATCAGTCGGTGCTAGAATATATTTTGCCTGTAATTAGTTGGAAATGCCATAGTAGATAACAGAAAGTGATAACAGTAAGTGTCTATTAGCATCATATGAATGTGTCTATTGAAGGCAAAATTCTAGCAGTATCATCCAGGAAGAAAAGAAGGCTGATAATAATGTTGAGGGTAGTTCTTTCTAAGAGGCCTATAATTGTGCTAATAAGGTCAAAAACCAATTAATAGGTTGTTTCTCAAAAATCCTGTTAAATAAGTAATTATGGATAATTAATTTGAAATTAGCAACCAAGTGGACGTTGAAATGTCAAATCATAAATGTAAATGATTTGGCATGGCCAGGATCATATAAATTAGGCTACTGATGTTTAAGCTTTTTCTTTATTATGTGCAGAACTACATGCTTTGATTATTACTCAGCTCAAAACCTTCAAGCGTTCTAGTTCACTCTTCTCCTACAATGACCAAATATAGTTCTATGTCAGGCCGCTACTCTATGCTATTTCTGCTATATTTTCATGCCCTGACAATGGGATTGCGGTTTTAGCTTGATCCTCATTTCTCTTCTTGATATTTCTAGGTAGCTTCTTATTATGGTTGGCCTGTCTCCACTACACATTGTATAGTAGGATCAATGGTTGGATTTGGCCTTGTCTATGGAGGAGTCGGAGCTGTCTTTTGGGGTTCACTAGCAAAGGTGACTTCATCATGGGTGATCTCACCAATTATTGGAGCATTCGTCTCCTTCCTCGTCTATAAATGCATTCGTAGGGTATGGATCTTTGTCTTTCAACTGTTAATGTCGCAACATTTGTCTTTCTTTGGATCTTAAAAGAATCACTTAAAATGTCTAATGTTTGATCTTGATAACAGAACTAGCTTGTACCAATCTCCATATCCAAAACTAGATGTCTGATAGTTTTCACTTGCTAAAGTTTGTCTACAGTGCTCCAAATCCTGGACAAGCCGCTGCTGCAGCTGCACCAATTGCTGTATTTGCAGGTGTATCAGGAATCTCTTTTGCAGCATTTCCTCAGAGCAAATCGTTTCCTTTGGCCCTGGCACAGGCTCTAGCTTGTGGTGCTGCTGCTGCAATCATTGTTGACAGAATCATCAGAAAAAAGCTAGGCCATCTACTTATGAAAGCTACTTCATCCCAACCTGAACCGAAAGAGATATTACAGAACAAACCGATAGGATTTCTCTCTGATTTTGCAGGGCCAAAGGGTACCCAGTTGGAGATAGTTTACGGGGTCTTTGGTTATATGCAAGTTCTCTCCGCGTGCTTCATGTCGTTTGCTCATGGCGGAAATGACGTCTCCAATGCAATTGGTCCTTTGGCCGCCGCATTATCTATCCTTCAGGGTGGTGTTAGCGGAACAGAGGTTGTCATTCCAATTCCAATTGATGTTCTTGCATGGGGAGGGTTTGGTATAGTAACAGGACTAATGATCTGGGGTTATAGAGTGATAGCAACAATTGGGAAGAAGATAACAGAATTGACACCAACCAGAGGATTTGCAGCTGAGTTTGCTGCGGCCTCCGTGGTTCTAGTTGCATCAAAACTAGGACTTCCAATATCCGCGACGCATACCTTGGTTGGTGCTGTTATGGGGGTAGGCTTTGCAAGAGGTCTAAATAATGTAAGATCAGAAACTGTGAAAGAGATAGTAGCTTCATGGGTGGTAACGATTCCAGTTGGGGCCACTTTTGCAGTTTTCTACACATGGATATTGACCAAAGTCTTGTCTTACATATTGTGAGTGTAGATTTTGTGATTAACCAGTTCAAATTCACCATCCTCCCTCTGAAAAATTTGTGGAATCACGGTATCTTTTCGAGCTGACGTGATTTCCTTCGGAATGAACTTGTACACTTCCTAAGACACAAATCTACAAAATTGTTATTAATATAGTTTTTGAGTACCATTTTTCTTTTTTGCTATTATTTAAAGTCAAAGATCACAAAATGTATTTTGAAGTTATTGAAGCTTACTTGTTGTATACAGTAGTATGTGTATTTATACAGTTTGTACATCATTTGAAATATAAAACAATTCTATCTTCTTATCTAAGTTTGTTATGTTAACAATATTCTATTGCGCTAACTGCTGCGATCAGGTAAGGATATTGTGCTAGTATCTCGTGCTAATCCTTATCATCTAATAGCCCCTCGCAAGCTCAGGGTGGATGCAAGAAACCCTGAGCTTGGATTTAAGATCCTGAAACCGAGCTTGATGAAGATGTCAGTAAGCTGTCCTTGGTATTGCAATGCTGAACAGATATAAAACCAGACTTCACTTGCTCGCGAACAAAATGGAAATCGACATCTACATGTTTTGTACGCGCCTTAAACACTGCATTATGAGCTAAGAAAGTTACCCCCACATTGTCACACCAAAGAATGGCCTGTTGAGTAGCAAATTGACCCAATTCTTTCAAGAGCGATTGTAACCAAATCAATTCAATGGTGGAATTGGCAAGTGAGCGATATTCAGCCTCCGTGGACGATCGAGCAACTGTGGGCTGCTTCTTGGAAGACCAACTGATTAAGTTCCTGCCCAAGTAAATAGCAAATCCATCAGTAGAACGCCTGACATCCTGTCCACCAGCCTAGTCAGCATCGGTGAAAGCCTGGAGTTGAGTTGTGGAAGATTTGGTAAAAAGAAGACCTTGATCAGTGGTTGCCTTGATATAACGAAGCAACCGTTTACAAGCCTCCTAGTGCACCGTCGTCGGAGCAGATATAAATTGGCATCACTTATTAACAGAAAAGGCAATGTCAGGTCTTGTGAGACAGGCATATTGTAGAGAACCCATAGTGGTGCGATATAACTCTGGATTATCCAAAGGATCGCATCCTGAAGTGTATATTTGGCTGTGCATGGGATCGAGGTGTTGACACCGTTGGCACCATGCATATGCGTGCGATGAAGGAGATCAGTTAAATACCTCTTTTGAGTCAAGAAAATATCAGCGCTCCTGCAAATAACTTCAACGCCCAAGAAGTACGCGAGAGCACCCAGATCATGTAACTCAAACTCATCCTTGAGTTTAGCCACACACTTGTGAACGCGTGGAGTGCTACTACCTGGGATGACAATATCATCAACATAGACCAACAAGTATAACACAACACGATCATGGTTGTAAATAAAAAGAGATGAATCAGTATGTGAGTTTGCAAAACCAATACTTTCCAAAAATGAGCTCAAGTGTTGAAACTAGGTTCGAGGTGCCTGTTTGAGACCGTAGATCGACTTGCGCAATTTGCATACATAATTTGGAAAACGAGCATCAACAAACTCCTAAGGTTGTGCCATGTAAATATCCTCATCAAGAGTGCCATGCAAGAAAGCATTGGAGATATCTAACTGATCGAGACACCAACCATTAGAAACAGCAAGAGCTAGCACAGTACGGATGGTTGTAGCTTTAATCACGGGACTAAAAGTGGCAGTATAGTCCACTCCTTCTTGCTGAGTATACCCCTTAGTGACTAATCGTGCCTTGCAATGCTCAATTAAACCATCGGAATTACGTTTGAGCTTATATACCCATTTATTCCCAACAATATTAGTTGCAGGCGACCGAGGAACTAAATCCCAAGTACCAAGCTTAATTAAAGCAGTGATTTCAGCGCTTATGGCAGCCTTCCAGTTAGAAAGTTTCACCGCCTTGGAGAAGCAAGAGGGTTCTGAAATGTCCGTCACGCTTGTGCAATTCTGCGTCTGCACAACCAGATGCAATTCTTTCTTTTTAGGATGAGGACGAAGGACCATAGCATGGTGGCCCCCATGCGATGGCAATGGATCAGCAGCAATTTCACATGCAGCAGAAGGACCAGCAGGCAAGGGCACTGGGCCAGCAGGAGCACTAGACGTAGCGCATGAGGCACAGGTGGTAGTGGACGGCACACGAGTGTCTCCATGGGTAGGCAATGAACCATCGGAGTTAGTAGATGTGGCACATCAGCTTAAAATAGGACTGGACCTGTCATGCGAATTGCCTGGTGAGTGAAATAAGCCATGGGATGAATCCAAACAAGGAGTAGCGACCAAGGGAACAAAACTAGATGCCTGACCCGAAAATTGAGGAGATAAAATAGGAATTGGAGAGGTGATCACAAGCCAAGGAGCAGAATCACCAGCAGCAGTAGTAGGACAGGGAATAGATGACGAAGATTGTCGATGAGCTAACTCTTTGTAGAGAAAACAAGCTTCATCAAACTTTGCATGTCGGCTGATATAAATCCGATTAGTGTCTGGGTCAAAGCACAAATATCCTTGATGGCAGTGAGAGTAGCCCAAAAAGACATATGCTATCATCTTAAAATTAAACTTGTTCCTATTATATGGACGCAACAAAGGATAGACTGTAGCGCCCCCTTATCGTAAGGTACGCACCGGGACGTCCGTGGATCGTTCCGACGCATATCCCACGGCAAGGAAGTGCTACGATTGAAACAA
>JAOSBK010000001.1:5737271-5747454 GCA_027568895.1 Erythroxylum shatona | reverse complement strand
TACTCCTGATCTTGTTTATATTTTATTATCCTTATACCATATCATGTATGGATTGGCATGTTAATTTGGATTTGTTGTTTCCGCTGCAAGTAATGATTTCTTAAAAGTTTTTGAAATTTACCGTTTTTCCAAACAAAGCATGTTTTCTTTTTCCGATCCAACAACCAAAACCTAAAAGGAACACCAAAATGAGCCAAGAACGACAGTCCAGTATCAACCATATGACGTATCTTGTATTCAAAAACACCATTCTGCTCATGGGTATAGGAACAAGCAACACGATGCTCAATACCACATTGGCGGAGGTAGTTAGTGATAGCCCGATACTCACCACCCCAATCAGATTGAAGAGCCTTTAAAGGACTTTGAAACATACGTTCAACCAACTTGTGAAAATCAGTAAATACATGAATAACATCACTTTTTTGTGAAATTGGAAATAACCATGTAAATTTAGTGCAATCATCAACGAAAATATCAAAGTACTTATCTCCATTAAATGCCAAATTAGGAGCGGGCCCCCATACATCAGAATGAACCAAGGCTAATGGCTCATGAGTCACTGTGCCAGTACAAGGGAGAGAGAGACTTCTCATTTTACCCAAACGACACGACGAACATTGTTGAGTGGGTGGTTTTATTGGAGAATAAGGTAAATGAAATTGCTTGACAAGAGAAACAGCAGAAGAATAAGAGGGATGCCCGAGATGAGCATGCCAATCCGCCAAAGTTGTCGTGGACGCCACAAAAGCTTGAGGAGAGGAACTATGCAGGACGTGCTTGAAACCAGGCAACTTGTACAACCCATCTTAAACTGAGGCTCGCAGCAGTACCCTCCTCGTTAACTGATCCTCCTGGTTAACTGATCCTTCACAGTGAAATGATCATCATGAAGCTCAAAGAAACAATGACTGTGTTTGGCAAACTTAGAAATGGATAGTAAATATCGTCTTTGGCAAACTTAGAAATGGAGAGTAAATTGCGTTTAATAGTAGGAACGTGTAAGATATTATGTAAATATAAATCTTTACCAATAGATGTCAAAGCAAGATGACCAATATGTTGAATAGGCAAGCTGTAACCATTACCAATGATGACAGTACAGTATCTGTACCTTGATAATCATCGGCAATTTGAAGAGCACTCTGGTCAGGAGTGATATGTTAATTAGCACCTGAATCTGCTAGCCACTCCGAAGATGAGGCATGAGAAATCGGACCAATAGTCAGATTGGCTGTGGGACGATCAGATTCTTTGGTGAACCGATGATGACACCATTTAGCTTGATGATTGTTAAGACCACAAATCTGACATGGGTTCTTAAAATATTTCTTGTTGAACTTGTGTTGCCGCTGTTGTCCTCCAGAGAATGGTTTAGACTGAGTAGGTTTGTTAGAAGGCTTGGAACTAGAATTGCCAAAGCCCAAATTGCCAAATTTTGCAACATTAGCAACAACCCCTGAGTAGTGTTTCGAACTCTTCAATAGAGTTTCATGGGAGATTAAGTGACCAGACAACTCATGAAAATTAGCGTGGTCTCCTTTGGAGGATAGGACTGCCATAATAGAATGATACTCGACAGGAAGAGAGTGAAAGATATTCGCATTAAACTCAGCTTTGCCCAAAGGCATATCAGTAATTGCCAGCTGATCACGAATTTATTTAGCTTCCTTCAAAAATTCCAGCATCGATTTACCATCATGGGAGAGATCCTGCAATGCCAAGAGCAATTGAATCTGTCTGCAGTTGGATCCAGAACCAAAAGATTTCTCAAGTGCCTGCCAAGCATCGTACGATGTTTCCACATCACTAACATAAGGAAAAATCTCTTCAGTTAAAGAAGATAAGATCCAACTAATCAATTGTTGATCTTTTTGTTCCCAAAGGAGATATGATGGATTGTCTTTCAGTTCATTTGTTTCGATACTATGAATCTGGTTTGGTGGAGCAGATATTGAGCCATCAATGTGGCCAGTAAGCCTATAGCCCTTTAGAATCGAATTGAATTGTGTTTTCCACGAGATATAATTAGTGTAGTTTAGTTTGACAGAGAAGGTTTATTGTGCAAAGGGAAGGGCAGAAGAAATAGAAGAAGCAATGGGTTTACACTGGGTTGAATCAGTGGTTTGCTTTAAAGAATAGTGGGAAGATGGTGAAGCCTCCATATTTGGCTCTGATACCAAGTCAAATATCATGAAATGTATTTTGATGTTATTGAAGCTTACTCGTTGTATACAGTAATGTGTGTATTTATACAATTTGTACATTGTTTGAAATACAAAACAATTATATCTTCTTATCTAAGTTTGTTATGCTAACAATAGTCTATTGCGCTAACTGCTGCGATCAGGTAAGGATATTGTGATAGTATCTCGTGCTAATCCTTATCATCTAACATTTAATATAGGACAAAAATATCAGGAAAAGAAAGATTAGGAAGATCTGAGAATAACCTGTAACTGCTTGCTTAAAAATATCAAACAATTTGAGCTTTGATGAGTGTTTTCAAAACTCTTAGAGAAGCTAATTTGTATGTCCCATAAATTTCTTCTAATTTTTCTCCTTTAGGTTCTCTTATAGAACAATTGTATTGGTCTAAACGCAGTGTTCTAAGGTATTGTTATCCCCCAAAAAAATTCTCTATGTAGATATCTGATAGTTGTGATACGAGTATGTCTACCTTGTGTATTAATGACTGTCTTGACCCGAAACCTTAAAAATTGGAACAAATAATAAGAATTTTGGCCAAGAATAAATGGGAATGGAATGGAAAACACAGTTAAGTTAATCGTGTTGTATCATGTTCCAGGAGAAAACCTCAATTGAAAATTTTTAATCGACAAGTAACTCAACCTCATATGAATTGCTAAAATTGAAAAAGAACAAATTGCCTACAATAATCACATAGTAGCATGTGCAGGCAAGGCTTGCCATCAGGTTGTTAGTAAAAAGGTTATGGAAATAGTGCTTCAGCAGAATTCAAGATAGGCTTCTACCTTATTCTGCGGAAAATCCTTAATTTGGAGAGTGGTTTGTTAGCCCTAAGTAAAATGGCTATATCAAAAGCAGCGAAAGAAAAGCAAGAAATAGGTGGATTGGCTGGATAGTATGACTTTGGAGGTTGGAAGAATTTCTTATTGTTTTTTAATCTTTTATATATTATTAGTATAGTAGGTCAACTTTAGAATGTAGTGATGGGTAAGTGGAGGGAGGTAAGCAGGGACAGCAGATTGGTGATTTTTGTTTTGAGGAGTCTTTTTGTTCAGGGGAGAGCAGTAACCTCTCAAAAGCTACTATTTTCTTTGTTAACAAAAATGCAGCTCACCTTCTACCCATTTTCTTCTCAACTTCCTCACCCTCCCTTCTCTATTTCCTATCTTATTTACAGTTATCATAAAAGGGCATTATCATCTTGGTACCAAAGCATCGATCCTTCTAGGTGTTAGGAAAAATTACGAATTAATCCCACAGGTAAAATAAGCAAGGAAATAACACACAGAAAAGTTATACAACAAAATAGTAGCACTCACACACAACGTGTTTCCCAAATTTATTATCACTAAGATAATATCCTCACTATTTTGTCACTCATCTTTTTAGGAAAAAGTTTCCTAGAAATACCCCAAAACTTACTCTCTCACACAAAATGGTTCTCTAAAATTTACTCTCGAACTTATAACACATCTCATACACGTTTGATGTGCATATCTATCTTAAGAGATGAGGTAAGTAGGGTCTTTTATAGACCCTCCACTACAAGTTGTGGCTGTCCAAAAATACAACTTGTATGCAAGCTGTCCACCATCACAGCTTGCATGCAAGTTGCATACAATTTGTTCTCAACAACTTGCTTTTCTTTAATAAAATACCTAAATCTAGAATGGTGGTACCATGTATGTCGGTACCGCCTTACAATTCTCCCCTATCGACTACATGGTATTTACTATCATTCCTGCAAATGATCGATATAACTCAAACTTTCCCTTGGGTAGAACTTTTGTCATTACATCTAATCCATTCTCATCTATATGAATCTTCTGAAGCTGTAATAGCTTCTTCTCTAACACCTCTCTGATCCAGTCATATCTCACATCAATATGCTTTGATCTTGAATGGGATGAGGAAATTTTCCCAAGGTGAATAGCACTCTGGCCTTTGCAAAACAGTTGATATCTATCCTACTGAAAACCAAGTTCATCTAAGAACTTTTTCATCCATAGAAGTTCCTTCCATGCTTCAGTTGCAGCAATAAATTCCACTTTAGTGATAAGTAGAGCAACATATTTATGCAATTTTGATTTCCATGACACGACTCCCCCTATAAGGATAATTAGGTAACCTGAAATAAACTCTCTCGAGTTAACATCACTGGCCATGTCTACATCTGTGTAATCAACTAACATAGGTTTGGTAGTTCCAAAACATAAGCATATTTTGGAAGAACCATGTAGATATTTGAGAATCCACTTCACAGCATCCCAATATTCCTTTCCACGATTTGAAAGGAATCTACTCACTACTCCAACTGCGTGTGCAATTTCTGGCTGTGTACATATCATAGCGTACATCAAACTTCCAACTGCAGAAGCATTGGGGACTTTCATCATCTCCTCCTTCTCTTCATCTATCGAAGGACATTGCTTAGTACTTAACCTAAAGTGATTAGCAAGAGGAAAACTAATCACTTTAGCTTTATCCGTGTTGAACCTTTGAAGTACTTTCTCAATATACTTCTCTTGTGATAGCCATAATTTCTTAGCGCACCTGTCTCTAATAATTGTCATGTCAAGAATCTGTTTTATTGGCCCCAAGTCTTTCATGGAAAAAGACTTGCTTACCTGCTTCTTCAAATTGTGAATCCTGTTGATATTTTGACCAATAATCAGTATATTATCAACATAAAGTAAAAGGATAATGAAATCATCACTGGAGAATTTCTATACAAAAACATAGTGATCTGAAGTAATCTTCTCATAGCCTTACTCCCCCATAATTGTTTCAAATTTTTTATACCACTTTCTTAATGCCTGTTTTAAACTATAAAGCCTTTTCATCAATCTACACACATAGTCCTCTTTTCCTTTTTCCTTGAAACCCTTTGGCTACTTCATTTATATCTTTTCCTCCAAATCTCCATGGAGAAAAGCTGCCTTGACATCCAATTGCTTAATTTCTAAGTCTAGACTTGCTATTAAACCGAGCACTGTACAAATGGATGTCATTTTCACAACTGGTGAAAATATCTCTTCAAAATCAATACCTTTTCTTTGGTTGAATCCTTTAACAAAAAATCTAGCTTTAAATCTTGGATGAGGATTGTGTTCATCATGCTTAATCTTGAACACCCACTTATTTTTCAAAGCTTTCTTACCTTTTTGCAACTTCACTAGCTTAAAAGCTTTATTCTTATGCAAGGACTTCATATCATCTTGCATGGCTTCAAACCATTTCATCTTATGTTCATCTATTATAGCCTTTTGAAAATTCTCAAGTTCTCCCCTATAAGTAAATAACATATACTGATCACTAGAGTATTTAATAGTGGCTTGTCTTACTCGCGTAGATCTCCTTATTGGAACCTGAGCAGTCTCTGGTGCTAGTGGTTGATTCTAAACATCACCTTCATTGGAATCTTCATCTAATTGATTTTGAATGGGAGCATCATCATCAGCTATGTTCAGCTAGTGATTTTCAATTTCATCTCCAAAGTCTTGGCATCGTTTTTGGAGGAATTAACTCTAAGTCCACTAGGTCACCATTAGTTCTTAGAACATCCATTTTCACATTTTCAAGATCTTCAATGGCTTGATCTTTGACAAATATAACATCACGGCTCCGAATCAACTTCTTCTGGACTAGATCATAAAATCAATAACAGAATTGATCTTCTTCATAACCAATAAATATACAATAACAAGTCTTGACATCAAGCTTGGATCTCTCATCTTAACGGATATGGACATAAGCTTTGCAACCAAAAACCTTTAGATGATTATAGGAAATATCCTTTCCTAACCATAGTTTCTCTGGAACATTAGACTGTAAAGGGATGCATGATGAACGACTTAATACATGAACTGTTGTGAATAGAGCCTCACCCTAAAATGTCTTAGGCAACTTTGCATGTGAGAGTAGGCATCTAACTCTCTCCATCAAAGTCCTATTCATCCTCTTAGCTAAACCATTCAACTACAACATCTTAGGCGGAGTAGTTTGATGTCGAATACCATGCTCTTTCCAATAGACGTCAAATGGTCCAGTGTACTCTCCACCATTGTCTATTTGAATGCATTTCAACTTCTTCCCAGTTTGTCTTTAAAGTGAGGCTTGAAATTGCTTGAAAACATCTAGCACTTTATCTTTAGTCTTCAAGGTGTATACCCACGTCTTCCTAAAATGGTCTTCAATGAAAGTCACAAAGTGTTGAGCACCACCTAGTGAATTTGGCATTGGCCTACATAGATTTAAGTGTACCAAATCTAACATATTCTTCATTCTATAAGGAAGGGAACTTTTGAAGGCAACTTTATTTTGCTTTCCTGCAAAACAATCAGCACACGTCTTTAAATCTACCTGGTCAACTCCAAATAATGCATTCTTTTTCACCAACTGAGTCATCCTCTTCTCGCTCATATGACCGAGTCTCCAATCTACCGGAAAAATGTCATGAATGCATGTACAATCATTTACATGTGCAAAAAATCACTCTTTACATGTATGTGTATGCATGAACATACCAAGACAATTTTAAACACTCAGAACCCGTTCCAAATGACTATTCTACCTTTCCCCTCGGGGATGGGATGTTACACCTATGCCACAATTCAATTGCATCATCTTTCTCCACTGGATTCATAACATCATTGGAGACCTTTTCCTTCATCATATACAACTTTGAGCACTTCTTACCTTGGAACCTTTAGTAAGTTTCCATTTTCCATCTTTGAAAGTGCTACAAAAACTTTCATCATCAAGTATGCCAACTGAGATCAGATTTAGATGAAGATCAGAAACATGTCTGACATCTTTCAAAGGCAGTCTCATGCCATTGTCTATTTCTTTAATGACACCAAAATCTCCTTCTGTATATGATGAGAAGAGTTCTTTATGTGATATAGTGTAAATAGTGGTACCACTGTCACCTATCCAATTAAACTCACAAGATGCACTATTCACATCACTATCATATGAGATGATATGAAAATTATCAATGGTGGTGGTCGTCAATGCATGTTCATCATCACTGCTATCATCTTTCTTGACTTCCTTGCCTTTATTCTTTTCTTGTTTGAATTTCTAATAGAACCTTCTGATGTGACCTTCTTTTTGCAGTGATGACACTTAACGTTTGCATATTTATTTGTTCTTCCTCTACTCTTATCTCTAAACTTTGTACCTCTAGATTTGCTCCTCCCTCTAGAACCTGTAACTAAAACTTCTGACTGTGTTGAAGAGGCCGAACTCTGTGATCTTCATCTCATCTTTTCATTCAGAATTTCACTTTTTACAAATTCCGTGTTAATAACACTATCAACTGTAGAATTGGTGATTGAAATCTTCAAAGTCTCCCAAGACTCTGGCAAGGAGGTAAGCATAAAAAGGGCAAACACTTCATCATTGAACTTTATTCCCATTCTTAATAATTAATCCATGATCCCCTAAAATTCATTCAAGTGATTTGCCACAGAGGTACCTTCTTGATATTTTATCTATACTAATTTTATCAAATAAAATAATTTATTGTTACTAGTTTTTGAGGAATACAACTCCTCGAGCTTCTTCTACAACATTCGCGCTTGAGTCTCGTTGCAGATATGATTACACACATTTTCTTCAATAAATTGCCTAATAAAACTACATACCTACTTATGCTCAAATGCCCACTCCTTGTCCGATTTATTTTCAGCTTTTTTTGTGGTAAACACCAATAAATGCATTTTTGTGACAAACAAAAGATCTTTCATCTTATTCTTCCATATGTGATAGTTGGAACTATTTAGGCTAATCATCTTACTTATTTTTGCCTCCATCCTCGATGAGAAATGCTTTGACACAGAATTGAACCCGCTCTGATGCCACGTGTTGAGAAAAATTACAAATTAATCCCACAGGTAAAATAAGCAAGGAAATAACATGTAGAAATTTAACGTGGTTTACCCTCTAATTTGGACTACGTCTACGGGTCAAACTCTAAATAAAACTTCCATTAATGAAAATAGCAAGTATAAAGAGTGAAAAATGATACAACAAAATAGTGGCACTCACACACAACACGTTTCCCAAATTTACTATTCCTAGGATAATATTCTCAGTATTTTATCACTCACCTTTTTAGGAAAACTTTCCTAAAAATATCCCAAAAATCACTCTCTCACATAAATTGGCTCTCTAAAATTTAATCTCAAACTCACCACACATCTCATGCACGTTTGATGTGCATATCTATCTTAAGAGAGGAGGAAAGGAGGGTCTTTTATAGACCCTCCACTGCCTTTGCCACAGCTTGCATATTACAAACTGTGGCTGTCCAAAAACATAGCTTGTATGCAAGCTATCCACCGTCACAGCTTGCATGCAAGTTGCATGAACAACTTGCTTCTTTTAATAAAATACCTAAATCTAGAATGGCAGTTCCATATATGTCAATATCGCGTTACATACAGGTGATGCTTGTTATTAGAATGGAGGCTGAGATGGAACAAATAGAAAAAGAGTTGCAATAGTTATCAGTCATAAAGAAGGAAATGGCAGAAATGCAAGTGAAATTTAATAGTTCGATAACTACTTTGGCCTAAAGAGTGGAGGATTCATTTCATACGATTCTTTGGAACCACAATGTGGGAAGTAGTGCTCATACAGAATCTAGTTGTACTCATTCTAAGGTGGAGCTGAAATCGACAGTGAAGACAAATGCTAAAATTATGATAGAAAAAATGATAGAGAAAAAGTGGCAACTAAGGAAGATGGATCTCCCAACTTTCAAGAAAGAGATTCAAACTCATAGATATTCCAAGCTGAGCATTATTTCTCCGTCAACAAACTGATAGACACTAAGAAGTTGTGAGGTAGTAGGTGTGTGTTTTGATAGAGAAGCACAAGCATAACTATGGTTTAAAGAAAGAGAGAAGCCTTTTTCATCATAGGAGGAACTCAAATGTTTTAGAGATTTTTTAGGCCAGAAGATGAGTCAATCCTGCATAAGTTTTTTGCCATTCGACAAATCGAAATTGTTGTTGAATACTGTACATAATTTGAGATACATAGTAGTTACTGGCAAAATCAACCCAACAATGACAGTGGTGTTTGTGAATGGATTGGAGGAGGAGATTAAATTTTAATTGTTTATGCTGAATCTAGTAGGTTTTGATGGAAACAATGCAATTGGTGGGCCAAATTAAAAATAAAAACCAAATGATATATGCCCAACCTAGCCCAAAAAATATCCAGAATTTCCTTCAATCTCTTACAAACCAAACCAAAAAAAATAGTCTTTTGGACCCCTTCAAAGATGACCAGCCTAAATAACTCAAACCTACCCAACCAGAATGCATTAAGCCTTAACAACAAATATAAATCCTATAGAGTTGTAATTAGGAATCAAAATCGACTTAAACGAGTAGGAATTTGCAAAATAGTAGTATTGAATTTGGGAGAGCTCACAATTATGGAGGTTATCTAACTTTCACAATAGGTAGGACTAACATAATCTTTGGGCTCAAATGGTTGCTAACTTCAGGGATGATCGAAGATGATTGGAGGAAACCTACAATGACAATGACAATTAATATGAATGAGAAGAAGATTGTATTTAAAGAAGATCCTAGCTTAAGGCCTTATTTGGCAATCAGCTGATTGCATTAACTATTAGATGATACCTGATTATATCAACTAATTTGACCAGCTGATTGCATTAGTTGTTTATCATTTGATGTTTGATAAAATTAGTTGTTTAGTAGTAACTGTTTATGTGTAAAATGATTTATGAGGACACGACTTTAAAAAAATTTATAAGGGTATGAATATTATATATCTTAGTATTTTGTTCAATATTCTTATGGGAATTAGATTTTAGATATTAAATTATACAAAAATTAAGTTTATAACTCTAATAAAAAACATAAAACATATAATAATAATAATAATAATAATAATAATAATAATAATAATAATAATAATAATAATA
>JAOSBK010000001.1:5721822-5731835 GCA_027568895.1 Erythroxylum shatona | reverse complement strand
AAGTAGTAGCAAACAAAAGAAAAAAGAGAGAGTGAGGTGAGAGAGGAAAGAGAGAGAAAGAGAGATACAAAAATATTTTGTATATTTTTGGGTTTAGTTTTTCCTTGTAATTCTCCAGTTTTTCTTAATAATAAAAGTCTTCTATCCTTGCCCGTGGTTTTTACCCTAATTTGGGAGTTTTTCACGTAAAATCTGTGTACTCATTACTATTTTTCTCAATCCTATTTAGCTGCGAACCTGCTCTAATTTGGTCTATTTTCACAACAGTGTCTGTTGTAAAACTTTCATTGTTTCCTTCTCTTCACACGCTTTTGATACTTCTCTTTCATTTCTCAATTAAAAAATACCTTATAATTTGTTACCAGTTGATGTATGGAGGCCATTTAAAACTTTATTTGTGCTTGAAGCTAATTTAAATTTAGATAATTAAAAGCTTTGTCAAAATCAAATCCATGTTTATCATAATCAACTAACAAGCTTCGATAAGTTGCAAGAAAAAGAGTAACTGTTACTTAAAAGTCATCACTCATCAAAACTATTGAAAATTTGAAAGAAACTCTATCACCTCTTGGTAATCAATGAACCTGGCCCATATACATCCAAATGAAGAAAGTTTAAAGTAAATGAAATATAATAAGAAACGAATACCTAGAAGCCAAAACTCAATGCACACAGACAAAACAAAAGCATAAAAACAATAAAAACATATAAAATTGAATACCCACAAACAATCGAATACAAAAATTAATAGTTAAGTAAGAGGGAAAAAACCATATTTAACAAGTAAATAACCATACAAAAATTGCTCTTTCCAAGCTTTGCAAAAGTGAAACAAGAGGAGGAAGTAATAGTCCACAGAACAAAGTTTAATTTAACAACATCATCAAAATATATCAATAAACTAAACCCTAACTGGGAGGAGGCACTGGTCGTTTTGATCCACCCTTGCACAACAAACTTAACCATTAAACAGCGCCAATGATACAAGATCAAAATTACTTGCTCTACATTCTATAACATGGAATTTACAATTCCTGTTCTAAGAATCAATGATTAACGTAAAAATGAGGAAATCAGAGTGGTAATGAGAAGCAGTACTCCCTATACTATGTTGAAATACGAAGCCTTTGTCTATTTTTTCAACGTTAACCTTTTTTTGCAGTTTTCTCTCACGTGGTAGTTACAATTGCTATTCTTTGTTTTACGTGTACATATTCTAGATTGTTCTCATGATGAGGTGTAAATAATGAATTGTATTTTTCTTTTCTTAACAAGGCACAGAAACCTCATGCTTGTTCTGTATATATCGAATCTTTGTATTCTTTTACAGAAGAAGAAAAATTTTCCCAACCTACTGTTCTATTCTTCTACTATGTTTTCTTCTACAATGACAGAAAGCTAAATCTGTCCATTATCTTCCTATACGTAATCTGATCATGGTATCAGAGCCTACCTCTTGAATCTGCGTTTCTTCTACTTACCCCTGTTTAAACTTAATACCATTTTTTTGTTTGTTTCATCATAATGAAC
Organism: Erythroxylum shatona; assembly: GCA_027568895.1. NCBI lineage: Eukaryota > Viridiplantae > Streptophyta > Magnoliopsida > Malpighiales > Erythroxylaceae > Erythroxylum > Erythroxylum shatona. The sequence continues at coordinate 5,730,305 of JAOSBK010000001.1, read as the reverse complement.
AATGATGAAGTTGTTGACCCTATAAATAGAACTACAAACTTGATTCAAAATTCAAACGATCCTTTGTTTTTGCAAGGATCTGACAATCTTGGAATGGCCCTCGTAATTGCGTTGCTCAATGACAACAATTTTTTGACACGGAACAGATTCATGAAGAGAGCTCTAACAAATAAAAACAAATTGGGTTTTATTAATGGTAGCTTAGTGAAGCCAACAAATGAAGCTACTCGTTTGAAATGGAGAAGGGTGGATGAAATTGTTAGCTCATGGATAATCAGTTCTATGCAAAAGGAAATAGCAGAAACTTTCATCTACTCTACCTCTGCTAGAACACTTTGGCAAGAACTAGAGGAACAGTTTGGTGAAAGAAATGGTCCACAAATTTATCAAATTCAAAAACAGATTTCTTCTATGGAGCAAGGTAATTCTTCTGTTGTTATGTATTACAGTAAGATGAAGAAATTGTGGGAAGAACTGAATGTTCTATAGCCTATTCCCCAATGTTCTTGTGGCGCCATGAGAGGTTGTACTTGTAACGCTGCTGAAGATTTTCTAGACATTATGTCTCAGACTAAACTCATACAATTTCTTATGGGTTTAAATGAAAGTTATGACAATGTTAGGAATCAGAATTTAGTCCTGGAACCTATGCCGTCAGTTAATAAGGCTTACTCAATGATTCTGAGAGTAGAAAAACAGAAGAATGTACAAACAAATTTTTCAGAGAATGTTGAAATGAGTGCTATGGTAGTTAAAGGAGTGTGATCTGGAGCTGATACTAATAGAAGTACTTCTTATAAGAAAAGGGAATTACAAAAGAAGGATGATAGAAGTTGTGACTATTGCAAAGGAGGAGGACATACCAAGGATACATGGTTCAAACTTCATGGATATCCAGACTGGTATAAACAATTGAAGAAGGACAGAGCTGCAACTGCAAAGGGACGAGTCAACATGGTTAACAGTCCTTTTGAGGATAATCCCAATGATGACATAAAAGATTCAGTGAAGCAGTGGTCACCTGCAGTTGCAGAGATACTTCAGCAAGAGATTGCCAAGATTCTGAAGGGGAAGTAGGTGATAACAACAGAACAAATGAATTTTGTCCAGATCTCGAATTTTGTAGGTAATTATGTCCTAAAACCTGTATCTAATGAACTTAAGGATGAATGGATTGTGGATACTGGTGCAACTAACCATATATGTGCATTTAAATACTTGTTCACCTCACAAAAAACCTTAACCAGAAAAATTCTTGTTCACTTACCTGAGGGGACTGTTAAACAGGTCAAGTCATGCAGTGGTGTGGTTCTACATGATAGTATCAAGTTGAAAAATGTCTTATACATTCCTGGTTTTAAACACAACCTTCTATCCGTAAGTAAATTGGCTGAAACAGAATCCTTGTGCTGTAGTGTTTACCCGAAGTTTTGCATTTTTCAAGACCTAAAGACTAATAGAGTCCTTGGAGTGGGGAAGTTGAGGGGAAACCTATACATACTTGACCCCAGTTCTCAATCTTATACCTAGTAGAGCAAATGTTTGTTGGTTGAATAATATAATTGATGTCAATATTCCTACATGGCATCAAAGGTTGGGACATCCTTCAGTCATTGTACTTAAACATTTGCCTTTTATGAAAGAGATTGATATTTTTGTTGATTGCAACATTTGCCCTCTTGCTAAACAAACCAGATTGCCTTTTTCACAAAGCAATAGTAATGCTAACGACGTTCTTGAATTAATTAATGTTGACATATGGGGACCATATAAGCATCCTAGCATGACAGGAGCACATTATTTTCTCACTGTGGTAGATGTACATGGAAATTTTTTATGAAGAATAAGAGTCAAACTGCATCTGTTTTGAAGAATTTTGTCATCATGGCTAAAAACCAATTTGAGAAGTCAGTAAAGAAAGTTAGAACTGATAATGGATTAGAGTTTATGGGGGAAAAATGTCAATAGATTCTCAAGGAGTTTGGGATTATACATGAAAAAACCTGTATCTACATACCTCAACAAAATGGGAAAGTAGAGAGGAGACATAGATCTATACTCCAACTAGCAAGATCCTTAATGTTTCAATCTAGCATTCCAATAAAATTTTGGGGGGAAGCCATTTACATGCCACTTTTCTTTTGAACAGACTACCTACAACCATCTTACATTGGAAGACCCCCTATGAGATTCTGCACAAAAAAGAGCCTTCTTATGATAACCTTAAAAGCTTTGGATGTTTATGTTTTGCAACGAATACCTTACCACACAAGGATAAGTTTTCTCCGAGGGCTTTTAGGAGTGTTTTCTTGGGGTATTCACCAGGACAAAAGGGTTTCAAGCTTTATGATCTAGACAATAATAAGATGATTGTTTCCCGAGATGTTACATTTCATGAACATATTTATCCTTTTACCACTAAAGAAGATTATGTTGTTATGGTCCCAAATAGCCAAATTCCTTTGCCTATCATACCTGATACCTCAAATGAGTTCATGGAGGAGGTTGTTATAGGTGATAATCCTATTTAACATACACACACAGAGCCTGAAAATGATGATGATCAGTTACAAACTAGTATTTCACCCTTACCTTCGCCCACACCTGAAACAATACCTATTAGACATAGCACAAGATTGAGAAAACCTCCAAGTTGGATGAATGACTATGTGTCAAGCGTTGAATATGATAAATCAAGCTACCAAAAACCCCTACATATCAATAAATTAACCAAATACACTCCCTCTACCTAGCTATACATTGTACCGAAACACTTATCAAATGCATATATATGTTTTGTTGCCAATTTATTTGAAATGCAGGAGCCAAAATCATACCAGGTGGCAAAGGTCAATCTAGAATGGGCAAAGGTCAATCTAGAATGGGTAAAAGCTATGCATGAAGAGATTGAGGTTTTATAGAGGAGTGAAACATGGGAAATCACTGACCTACTAGCAGGTAAGAAGCCTATAGGATGCAAGTGGGTATTCAAAGTGAAATTAAAGGAAGATGGGAAAGTTGACAAATTCAAGGAAAGGTTGGCGAAAAAGGGTTACAATCAAGTTGAAGGAGTAGATTTTCATGAGAGTTTTTCACCTATGGCTAAGGTAGTGACTATCAGAATTTTCTTTGCCATTGTCGCATCCAAGTCATTGAGTCTACACCAACTAGATATTAACAACGCATTCTTGCATGATTATATGGATGAGGAAGTTTTTATGGAATTACCTGAAGGATATGACAAGGCTAAACCAACTCAAGTTTGCAAACTAAGGAAGTCATTATATGGACTTAGACAAGCCTCTAGACAATGGAACACAGAAATGACGTCAAAATTGCAGGAGTATGGTTTTAAACAATTATATCATGATAATTGCCTCTTTATTCTCTCAATGTCAAATATATTTCTAGCTTTGCTAGTTTATGTGGATGATGTGCTGATTACAGGAAATTCCCAAAAGGAGATTGCAACAGTGAAATCTTTTCTGAATGATAAGTTTACTATCAAGGATCTTCAACATGCAAAATATTTCCTTGGTATTTATGTCAACCAAAGGAAATATGCTCTAGATTTGATTCAAAATGCAGGGCTGATGGGAAGTAAGCCTACTGCTACACCATTAATGAAAGGACACAAGATGAACATTGATGATGGTTATACTGATAGTTAATGAGAAGATTACTCTATTTGGGATATACAAGACCTGCTTTGGCTCATGCTACACAACAACTTAGCCAATACGTACATGATCCTAGACAACTTCATTTGAAAAATGCTCTACATGTTTTGAGATATATGAAGAACAATCCCTCCTTAGGACTGTATTTTCCAACAAAAAATTCATTGAGATTAGAAGCCTTTTGTGATGCAGATTGGGGCTCCTATATTGATAGCAGAAAGTCATTAACAAGATACTGCATTTTTCTAGGAAATTCACTTGTTAGCTGGAAAACGAAGAAGCAAACAACAGTGTCGAAATCCTCAGCTAAAGCAGAGTACAAGTCCATGGCGTCAACAGTATGTGAATTGCAATAGATCTCCTATATCCTGAGAGATTTCAAATCTCAAAATCTATTCCTATACCTCTTCACTGTGACAATCAGGCTGCATTACATATCACAGCTAATCCAACTTTCCATGAAAGAACAAAACATCTGGATATAGATTGTCACATTATGAGGGAACAATTCAAGCTAGGTTTCATTTCACCGAGAAAAATTTCATCATCTCAACAATTGGCAGACTATTTTACAAAGATTCTTAGTGCTCCATTATTTAACAAGCTAATCTCCAAGTTAGGCCTTTGTGATTGTTACCGAGCCTTAACTTGAGGAGGGGACGTTAAAATATGAAGCCTTCGTCTATTTTTTCAACGTCAGCCTTTTTTTGCAGTTTTCTCTCACATGGTAGTTACGATTGCTATTCTTTGTTTTAGGTGTACATATTCTAGATTGTTCTCGTGATGAGGTGTAAATAATAAGTGGTATTTTTCTTTTCTTAACAAGGCAGAGAAACCTCTTGCTTGTTTTGTATATATCGAATCTTTGTATTCTTTTACAAAAGAAGAAAACTTTTCCCAACCTACAGTTATATTCTTCTACTCTGTTTTCTTCTACAATGACAGAAAGCTAAATCTGTCCATTATCTTCCTATACGTAATCTGATCATACCATGCAGTTGACACATGACAGTCTCGGGCATTAAGGTCTCAACGCAATTGTTATCCATCAGAAGAATCCCCCTAAACAACTGCTTAAGTAAAAGCAAATGAAATTAAATGCATTACACAAATAACTCAACCAACATTAAATTTCCACAACACATTCAATAAACCACAAAGAAAAATAATACTTGATAGCCCCTCAATTCTATGGATGCAGAAGGCGGGCATGAACATAGAAAAATGAAAACCAAGTCGAAACAGACTACAAACGATAAACTTGGATAGTATTGAAACCATTTGATCATCAATCTCTAGTTATAAGTAAGCTCATAAAACAAATGTAGAACATGGGCATAACCAAAAAAACAAACAAACAAAGAAGCAACCTAGGCAGTGAGCACAACAGCGCCCCCAGCCTCCTTAATCTTCTGCTCAGCAATCTTTGAAACAAGCTTAGCCTTAACAACAATAGGCTGGTTCAGAGGCAAAAACCCCTTACCAAGAACCTTAAAGTAGCCGAACTGCGTGACATCGATCAAGGGAACGTTGTCCTTGGAGGCCCTGTCCTTAACGTCCTGTGGGATCATAGACCAGAGCTTGTCGATGTTGACAATGGGCGAATACAACTTGTTTCGAAGCTTGTGGAAGTAGCGCATACCCACTTTCCCGAAGTACCCAGGATGGTACTTGTCGAAGAGTATCCGGTGGTGGTGCATTCCTCCGGCGTTACCCCGCCCGCCCGGGTGCTTCCGGTGCTTTCCTATACGACCATGGCCGGCACTCACGTGGCCTCTCTTCTTGCGGTTCTTCTTGAAGCGGGTCGTCATAGAGAGATGCTACGGAGCCGACGAAATGTGGAAGTGTGGCTCGGTTTTGGTGGGATTTAACTGGAGAGGACGAGTAGGGTTTTGTTTTGCGTTTGGACCGTTTTGTCCTCTAGGGTTTGGGATCAAATCCTGTGTCAATAATTTACAACATTTTCAAAATTGGAGCAAATCGACCGGTTCAACTTGAATGATTAGGAACTAAACACCTTTCTAATTTAATTTGTTATAATAATCTGTTTATATATAATTAAAACCAATGAGCTAATAAATTCATTGTTTTGCTATGTCCACTATATATATATATATATATTATAGCAATTGATTTCATATCTCCCAACAAATTTGTAATTTATTATACTCTTTTTGATTTTGTGGATAAATTACATGATTATTGAAAGCTTTCACCAAGCATGATTGATAAGAGAAATAAAAACTCTGGAAGGAATATATTATTGGACATTTGACTTAGGTTCTTAGAAAGGGTTAGGATATGCAATTTCATCATCCTTTTTAGTATCTTCTAATACACAGGCAGGTTGTTTAATAAGTATGGCAAGTTGGTAGTTAGGTTGAGGAGGGTGTTCTCTTTTAAGTTCCAACATATTTTCTTTTCTTATTAACTATTGTGTGCTTTTTGGCTTTTCTTCCTCTTTAAGTTAGGCAAATATATTTTGTTTTCAAATAAGAAAATGAATGTTTTGTTTTGGTCCATCGTAACGAAAATTTTGTTTGATTTCATTTTTAGGTAGTTCCTTTCCTTAAAATAAAAATAAAGTCAAGCTAGATGTCAAAAGTGCTTATTATTATTCCATCTCATTATATCATCCCTAATTAACATAATTTTAACAATTCATATTGTTTCAATTGACCTCACGTTTACTTTAAAACAAGATTAAAGTACATCAAATATTGAAACTATTCTCAAAATACATTGATGTGCATTCTTAGAAAAAGGTCTTAATTTTGTGTACATAGACTTGGATTTTCATGTTCTTAGTAACAAATATAAGTAGGTTCTTACTTAATCTCTGTCAGTTATTTTATTATTTCTTTTAGAGTAAATTACATTAGACCCCTTTTGATTTGCACTTTTTCACTTTATTCTATACTTTCTAAAAACTATCATATGCCTATTTAAAGTTTAGTTTTATTTCACAACCCCTAACGTAATTACTTGTTAGAAAACCTAACGAAAAATACATGAACAACATCATGTAGCTTTAGTAGTTATTACTTGACATAGCACAAGTCATAACTGTTCCATATAACATATGATCTTGGTTGCTATCGTTACCTAAAGTCATGACATTGACTATATGTGCACTAAATTGATTTGGGCATTATGTCTTCCAAACTACACAAAGTCATGTGTTAAATGTCATAAATATGACAGTTGTTATATCATATAACATCTAATTAAACCACTTGCCCATTTTATGTTAGAAACCTACAGAGAATAATGTTAGGGAGTATTAAATGTTAGGGGTATATGACAGATAACCAAAGAGCTTATTGTTATTAACCCCTTTCCTAGTTAAAGCAATTTACTTTTTTACTAAGAATTGCTCCTTAAACATGATATATCCTAATATGTTATCCCACATAGATTGCAATGTCACCAATATAACTTAAAAGTTCATATTACATTTATAATAATCGATTCCATGAGAATAAAAATAATAAATGGTCTTGCTTTTTCTATTGTTATAACCTAACCTACAATCTATAGAATTTGAATGAAATTGTAACTTAAAATGAAGATTTGAAGTAACTAAGAACATATACGACTGTGTACAATAACTCTATAAGTCTCTGTAATTATGTGAAGATTGAATAATTTTAGTTTTAGTCGTATGGAGTTATACGCTAATATATACGACTGTGTATGTTGCCTGTGTAAATCTCTGTGCCCGTGTGAAATCATGAATTCAAGTGTTTTTTATTATATACGATCTTCAATATGCCTGCGTATTTTTTGCTATAAAAGGACATTAGTAGAGGCAAAATAAGGGAGCTAAGTTTTTAATAGATGTTAAGTCGTGAGACATATTCAAAGATGATAGTTTTGATCAAAGGAAGAGGAAAACACAAAGAATACTTAAAGTGACTTGATAGAAAGCTACATATAATCCAACCTTGTAAGAAGATCCAATAGAAGAAATAGGGAGATTTACAATTATGATTTCTTTGTTGTCTATTAGTTTTTCGATATATTTGTTATTGATTTCATTTTCTATGAGTAACTAAAGTTGTCTAGTGTCTAGGAGTGATGAAAACTAATTTGTGATAATAATATGATTTAATATTTTATTCAATGCAGTCATATTGACTGATTTATTACAATTCAATTATGTATTTTATTCTTGCTTTAATATATCCAGAATATTAGTGCATAATTTGATTTCATATGATTGAGATTGAGAAATCTTTTTGTATGAATAACTTTATCATAATTGGAAGGGGTTGCATACAAACCTAGAGATAAGCCGATATAAATCATCTGGGTTAGGGTCAATGTAGCGCCCCCTTACCGCAGGGTACCCACCGGAACGCCCGAAGGTTATTCCGGTGCATATCCTACGATGAGGGCACGCTACGATCGATCACTACATTCTCTTCAGATGGCATAGTGTCACAATTTACTTAAAAGCATCATAAGAAGATCACAATATTTTAAAACCAACTTTTTAATTCCTCATTGCATTTCACAAAATCGAAGTCTACATTGACTTTCAACATTATCCATATGTACATCATTAGAAACCTAATACAATAGTACTACATGAATGAGGAAAGTGCATCAGAGTTATCTAAACCACCCAAAAGAACCCCAGCTGACCGACCTTTGAGCCATGACCTCTCTCACCAATCGCAATCTACCCGGCTGGTAGAGCCTCTTTAGTAATTAGAGTCGCCTCTCGGTCCTGAAAAGACAACGTTGCAATTTTGATGAGTTTTGCGAACTCAATGAGTGAACCATCATTGATGAGTT
>JAOSBK010000001.1:5699666-5712150 GCA_027568895.1 Erythroxylum shatona | reverse complement strand
ACACAATACATATACTAACACACTCATTCAAGTTCAATTAATATTTCTAAATTCCACTCAAAAATCGGGGTCCAACAAGAATGCTTTAGCCCCCTCCAAGAATGTCCCAGCTGAAACCCCTTCACTCTCGCTACTATTCTATTTTCTAATTATTGTTGGTCCACTTTATTGTTCTCATCTTTATTTAAAACAAAAGCACCTATTAAAGTTGTTTGCGCTGCGTCTTTTACTACTCTTCTTGTCTTCTCCTACTATGCCAAATTTTTGACTATTGACAACTACTAGCGTGTAACGCTTCTCCTGCTGTCATTTTGCTTCTTCATCTACTGTTGAAACAATTAATCCAAATGCTTCCCATTAAATTTGAACTCACTTTCTTGCACGAGACATGCATAACCGTGAGCAACTTTAGTTTATTTTCTTTGTGTTTTCATTTCTTGTCTTCTTCTTGTCTTTATTTGCTCTAAACTTCTTCTTGCTCCAAGAAAACAAGTTAATGTAAATCTTTAGAAAATTACCTAAATTTTATGCTTTCGACTCGCTTTAACTTCTTTGCTTCAAATTGTACCTAAAATTACATATGATTCAAAGTGAGTATCCTGAGCAATTTCATGTCATTACTTGTTAAGTGTTATAAAATGATATCATAATCAATTAAGCACTTATCAGGGAGCAAATGAGGGTAAAGGGAGAAAGTGATTAAGGTTGAATTGTCCAATCTATAAAGCAATAGTGACCATAGCTAAAAAAAAGGTAATAAAGATTCTCCGCTAGGAAAAGAAATTCAAAATTAGTTCCAAAGATAGAAAAGGTAGGTAGCGTCAAAAATAAGTGACAAGAATAACCTTGCAAGAAAGAGCAGTTAAAAGCAAGGTAGTAGGTAAGATAGTGGAAATGAAAGTTGGAGATGACAAAAGGGAACCAAAAGCAAATAGTAGGAAGAGTAAAAAGCAAGAAGGAGAAAGGCATTAAGAAGCAAAAGAATCATCATACAAAAGCCCTATGTTGTTAAAAAAAAAAAGCTCTTATTTCTCTCTCTAACATACAAAAATGCATTTACTTTATGATCCCAACTTTACTAAATTGTTAAAAGCATGAAAGATATTTAACATAGAGATTATATATTTTCATTTTGTTACTTAATAACCATAGCATTTTAAATTAAAAAGTGTGTTAAAAATTCACAACGTATGCTATGTGCAATTTGATACATTAAAGGTTAGAAGTAAGGTTTAAATTATATATTTTTATATTACCTTAGTATCAAAAATATTTTTCAATTCTAACCTTATTTTAAATATCTTATTATGAAATTGTATGTATTAAAAAGTTTAATCTTGTATTATAATAATTAAGTTATGTCAAAATATATTTATTTTACGTAATTTACACTAATCATATATATCATAAGTACATATGTTCTATCAATCTTAAATGACAACATTTGTGGAAACTTTCTCTTCTATTGACTTCACCAATATATCTTGCCAAGAAATTTTTTATATATGAAAAGAAAAGAAAATATATTAAATATAAATGATGAATTGGACTCGTTAGTCAGTTACAAATAAAATGATAAAAAATTTATACAACATGAAGCTATTGCTTTTGAATAATTAAGACTATATATGACATAATATCGCAAAATAATTTCAAGATGGTCATAAATTTATAATGATTTAAAATGTATAATAACTATTTTAAATTTAAATTGTAATTTATCTTGTAATAAATCAAAATTTGTTATTTATTCTACAAGAATTTGTATGTCAATTATATGCTAACTGAGATTTTTTTAAAAAAAAAGAAAATCATATGTGAGAAAGCTTCAAAGAGCATTCTCTTTAAAAATTGGCTGTTTGTTTTTAAGAAGTTTAACTTAGAATTCAAAAATATATATCCTATGCTTAGTCTATATACATCTATTTACTAGATGTGCATAGGCTAACCCCTAAACTTCATCACAATATAGTCGAAATCGTCAATCCTACACAACAGTTCATTTATTGAAATTTTTGGATCCATCAACTTATCACATTAGTTGATGGTCTTTCACGAATTTGAAGGTGTAATGAAATGGAAGTGGAAGACTCAAAATAAAATAGTGAAAAGCAAGTTTATCCTAGAAAGCTTCATTTTAGTCATAACGGTTGGGGTCAATCGTACAAGAACATTTCATGGTCTCAATATTTAAATGATACAGGCATGATTACACGAATCCCTCCACAGAAAAAGGAAATTGTTGTTTCAGGAACAGTTTTCTATTGATTTGACGTGTTTCAGGAAAGGGACTAGACGCCTATCTCACTCAATCAGTATAACACTTCCAAATTTGCATCCTCCAACGTCCAAAGGGGACGTTTTCGCTACTTTAGATTGCTTAAACTAGTCACTAATGAGCCTATCCAAAACCAAGCTTTCTTATGCGACTTCTCCTATAAATGGAAATCCTAGCATGTTTCAATGCTCATATATCCTTTCCAATCCAATTCCATTCTATACAAACACAATTATGGCTTGTAAGATTTTAGTAATTGGTATCGCTTGCTTGATGTGCAAGGTTCTAATTATCCCCTCCCATGCCCAAAACTCTCAGCAAGACTACCTTAATGCCCACAATGTGGCAAGAGCACAAGTTGGTGTTGCAAGCATTACATGGAACAGTACCGTGGCAGACTATGCACTGAATTATGCCAAAACAAGGATTGCTGACTGCAGCCTCACGCATTCTGGCGGCCCGTACGGTGAGAACTTGGCCAAAGGGAGTGGATCATTCTCCGGCACAGCTGCAGTAAACTTGTGAGTAGCAGAGAAGAGTTGTTATGACTACAATTCCAACTTTTGCGTTGGTGGTCAGTGCCTTCACTACACTCAAGTTGTCTGGCGAAACTCAATCCAGGTAGGGTGTGCCAGGGTCCAATGCAGCAATACTTGGTGGTTCGTCATTTGCAACTATAATCCCCCTGGCAACTACGTTGGTCAGAGTCCTTACTAGATCACCACTTAGCTGCCTGTATTACATTTATCATATGTATTTATCATAAATGTCTAAGAATCTCACTACATTTGATGTTTACAATAAATGGCGTACCATGTAATAAAAATGTCATTTTGAGACCTAGCATGGGAACCCTCTAAGTTCGTCATTTTTAATTTAGAAGTTTGGTGACTTTGATGTCAAAATATGTAAGGTGGATTAATGATGATTTGAGCATTACAACATGCGATGCTAATGCACTATTTCTATTATTTGCTTCGTAATAGCTAATTCCCGTGTTGTGCAATAGTTTCTGCACAAGCTAAATATATTTGCTGCTTCAAACCTAAAGCCTTTTTCTTTTTTGTGCAGCTGTAATTATTCTTCTAATAGAATGGAAAAGGAATATTCATTATAAGTTACTTAGCAAATTTTATGATTAATCACTTTGCTTTACTTGGTATTCCTAATTAAATTTGTGTTTTGGGAAGCAAGTACAATAGGATTAGTATTAGCAGTGGTCAATATTAACAATCGTCAACTGTAGAGATTTGCTTACCATATTTAGAACCATTGTTTAAGGATTAATTTATGTTGATTGTTTTCTCCTTAATTTCATAGCTAATTCAAGCTCTTTCTTTCCTGTATATAAGAACATTATTCATATGTAAAGAAAGATAATAGTTGAGTAGCTCTCACATTGCATTTTAGCAATTAGGCTCCAATTTCATGTCAAATTTCCATCATCCATTTATTTTAAAATTAGGACTTCTGACCACTTAATGCATCAAGCACCCTTCAATTTTAAGAGAGCTAATTAATACACTACTCATAATCTAGGTCAAATATTTGTAGTTTGATAAAAATCACTCAATTTAGGATATTTCATATTTATTTTAGTGTACGTCATTTTCAATTTAGCAATGAAAATACATTTTAGCATTAAATTTATAGGCTTCTCTTTTATACTTTTTAATATAATATACATAAGATCGTTATGAAAGAGTTGTTTTAAGTCAATGCACTTGAATATGTCTAAGATCTTCAATCGTTATTAAACTGGGTCCTTGTAGTTTAACCCTTTCTTCAGTACAGGTAGTCTAGGATGCCCTCATATAGTAAGTAAAAACGGCAAGATCAATACAATTTCTACATAGAAAGGGAAACGTGCAGGAGGGTACAGAAAGCGCAGGCTTGTTAGAGTTCTCCTTTCCCTTCAGGGCCTAGGACTGCAAGTGTGTTATTTAAGTTAATAACAACTCGATCGTTTAATTTACTCCAAAATCAGGGAGTGATTAGTTTGCAAGTTTTGACTTATCAACTCATGATCTAAACTTTAGTGGATCTCACAAAAAGTTTCATCTTTTTGTATTTGAAGAAAATATTTTTTTGGTTGCCCACGATGTGTCTTAGGAGAGTCCCAATTATAGGAAGGCACCTTTAAGCTATCCATACTCAGACTAATCCTCATTCGAACTAGATAGGTCCCTTGCAGGATACAAAACTCTGGCATCAAATTTTAAATAGCATCAATTATCAACTGATATAGTACGAAAAGTTTCCGTGGTATAGGGAGGCCACGGCGGAGCAATTCCAACGCCACACATGGTCAAAAGGGTCTATTCTTTGGAACAAGAACTTCACAAAATAAGTCTTCGATGGGCGAATAGAAGGAGATGATTGTATTATTGGAAAAGAGTAGCCGAGTCGTTATTGATTAAATAATCTTTCTAATTTTATTTTCACCCTAAAATAACGCCATTTTTTGGGAATTGATCCTTTTAAAATAAAAATAAGATTAGAAAAAGATAAGAACTTGATGCCCTATTTCCAATTACAATGATGCAGGATCAATTCCTGATCTTGATGTTCTGGTTGCAGAGTTCTGATCTCGTGGATTAGGTTTTTTCCTTGGTATACCTAAGGATGATGTGATCCAACTTGTAAAGTACCATTGAACATTGTGATTCAATCAAGGAGTTGCTTAAATTCGATCTACTTTTCATTTTGTACTATTCCATATAAAAGTGGAAGTATAAAAAGTCAAACTACTATGCTATATTCTCTCTCAAGTTACTTGGCACTTCAATTTTATCAGGAGATTTATTTTGAATTATAATTTAATCGGTGATTTTAATATATTTTTTGCCAATTGAATTAAATTTATGAATGTAAATTTTAGGTAAACAATTAGTAATTAATTATAATAATTATTTATAGAATTATTTAATAAGATTAATTTGAAATTTATTACTTATGTTAAAATGTTAGAATTTTGTGAGAGCTTTTCCATTAAATATATTTATTTTTATCTAATGTTTTCTTTATTTAGACAACTCTATTTTATGTATTTCAACATACTTTCCTTTTTAATCACTAATTTTTTAGCAATTTTTCTTCTCTCGTGTTCATCAATGCTGACATAATGATTCGCGACTTGACATCATCATTCACTGAATATCAATTTGTTCAATTTTGATATACATGGTTATTGATTTTTTTAAAATTCTATCTTCAATATATTTTGCCTGAAATTTTAATGCGTAATGTTTTATTATTTTATGCTTATCATATACAAATGTTAAATGAAATTGAAAACGATCTAGAAGGGGGGTTGAATAGATCTTTTAAACTTTTTCGCAAAGTGTTACAAAAAACAGAAAATTAGAACACACAAAATAAACAATCAAATTTGAAATGTAAAAGAGTAGAAGAGAAGGGTAGAGAGGCAAACACAATTTTTATAGAGGTTCGGTGCTAAGACCTACGTCCTCTACCTAAGCTCCCACTTATGATTTTGGCAAAACTCTTTACTACACACTTTTTAGTTCAGTGTGAACTCTTCCAATACAATTTGACTTCCGGCTCAAGTTATACCTTACAATCGATTTGTTTTCCCGCACAAATCCTACATTCCAAGTGATTCTCCACTAATCACTCAACTCGCAATGACAATAATAGAAATTGAAGCTGTAAATCTTAGTACAGCTGAGTACAATTCAGAACAAGCTAAGAGCAAATTGATGATAAATTGGAACTATAGTAGTATGCTTTGCTTTGGACTTGTGTATACGATCCTTTGAAGTTCCTTCAATTTATTTACAGGCTTCAAGTTATTTCTAGACGTTGTAGAATTCTTCTAGCCGTTGTAGATTGTTCCTAGCCGTTGTATGAAGATTTTTGTTCCGTTTGTAATCAATTGACTCAGTCAGATATGTTCAGCTGTAACTGATAGTCGACTAGTCGGTGTGCAATAGTCGACTAGTACATTATAGTCAACTTGTCTTCAAGGGATAGTCGTCTAGTACCAACGTTTTTCATGAATCTTTTTGCTCCGCTCTTCGAATAGTCGACTAATGTGATGATAGTCGACTAGTGCACTTATCCAACTGATTAATAGTCGACTTGCAACATGCTGGTCGACTTGTCTTGGCACGAACTGACAGATCTGATTGTCTATAGTCGACTTACAACTTGATAGTCGACTAGTACTTAGCTCCAACGTACATATCTCACATAATCTTCAATCTAATTTGTTGAGATGCTGATTTGAATTTATCTGGATGTTGTTTATCTCTTACATGTTGAAGATATGCTTGATTTGTACAAATCTTTTATTTTAATTTCAATCCAAATACTTGAAATTATTTCTTAACCAATTATATAAATTTTATTATTATCTAAACATAGAAGAATTTAATTTGTCAACCTCTATTGGTCCAACAAAAAGGAGCATCTTTCTATTGAAATTTTCAATTAGATCAAGGAACAGAACATGTTTATGAGTAAGACTCCGTGTTAAAGCATGATGCTAATCTCGTAGGCAATGTGCTTTGGGGATTCAACTTTGACTTATCCCATGCTCTCCCTGTATACATAGACATATTCTTTATTATTTAATTTATTTAACTTCTAACAAAATTATATCGCCTTAATAGGGAACAGAAATGAGCACCACATAGCACAAGCTCTTGAAGCTCTTACAACGTTACTAGACACAGCAACCTTGGTCCTTGATGAAGCCTCCCCTACAGACCCCTATCAACTGATGAGGTTGATACAATGACAGATTTCCAATTTGCTTTACAGGCCTAACTGAGTGCATAGCCCAAAACCTAAACCATGCAAAGTGCACGAGATATGTGGCCGTGTAACAGCATCTGGTACTCATCCAAAACATTATAATAATAGTTGAAAATGAGGTCATTTAATAAAGTATTCTTTCTATAAAATAATTGATTTTAGTATCCAAAGGTCAAATATTGGACAATCTCGTTGTATTTAACCGTGCAGTTCACAAACATCCTCAAATTTTTAGGTCAGCCAATCGAAATCTTTGGATCACCCTTCAAACATACACTCATACAAAAGATCTGAAATTACCAGTGGAGAGCAATTGTAAACTCAAACTGGTTTTTGTTGAACGAATTCTCAAAAGAATTAATTCATAGATGGGCATGGAGGAGGTCGGTCTTCGTAACTTATGGAAGGTAATAGAAAACTATAAACTTATGGAAGGTAATAGAAAACTATCTTATTGCAAACAGAGGAAATGGAAAACGGGGTGGAAGATGACGTGCCTATGACGCCTAACACATGCCTCGTGATGTTCCCCGTCTCGGTGGTGCTGTCGTGCTGACTCCAGATGCAGAGAGTATTGGCGTGCATTTGTGGGTTAGTTACACTGCCACTGTTGTTTACGACTTTCTTTTGATTTATTTCAGTTAAAGTTGCATCTTTTCTATTACCTCCTCTATCTCTGAAACCCAACACCTGAAATGAAAAAGCATAACCTTTCACTCCCTTCATCTGAATCTCCGCAGCAATGAAGGTTCCTCCTATTTCCACTTCATTTTACCACAGCTTATTATCCTTGAGTATTTGAATTTTCTACTTTTGATTCATTCCCTTGAACAATTTTCTTCCTTTTCTCTTTGCTTTTGGTTTTAATCACAGGCAATGCCAGTGGGACTATGGTCGGTTTGGCTATATGGGTTTGTGCTTATCGGTCTTTCCTTTTATGCCACTCAGATGTTACCTTCCTTTGTCGAGAACAAGATCCGAGTTCCCATCTTCCGTCAGACAGCTTCCGAAGAGCAAGATAATCCAGAAATCACAATATTGTCGGCACCTGAACCTTTTACTGGTCCGGTTGGGTTCAGACAGAGTATTGCCATTCGCTCATGGCTCGGTTTGTCCCCTCAAATTAAAGTGGTACTGTTTAGTCAAGACCCTTCTGTTGCGTTATTTGCCAAGCTCTTTGGCTCCCGAGTCTTGGTTGATTCCACCATCGATTTCACGTAAGAGTCCGTTTCCTTGGTTTTGGAAGTCAATTACTAGAAGTTTTATATAAGCCGTATTCTTTACTCCTGCAATGATGTCTCTAGGTTCCTTGGTACTCCGTTCTTTCATTCCATGGTGGAGAGATCACGAGGGTTGGCAAAAGATATAACCGTTTTTATCAACCCTGAAACTATTCTTTTGGCTGATTTTATTTCCACATTAAATTACGCTAACAATATTGACGAAGACTGGCTTCTAATGGCATATTTGAGAAACGTTTCATATTTCCCTTTCCAATTGGATGATGCTGGAAAGCATTGGAATAGAGAGGATGGTAAACGGATGAGACTTCAGGAGGTATCTCGAATCCTGTTTCAAACTGAAGTTAATCAGCTTGTTTGGAGCAACATGTTTAACACCATTCTTAATTACATCAGTTGCAGGAAATAATTCGCTACTGGCCGTTGAATTTATGTGAGGACAGAATGCTTATAGCATGGAATAGCAGAAATGTGCCTTTACATTATGGCGTACTTCCTCCTTTTTTGTATGGAAAAGGGATTCACAACCATTGGATCATTAATGAGGCTGTGTCATCTGCACTGAGGATTGTGTTTGACGCCAGTTGGGCCATCTCGAGCTTTGCAGCAAACGATCTTGAATATTGGTCTAATAGGTCAGTCAAAGGTTCCACTGTTTCGGGGATCATAGAGAGAAGTTGGGAGGGTGTTAGCAATTCCCATCTTGGTGCTTTTTATGGATCATTATTTTTCCATGAAGTTAACCATACTAGCCTTGTAAAACTCTTCAAGTGTAAGGGACAGTATGTTTTTTTTGGCATAAGTGAAGATGCGGCTGATCCATTTGAATATCAGAGAATAAGATTACGAAGTGGAATAATTTTGCAGTCCTGGATAAAGAAAAAATTTATGGCTTGTCTTGCTGATATTCAATTACAAAACAGAGTAGAAAACTGTTCTTTAAAAGATCAGCTGATCTTCTCACCACACCCAAATTTTCCATTTTCCTTGCTCTCACTTCTACCTAAGGTTGCAGACAAGAATAAAACGGTTATCCTTGCTGTTGCTGGATACAGTTACAAGGATATGCTAATGAATTGGGTCTGCAGGTTGCGCCGTCTCCTGATCACAAATTTCTTGATTTGTGCTCTTGACCATGAAACATATCAGTTTTCTATATTGCAGGTACTTTTGATTCATCATGTTTTGTAAATTTTCCAATTCCTCATTTTTGCTCATTGATAATCAAACATTGGGGTCATTTCTTGTTTCATTGTCAACTATTTGGATTAGTTCAAATGGACTAAAAGTTTTTGCTTATCACAAGTATATTCAAGGTTTGGTAACTAAACCATACAACTTAAAGTGATGCTTTAGGGACAAGAAATGTTTTTGACTTTTGTAATGGCCTTAAATATTGGTCTCTCTTTGGGTGAAATCTATTGAATCTGAAATCTACTGTGGTTGAAAAGAAGAAGATGGAAACCAAAAGCTTGTCTTTAGATTTTATCATGTTGTTCTATTATGCTAGTGGTGAAATACCTTGACAACTAGGATATCGGATTGGCCTCCTAGGACATGCTTGCTTGCATGTATGATTTGATTTTCTTTTTTCCCCAGGGCTTGTCTGTTTTCCATGATCTGTCAGTTCCTAGTAATATCAGCTATAACGATTGCCATTTTGGAACAAAATGCTTCCAGAGGGTGACGAAAACAAAATCAAGAATGGTCCTAAAGATATTGAAGATGGGGTACAATGTACTGCTGAGTGATGTGGATGTGTATTGGTTTCGAAATCCATTGCCTTTACTCTATTCTGTTGGTGCTGCATTCCTTGTGGCTCAGTCTGATGAGTACAATCTTACAGGTATTCATCTAAGTATCCATACATTGATATTAATTCCTTTCGAATGTCTTAGAACCATGAACTGCCTATACGTTTGAGGATTCAGGAGGAACTATTAATTAAATAAAATTATCTGGTTGAGCATGGTTGCAAGTTGCTAATTTTCTTTTATTCTGCCATGGACATTTCAGTTTTAAATTGTTGATGGAAAAATATTCAGTTTTACTTCATTCCATCTGCAGGACCTATAAACCTACCAAGGCGCTTGAACTCTGGCTTTTATTTTGCTCATTCTGATGGATCAACAATTGCAGCCTTGGAAAAGGTGGTGAAGCATGCAGCAACTTCAGGCCTCTCTGAGCAGCCAAGCTTTTACGACATATTGTGTGGAGAAAATGGAGTCAATCGTATCAGTGATGATAGGTGCATGGAACCTGAAACAAATTTGACTATCCACTTCTTGGACAGAAATCTCTTCCCTAATGGTGCTTATTTGGACATATGGCTGAAAAAAAATGTTAAAGCAGCTTGTATGGAGCAGGGGTGTTTCATTCTTCACAATAATTGGATCAATGGGCGGATTAAGAAGCTAGAACGACAGGTATTATCTGGTTTATGGGAGTATGATAGTAGCAAGAGGATGTGCCAACTGAACTAGCATATTGTCACAATTGTTGGATCAGCTTTTCTTCCATCCCTGGAACTTTGGTTTTTAGGGTTACGAATATAGAAGTGGACATTCTATCATTTCTATTACCCCAATTGGGTCCGGATCTTGGTTTCATCTCATACAAATGGAGCAGAATACTAAACTAGAAGTTGTCGGCCATGTCCACCCTGGCAAAGCATCATAACATTAAATGTGTAACATGAGGACTACGCATCTTGCATTTTCAACCAGATTTATCATGACGAAAACTTGGATTTGAAAGCTTTTTGCTGCCAGTTGTGCTGAATAGCTTCACTTGGCTTTTAGGCCTAAATCAGGTCAGCAGGAAGGACTCGAGAAGGACATAGGATGTAGGAGGAGCTTCTGTGTTACTGGAATTATGTCTGTCATTAAAGGACTATTCTGTCAGGATAGTACGTGCTGGTGGAAGAGTAGAAAGATATCAATAAATTGTTCCTGCATCTCAGCTAGTGGAAGAGTATAAAGATATCAATATCATGTTCCTGCATCTCAGTTGATGAAAAAATATACAGGAATGTGTGTTGCCCTGCCAGATTCAAGGATCCCGATAAATCCCTTATACAGCCAGATGAAAATCTCTTGCCTGTCCGCAAGCATCATATGGTTCTATCCAGCACTGCAAGAAAACTGAAACTGAAGCATAAATACGTGGCAGAAGTGAAATCGAAAGGGCATGCTGATTTTCAAGATGAGACGTTAGATGCAAATATCTCCTGGAATGAGAACAAGGAAATGTCAGATGAATATGTTTGTTTTGCAAAAGGTTTCTATGCCTTGAAAGATAGATGGTCAAGGTGTTCAATGAGAAAGAGAGTTAGAATAAAGACCCTACTATGATAACTGTAATAAGATGGGAAACAGAGAAGAGTTAAGGAATAAAGAGAAATTGAGAAGAAAACAGGTTGAAGGTGAAGATATGCCAAAATATTTTCAAAAAAGACTTAACTTGTACCTCCTTATGACACCTTTGTGTAAACATTTATCGGATCGAATTATTATTTGCGTACCCATATCTATGATTGCTTATTGTGATGTTGATTTGATTGATCGTATTGATTTCCTCTCGTCTTCTTCCGTTAGAGAATTCCTCAATGGTTCAAAATAATAATTTTTTTTCATAAGTTGCTAAACATTATATAGCAACACTAACTGACATGTCCTTTGGATAACTAGAAGCCAAACGACATGTCGTTGGGTAACAGGAAGAGAGAGGAAAAGAGTTTGTGACCCATTTGAGACCCATTCGTGTCATACCCAATAACCATTATCTTGGGTGCGTTTCATAGGACTCAATTTGATAAATTATGTGGGACATTTAAATAGTCTAACAATCTCCCACTTGGCCCATGTTACGACTTGGTGATCTAATATTAAAACTTTAAGTGCACACAATACATGGAATCGATCAAGTCATCTTTAATTGAATTAAGCTGATGGGATCATGACGGTCACAAGTTATATAACCTGATTCTTTCCATGTATCACAAAATCAACTCAACTCATCAAACTTTAAGTGGGTAATTCGGTAATTGTTATCTCAAAAATAATAATAATTGTATACAACATAATATGGATAACCAATAAGTGAGCAAAACATAAGACTGTAATTGAATTCAACAAGTGTCATAACAATTCGAGCAAGACAATGATATGTATATATACATGTC
>JAOSBK010000001.1:5643746-5658155 GCA_027568895.1 Erythroxylum shatona | reverse complement strand
GGATATATAAAAGGGATTTGATTTATGAAGTTTAGGAAGTACATGGGTTTAAGCAATCTTGAGTCAATTTTAGTGAATGTGCTTTACGGTTTCTCAAATTTGAATTCCTATTCAATGAAAATTTTGTCATTTATGAAGGAAATCAAGAAGGGGATCAAAAGAGACAAGAGGAGCAAGAGGAAAGACATCCTTAAGCCAATTTCGTAAGCAAGGAATTCAAGGTAGGTACATGTTTATAACAGAGTAAATAAGCCACTAATGTTTTCTTTGAATCAAGAAAGTTTAATGATTTCAATTGCATCATAAATATTGCATTTATTTGCTTCTTGAATGAATTGAGAAATTGTTATATGTTTGTTATATGAATTGTGTTGATGATTTGTGAAAAGACTTTGAAAATGAATTTTTTTGAAAAGATACATGTTTATAAAATCAAGTTTTCGAAAATGATTTTCGAAATATCTCATGTTCATGAAAAAATAAGTTTCCAAAATGTGCCATATGGGCAAATTGTTTTCAATTCATGAATTACTTGCTATGTGGGTTTGGTGTAGTCTATTCAAGTATGTCACGTGCACGTTAATCAAGTCAAAGGCTTCTCTTGCCTGCCCACTAGTGGCACGGAGCTCCTTCATGGACTCCCTCAAGTTTATGTCTACATAAAACCACTATGTGGGATTGCGATAGTACGTCAAGTTTACGACTACACAGGACCATTATGTGGACATGTATAGTTCGTCATGTTTATGGATCTAACCAAACCATTCTGATGTAGTTATATGCTTATGAGATGTTAATAAGTTTGATGCATTCATGATTTGTAGTTTGTGAATTTTGGTTATGAATTTGAGAATGATACTTTTATGAATTTAATTAGAACTTGCATTGGCAAAAGAACATTTCAAAGATTTGCTTATTTTTCTATTATAAACTATTACCCATGAGCTTTAAGCTCACTCCTCTATTTTCATCCCATCTTCAGGTGAAGAGCATGAAAACGAGTAACCAAGGGTCAGGGCATCACTCCGATTATGCATACTTTTTGTATTTTAAGCTAGTTTTGTAGAACAAGACTTTAGTCCCATTTTGAGCTATTCTAGTTATACAAACTTTGTATTTTTGGATTATAATGTATTATGGCTTAAAATTTCCATTAAAGCTTTGTAAAACTCTTATTTTTTGATGTTAATGAAGTGTGATTGTGTTTTGCCAAAGACATTTCCAAATTGTTCATTTCACTTTCAAGTTTTCCATAGGGGTAAGAATTTACGTTCTGGCTTTAGGGAATATATTGTATTAATCTAGGCTGAATTAGATAAGGTTGTCTTCTTGAAAGTTGTAGTTTATCTTTCTAGCTTTCCAATGCTATATAGTATGAAATTTTTTGACATTGGATTTGAAAGATATGATCATTAGAAGTTTGTGATGTTGCATAAGATGGACATTCGGGACAACTACATTGATTTGAAATTTAAACCCTTTTAAAGGCAAAACATCTTTTTAGAGTCTACATAGAAGTTGTAGGTCTAGAAGTCCTCTTTGAAATGGTCTTTGAATGATCTCAATATGATATTTCTAGTAAAAGTTATGCCTTTTTAACAATATAGGTCGGAAGAAGAAAAGCAGGAAGGGAAAAGTCGCGATCGCGACGATTGCGCTCGTAAATCGCTACCCGCAGGCATATCGGTTGAAGTAGATTCTTCTTTTTGATCAATCAAAACCTCTTATCATAAATTTGTCTTCTGACCTTAAAATGACCTGATTTTTGAACCAATGGATTTCTAACGCATTTCTCTATCTCTTCATAAAAGATTATAGCTTTTGGTTTTAATTTGAAAAAGATTGATCGAATCAAAGTAAGGGTATCATTTAGAAGAGCATGAACTGGATATTTCACTGAACATACTTTGGCATTTGGATGATATATTGATCTATAAAATTCCAAATAAGATGATTCTTATTTCTAAATAAACTAGAGACATAGAGCTACAAATCCTCTGAAGAAATTGAATTTTAATTCAGTCTCTAAGACTTTCGATTTCTGGATGAAAGTTGAGTATATTGTACTATTTTAGTTTAATAACAGTCCCAAAATATTTGGGGTATAATTTTCATGTTTCTAAACCAAATTGAATGATTTTGATGTCATTAGAAACTTAAGACAATGGAGAACAAATGTTCTGAAGAAGTCAAATTGAAATTGGTTTGAGGTTTTCTAAAATCTGTTCTGAAATAGGAGAAATGAGTTTGTTTTTTATGTTTGACTAGTGTGAGCATGCCACCCTTGTGGGATGCGCGTTCAGATGTCACTTAGGACATCGAGCACGTGACTCGTAAGAGTGGGGTTCTAAAAAAATGTTTCTTCAACTTACAGTGAGAAGTTTCATATACCTTGTCATTACCTTTCTTTGAGCTATTCCAAGTTCCAACATTCTTTTTACCCTCTTAATTAGTTCAAATAGGTGGTGGTATTTGCGAATTCACTAAAATGTCTATAATTGTTATTTCACTAAGGAGGTCATTCACGTTTTGCCTTCAAAGCTTTGTTTGCACCTACCTAATGAACTTGAACAACTTGTCCTACTCTAACATATTCTACAAGTCTAACATTAAAGATGTGAATTTTCTCATATAATCCTACTCTGAGCTGTTTTGCTTTAACCCTTTCAAAACTTCTTTTGCAAGCCATAAAGTATTATTAGGGATTCCATTAACACATTCTTCATTTTTTCCTAAATATCATTAAAAGGTCTACCTAAGGGATTCCATTAACACCTTCTTCATTTTTTCCTAAGTATCATTAGGAGGTCTACCCACGAAGGTTAGAGGCATGCGTCGTCTACCACAACTTTACTACATCCATAATGTATGATTAACACCTTCTTTGAATCAAAAACCTTTATCACTACAAAATATTTTTTCATATACTACAAGAAGTTTTTAAACTCCTTGGAACTTTGCTTGCCTTGAAAAACTTAGGACTCTCACATCTTCGCCAAAGTGTTTTCATGTCTAGACATAACAAGTTTAAGCACCAACAAGTCATAGCTTATCTCCTCACTATTCTTTAATGCTCTCTTTATCTCTTGAAGCTTATTCACCAAAGCTTCAAAATGTTCTAAGAAAGGAATTATACCCTTTTCTATTGGTGCTAAAACCAATGATTGCCTTTACTTGAGCAACATTTTATAAGATTGCTTCTATCAGTCATTGTAGATAAATAATGAAATAATTCCTTACTAACCTTAGATACCAATTGCCCTTATTAAAGCTTTGGTACTATTGTTCACCAACTAACTATGATATCAATTTTTATAGGGAATGATTTAGGTGCAATAGAAATATGAAAATTTTTCTTAAGTTCTTATATAGTAGTTAAGCTTAAGTCTCAAAACTTAACTTAACCTTCTTTTGTGATCATTGACCATTAAGTATGTTAGCTTTCAAACACCTGATATCTCTTGTGTTTAAGTGTTTCACTCACATTGTAAACATACAAGTTTTATACAACTCAATTAAATGGAAAAACAAGAGAGATACGGATTAAAACAACCTTTTATTAATGTAATCATAGAAGATATAATACAAATGAACAATTGACTTCCTACTTGAAGTACTTTATGATAATAATGCTGAAAAACTCCCTACTCAAAGCTCCCACTAAGAAATTTATCACAAAGCTCTCAACTCTCTCACAGATGATTGAATGTATACCAAGTTCCTCAAGTGATCTACAAAGGATGTCATTATAAGGCTTACAAGAACTTAAAGACCAAGTAAGCTAAAACCACCTATTTTCTCCACTAACTGACCAAATTGGTAGGAAGTTTCCACTTCTTCCACTAAATCCACTACATTAGTGGAAATTTATCCACCTTTGGCTATTAACTCCTCTTTTCCACATAGGATAAGTGTTTAGAAGATGTCAATCCATCTCCATAATTAAAGAAGTGCTCCCACTTTCTTAGTCCATTACATGCATGTTTGTACTATATGTCATCACGACATTGAATCTTAAAGGCAAATGCTTTAATGAGCCTTTGGTTTAGCTATCCTAAGTCATATTTGTGCATGGTCCCTCCAAGTATATGTATAGTGCAATCACATTTCTCCATGACTAAGTTAGCAACAATATGAGTCATCATATAATAAAACTGTCATATTTACATACCTTTCCACCTCCTAATTGAAATTAAGTGCCTTCATGCACCCTCAAACTTAACATGACTTAGTTACACCTTTATCTTTGGTGTCATATTAGAATTTATCTCCTGTCAAAGACTTCTACCAAAAAGCAGCATTGTATGCCAACTTTTGCCTTCTCTTAAGCTTTTATTGATAATGCATATTTTAAGTTACCTACTCTTAGGTCTTTACCTTGTTTGATCAACTAGAGTGTTAACCATCACCCAAAGCTCGTTAACAACTATACTGTTAAGCATTAGCCAAAGCTCGCTAACACTTATACGATTATGCATTTTTGGAGTTAATAGTCTAACATATTTCTTATGTAAATTTTTTCGTTTCATTCTTCCTTCTCTCATATTTTTGTCAACCTTATATTCCAATCATCTATCGACATTATTTTATTTTTCTTTAATTTTATATATGTGTTATGGTCTATGATAGCCTTATTTAATCCCATTATTTGTTAATTTTAATTGTATTAGTTTTCAAATATTTTATTTTGGTCATAATTGATTTGCATTAGACCAATTTAATTTTTTCAAGAAACAATATTTGGAAATTCAAGTCAAATTGAAATTAGAATCATATTTTAAGGTCATAATAGATAATTAGGAAAAATATAACCACTAAGAAAATAAAAAATAGGGTGAGGACCAAATGATAATTAAGAACATTTTTGGGATGCAAATAAGAGAATGATAAGGACTTGTTGGTTAAATAAGAGAATTATAAAGACTTGTTGGTCAATAAGACGACATGGGCTCAAAAACTTAAATATTTGATGGAAAGCTAAGTGAGGGTGGTTTTCATACCTTTTCGTCATTTCTTTCCAGTATTTACTAAATGATTAAGGCGTCATATACTAAGTTTTAATTTTATTTATTTTCACACTTCTTAAAGGTTGAAGTTGAAAGGGGGTAGAAACCACAACATCATTTAGAAGAAAAGTGAGGAACTTAACAATATCATAAGGTAAACCCTTATTTTTCCTTTTTTAGTTACCTTTTTTTTCTTTTTTTCTTGACATAAGATCTAGGTATAGTTTTATTCTATTTCATCCATGTCACTTAGTTTCTAGAAAATGGGGAAGCAGATAATATATGTGGGTTTGAAATGTGTTTATCAAGAGAATGTCTTCTTACATTAAATTTTTTATATAATCACAATAGTATCTGTTATTATAGGTTTCTTTTTTGACGTACCTTTTTTATGAGTGTAATTGATTTTTATGCTTTTTTTATGTCTAATAAAATGTTTGGATATTTCTCTAGTTTGTTATAAGATTACTAAACTATACGTTGACAAAAGATCTATTTTAGAATATTATAACATATTTGTTTGCAAATGGGAAGGATTTGAGAGACCATTATGTTTATATCCTTTAATAATAGTTATATTTCAGGGCTCTAAGTTTTGTTTAATCATCTAGGGTTTTTGAATGTTTCTTTGAACCTCCTATCTAGTTGTGGATGATACCAATTAAAATTCAATATCTTGTATGATGTTTTTATTTTATATGCATGTGTTGAGCTTGCTTTTGATCCCAAACTCTCTTAAGCATATTATTTGGTTTCATCTTTATAAATTATAGAAACCATTAGAGCAATTTAATTGAGGCCTATATCATTAGCCATTAGGTTTCTTTTCTAATTTCTTATAAAGGTTTGAACCATTTTGCTTTATCTTTAATTATGTTCTCTTTCATTTTAGGTGGGGTTATAGGCCTAAAAGGCAAGGTTCAATGCTTAAAGAAGTAAAAAGCATAAGGTTTTCCTTGCAACCTCCATTATTGTGTGATATGTGAAAAACAAAAATATATATTTTCTTAGAATACTATTTAACTTATCTAATGTTTTTAGTTAAGAATTAGGTAAAATCGTCATTTGATCCAAGCAAATGAGAGAGAGAAAGAGAGAGAGATCTAAAACTAAAAGGGTTATAAGTCATAATGCCTGTAGATATAAATCAAGTAAAAATAAAATAGAGCATCAATAAGAATAAAATGGATCATCAAATTACGTAGGAGGACCAAATTTTATTTTCCATTTTATTAATAATGATAACAAGATACTTTTGGGCTTAAACCTATGATTTTGAAAGTTAATTATATTTCCTTTTTTTATTTGGGTCCAATGCCCATTAAAATGTTCAATGGAAAACTAACGGCCGAGAATCAATTCTTGATTAAAAGATACTTCTCAATAAGTTTAAAGCCCATTTCAATTAGTATTTCATTATCAAGTCAAGTTCATATTCTATATTATGAAAATATTAGTTTATTAATTAACTTTTAAGTAGAAAACATTTACTTTTTGTTCAAGAATCATTAATCCTTTTCATCAGTTTTGTAAATAATTATATTCTTTAAAGAAAAATCATCTTCATAATTAGGTCAAGTAATCCCTTCAAAGATATTTTTTCCCTTCTAAATTAGGAGACTTAAGGTTTGTTTCTTTTTACTTTTGTTTTCAAATTAAAAAAACTTTGTTTACTTAAATTTTTTGTTCTTGTTTTTAATTTGAGTTTTTTTTTTCTAGTTTTCATAACTTATGAAAACTATAAAAGTGGTTTTTTCTGTTTATGTTTTTATCATAATTTAATTAACTACGAACTAAATATATTAATTAAAAATTATTATGAATAATTTAATTTTATTCAATAATTTTATTTAATTTTTGTAACTAAATTAAATTAAATTAATTTAACAATTATTAATGAATATAATTAAATTAAAAATATCTTTAAGACATAAATTTCAATTAAAATTTGATAAAATAATTTAAAGTATATTTAAAATAAATACTAATTTATAAATAAAATTTTAATTATTAAATTACTTATTTTAATAAAATATAATAATTTTCACTAATAATATATTAATAAATATGACATCAAAGATTAAAATATAATTAATTAATTAATTATAATTTATCTTATGTTTTATCTAATATGTAATAATTATCAGTAATTAAAAAATTACATGGCATTAACGACCACATATATTTTTATTTTTATTTAATAAAATAAAAACTAAAAATAGAAATTACAATTAAAAAATACAATAGAAAAACATAAATAAAACAAATAACCCCCAAAGATTTTAAAGTATCTAAAACCCCACTAAATTTAAAAATGTATAAAGTATATTGTGAAAAGAGGAGAGGAAACATCAATAAAAAAATAGGCATTATGTAATTTTATTACACTAAAAAAAGCATAGTAATCATTGGAGCCAATGAAATTAGTAATGTTATCTATGAATGTTTCGAGCAATATAATAGAGAAGTAAAGATGGTAAATAAGGAATAATCAATTATATGAACTTGCAAAATCAAAATATCAATAACCAACGACAATAAGTCAAAACATAATTTTGTATGTTTTTGTCTTTTTTGACAACTGCAATTAAAAACGAGAAACACCAACAAAAACTAAAAAAGACCCTAAGGTAGAGTCCATGTTTGGTTGGAAAAAATGTAGCCTTAGGTCATCGTAATCCAACCCAATATCCTTCCTCTCTCAAAGCCCACTAAAAGTCCCATTTCCGATCGTCAGCCATTTATGTGCAAATTCCCATTTCCGAATTCACAAGCACAAGATCAAGAGCACCGGCACCGAACACTCTAAGCTCTTGTCTCACACAAAACAGCTAGTCGGTTGAAAAACTAAAACTCGTTTCTTCACTCTGTTCAGTGAAGCCTTCCATGTTTAGCTTCTGATCAAATAGCCTGAATTACTGCATAATCTGCAAATTAGCAGACAACACTTATTTCCCATTTCCCACTCTCTAAGTCTACGGTCACCAGCTATAGCGAGTAGAGTAACCGATAACTGTCGTCGCCGCAAATGTCGGCCACGTCACCGCTTAACTCCTCACTCAGATACCCTTCATTTTGTAGTACCGACGAATGCACCAAACTATTTCTTTTGCCCAAATTCAAAGCGTCGCATACCAAGCTGTTATATTTTGCAAGAGGGGGTAGAATTCGGTGCGAGATCAAGAATTTCGAGAACAATTCTCAGAACTTGGGAATAGGGTTTTTGTCCAAAACCGACTACATTCACTCGATGCAAAACTTGTCTTCTGTTTCTATTGCCGCCGCTTCGGCTTCCGAGTTGGCTGGAAAGAGTGTGAAAAGGGTTTGCCTTTTCTATACCAGCGAGACCAGGGCGTTGGCCGAGCGGGTTGCTGCCGAATCCGATGCCATTGAACTACGTTCCATTAATTGGAGGTGATATTATCAAGATTATTATATATATATATATATTCTCTTTTTGTTGTTAATGGATACTCGTTTAATCGAGAGTAAGGGCTTCCGAGTGACGTTAGTTTTAGTTCCGTGTCCAAATAAATTTCAGCTGTAGTTTTGCGCTTCGCATTTCATCCTTGTGGAATCGGTGAATGTGGGACCATGTGGGCCAACCTGGCTTTGGATGGTCGCTCTGTTTAGGATTCATAATTTATCCAAGGAAAGGATTATTGAATACTGACTGTCATTGTGAATTTGGACGTGGTAGATTAAAGTGATTCACAATGGTCCTTTCGACCTCACCTTTAAAGATTCTACACGGACACATTTATGAGAAGTATGCGTTCTGAAGTTGTAGTGACTAGGAACCTTGAATATGGCTACTTCGCTAACCTTTGGTTGCTAAATAAGTTTCACATGCAGGACATTTGATGATGGATTTCCTAACTTGTTCATACCAAACGCTCAGGCCATTCGCGGACAGCATGTAGCTTTTCTGGCCTCATTTAGTTCTCCGAATGTGATATTTGAGCAACTTTCAGTCATCTATGCACTCCCCAAATTGTTCATCTCTTCCTTCACGCTTGTCCTTCCTTTTTTCCCGACTGGTACCTCTGAGCGTATGGAGGATGAGGGGGATGTTGCGACTGCTTTCACTCTTGCCAGGATCCTGTCGAATATACCAACTTCAAGAGGAGGACCTACTAGCTTGGTCACCTTTGATATCCATGCGTTGCAGGTTTCTTGTCCCTTTATTTTATCGCTATCAGCTCTTCAATCCTTTGTCTAACAGTTTTCAGTAACTTTTGTCGTATCATTGGACTTCAGGAGAGATTTTACTTCGGTGATAACATTTTACCATGCTTTGAAAGTGGGATACCTTTACTTAAAAATCGTTTGCAACAGCTCCCAGATTCTGACAATGTAAGTGCCATATTATTGAGGTGATAGTTTACGAAATACTGTTATCGTGTTACTTTTGCATGATGAAAACCCCCGACTGGTTATCTGGAGTTGCAAGTGTATCTTACTTACTATATTTAAAGATTTCACTGCTTCACATACTATAAAGTATTACTTTTCATATGTACGTTTACCTGAATTTCAAACCTGTGTTTCTAGTAACTAGAGATTACATCTTGGAAATGCTGAAGTGTTTCTCACACTGAGAACATTCATCTTTTCCTTTTCCAGATAGCAATAGCTTTTCCTGATGATGGGGCATGGAAGAGATTTCATAAGCAGCTGCAGCATTTCCCTACGGTATTTCCTGTCATGAATATGATACTGCACCAGTCGTTTGTGATCAACATAACCTGGACAAAAACAGGTTTTAGAATGGACATTGTTTATTTTATAGCTTTGAAAATTTCATGTTCCCCAACATTTGTGATTCTCATATACTTTATTGTGTTGCTAATTATCTTTTGGAAGAACATTAATACTTTCTCCTGGACATGCCTTGTATAAATAATCTTCACTTAATACTTAATAGTCTTTGGCTGCCATGCCAAAAATTGTTCATATGAAGAAAGTAAATATTAAGATATAATTAACGTTAATTAAAAGCTCAATATTCAGGTTTTGTTGCGCATAGAGCAGCCTGAAATAACGTTCACAGCATTGTTGTGCAGATTGTATGTGCTAAAGTTCGTGAAGGTGACCAAAGAATTGTGCGTATCAAAGAAGGAGACCCTCAAGGGCGTCATGTTGTGATTGTAGATGATTTGGTTCAATCTGGTGGCACTTTAATCGAGTGTCAGGTAATTTATATTAATACACAACTCCAATTATATTCATTCCATACACGTGTTATTATAAAAATTATATTTTTGCATTTCTGTTGCAATATAATTCTCCAACCTATTAAATCAACTTCAGTATATTCTTAGAAAACATGTAGATTTGTTTAAGTATTTCACCATGCGCTTTGCAATCTCATGAACGATCTTTACGTATACCTATCTAGGTTACTGCGTGCTTTTTCCATGTTTGAAATAATGGATTTAAAAGATTTTTCTTAAAGTAATGTGGATAAGTAATTTCGGTGGCCCTGGCTTGGATAATTATACTTCACGCATCGCAAAGTGGACTGTTTTATGTGTAAAGATACAGTAGTCAATAGATGAGTGGTAGTGTCTGCAGTTCAGACATTTTGCTGGAATTGAGTTTGGAACATTAAAAGTTTTCGGCGAGAAACAATCACATGAAGTTGATGTATTTGTATTTGCGGAAGTTTATTTGCACGAACTTGTCCAATTCCAAGGAAGTCTGAACAAAATCTCTCTTTTGAGACGTTATGTACTTGAGATGTGAACAACTTTTTAACTTTTCTTCTTGTCTTGTAGAAAGTACTAGCGAAACATGGAGCAGCAAGAGTGAGCGCTTATGTCACGCATGGAATATTCCCAAATAAGTCATGGCAGCGGTTTAACTTTGATAATGGAGGTAGTAGTTCACTTAATTATCCCTTTTTTCTAGAGCAGATATTCCAGCTTTTTTAATGAACCCTTTTACGTTACTTGCAAAATCAAATTCTCTCCAAAAACATTTGATGTTTTTCAGACGTTTTGGTCTCTGTATGCGTTTAAGAATGTCCCTCTGATTTGGTACAGGCAATCCGGGAACAGGGCTGACCTACTTCTGGATCACAGATTCATGTCCATTGACAGTGAAGGAGGTGTTGAATAAACCACCATTCGAAGTTCTTAGTCTGGCCGGTTCAATAGCAGCTGCTCTTCAGATCTAACCCATCATCCAATAAATGTTTATGTAATTGGTTATGAGTATGGATTTTGTGTTTTCGCAATACGTGTATTTCCATTTTTGTCCTGTGATAGTCGTTTGGTGCTTATACAATAGAGAAATTGTGAGGTCAAGAAGAGGCAGCGATTATAACTTGTTAAAATTTGTGAATCTTGGCTTTCGTTGAATTTTTTTACAGTGTCGCCCAAAAAATGGTGGTATCGTACTAGTTTTAGGTATGTAATGTTCAACCTGCCAAGAGAATAAAGACACTAGAAATGGAGGAAATTCTTATGTATAATTATATTAAAAGTTTCTCTGATACAGTATAAGGGAAAACACGTTAAGGACAAGAGAATCACCCAATAAAGAAGAAGACAAATAGAGACCACTCGTAACATTCTTCACACCTCTCTCACTCTATGTTATATCACAAGAACACATGGGTGGTTCTAATATTTAGCATCTTTGAGGCATATGGTGAGAAAGACAAGTGCCCTACGCAAGAGTAATCGATGGAAGAAGTTGTGGAAGTTACGTACACGAGGATTAATAGCATAAATTTATGATTTCGATGCCTAAAATTTTTCATCATAGTTGTAACACAATCCCTTCTCTCGCCTTATTTGCATTTCTGCCGATAAAATACACTTAATTGGATGCAGTGGTTTTGTAGTGAAGTAAAGGAGCGACATTAGATTTCTGATTTGCAGTAACTATAGAATAGGCACTAGCATAAGAGCATGGTTAGTTGTTCCTGAGGACACAGACATTGTCTTGGGTCTCACTCAGTAAGGCGGAATATTATCCTTTTCATCAAATAATCTAGCCAGATCCACGACCTTCAAAAGAGTTGATAGAGATTGTGCTACAACATCTTGTCGAATATGGGGCTTTAGTCCGCTAACAAAACAATCTAGAAGAGCATCTTTTGTTAACCCAGTAACTCGATTAGTCAAAACTATGAATTTCTAATAGTAAGAAGCAACCATCTCAGTTTGAGTCAATTTTAAACAACTGTACGTACGGGCAATCGAATTGAAGGCCCAAACTGGTGTTCAATTGCATCTGTCAACATAGCCCATGTGGAGAATTGCCTCGACTTCTGCAACATTTGAAACTAAGGTACTACTGAACTTTCCATATTTATTCCAACAAGTAAACGTTGAGGATCAGGAGTATCGTAGTAGGAAAAGAACTGTTTCCGCACGAAAATCCAACTGAGAGGATCAGTGCCATCGAACTTAAGAAAATCCAACTTCATTTATTGCATGTGAAGTGGTGGGGAAGACTGAGACGTTAACGAAGCATTGGGGTCTGTATTTGAATCAGTGTTGGGAGGTGGTTGTTGTAGACGATCCACACTTCGGGTCAATGAATCCATCGCTCGCGTGATGACGTCAAGAGAAACTTTCAGTCTATCTACACGACTCATTGAACTCTCTAATATGTCCATTCGTCCAGTATGAAGATGATTCAATTGGTCTAGCATATCGGTGAGACGTTTTAACTCATTTGATAAATCTTTGGGACGTGTGTTATCTACCATGCCTTATCTCTCAATGAAAGCACTAATTTGTAATGTTCAACCTGCCAAGAGAATACAGAGATTAGAAGTGGAGGAAATTCTGATATATAATTATATTAAAAGTTAGTCTTTGATACAACATAAGGGAAAACACGTTAAAAAAAAGGAATCACCCAGTAAAGAAAAAGAAGACAAATACAAGAGGGAAGAGAATATATCCCACTCTCATATGACACGTGCCTGACATCCTGAATGACATTTGAATACATACCCTATAGGAGTGGCATGTTAGAGCACTTACATCACTAACTCAATCATGGCATCATCATTTAATACGTAAATGTTATAATATTTTAAAACCGAATTCCTCGTTTCATTTCATAAAAACCGAATATGTATATTGTAATTTTACCAAATTATCCAAATATGTACATTATTAAAACTTAATACAAACACGCTACGTACATATAGAATTATACAAAAATTTCTATCTAATCTTTTAGTCTCAGCTGACTAACCTTTGAGTCATTTCTCTGATCCAAAAATACAAGAACTATGAACTATGCTTCTTACAGAGTCTCTCTGTCACTAGTTTCCTCTTTCGGTCTTGAAATTTCAACGTTGCAATTTTGATGAGTTTTGCGAATTCAGTGAAGTAACCATCGTCGATAGTTCACTCAAAACACATGTAATCACATAATTCACATCATTTTATTTATCATATAGTATCATATAATACTTTGTTCACAATTGTCACATTCTCATTCAAATACAAGTCAACAATACATTTCAATCATTCGAACATACGTAAATATGTATATGCAATACTCATAAGATTCATTTTCGATTATTACGTTGTTGTGACTGAATGCCTAAAACTATCTCGTATCTATTATAGATACCGAGCTCATTGATAATTGTCTCTTATCCGTTGGGGATACAAGGCTCATTATACATAGTGAGCCTTTAGCTCTTAATCACATTGTGAGCTTTAAGCTTATTTTCTGTGGCTACTCAGGTCACAACTGTCATTATCTGTTCATGCATTCATGTAATAAAATGTATCACATAAATTTAATCAATCAAAAGTATTCAATATTACACTGTCATTTTCACTATTGTATTTTCATTCACATTCATCATCGGATCTTGACCTGGCATTCAACATAAATGTTAAGAATCATTTATTTTATCAAATTCATATACAAAGAGCGCTTCCAATATCTCAATCATGCATCAAGCGTCTCAGACATTAAATGCCTGGAATCAACACAATCAAATTCAAATTCAGAAGATAATTCAGAACATAATTTAAAACATCAATTAATTAAGTGAGACCGTCTAGGTTACTCACAGTTTGCTCCAAAAAGCTATTGTCTCAAAGCTTTGACAACGTCTGGATGTGGTCGCTTAAATCGCTCTTCTATATCATGAAATTTACTTTTACACATGTCACAAAGTTGCACAATTTTGTAAGCACTCATTTATGCGCATATATGTATATGGATCATATACTATGCATGCTCAATGACAATCCTGAGTATATTTCCATTATTGTTAGGCCCCGATTCGCATTAAATATGTTTTAATCATTTTGAGGATTAGTTTGCTAATTTCCTTCTAGTTAGAATAATTTGGGATTTTTAGTACTTAGTTTATAGAATTTAATTGAAGGGATTTAGTTAAAATTAGAATTTT
>JAOSBK010000001.1:5627987-5639504 GCA_027568895.1 Erythroxylum shatona | reverse complement strand
CCGCTAATCCTGAGTCCCAATCAACCCACTCTCCATTAGCATTCTGTAGTCGAGAAATCTGATTCTTACGGTGCTTGTGCGACGCCATCACATGAAAAAACCTGGTATTGGAGTCACCCTCCGCTAACCAATGTTGCTTAGATCGTTGCTTCCAATATACTTCATGTTGTAGTAACAGATCCCCATATTGCTTTTCTGTTAAACGCAGTAGGTCCATATCTAAAATAGGTTGTCTTCTCAAAAATGCCAATTGACTCTTGATTCTATGAAGATTGTTTTGAAATTTCTGATGATGCGACTGCGCCCAGGTTTGGAGATGTCGAGAGCAGTGAGTGAGACGATCTTGAAGAGACCCACATCTACCATACATCCACCCTTTACGTATCTGTTCTTTACAATCTCCCTCGAATACCCATTTAGACTCAAACCGAAACCTCTTCTGCACAAATCTCTTCAATGTAACACCCAGAGAAAGAAAGATAGGAAGGTGATCAGAGAATGCTGACTCGAGAACTTGAACAGTGGCCATTGGAAACAATAAGGACCAAGACGTTGTCCCCATCGATCGGTCCAGCCTCTCGCGCACTAGTGCATACCCATCGCGACCATTTTCCCAAGTGAAGCATGGACCCTTGAACCCCAAATCGTGAAGATGGCAATCAGTTACAGCTTTGCAAAAACCCTCCATCAATGCTCTAGGGTGAGAACTACTCCCTTGCTTCTCTGAGAAATACATAATATCGTTAAAATCCCCTATAACACACCAAGGAAGCGTGGACTTGGAGGCTAGTGTTCGGAGCAAGTCCCAGCCTTGACGTCTATTACTACGATCTGGAAAGCCGTAAAATCCTGTTAACCGCCATCGTTTCATCCCTTCAATTATAACTTCAATATCAATGTGATGACTAGAATAACTGAGTAGACGAGCCATATTATGTTCCTTCCACATTAGTGTTAATCCTCCACTCATACCCACTGGATCAATTGTAAAAAAACCACTAAAACCCAAAGCTGATTTTATTTGTGCAACACGTTCTTTTTTTTTATTTTTGTTTCCATAAGAAAAATAAAGTTGGGCTTCTTATCAGATACAATATTTTTCAAGACCCGAACTGTACGTGGGTTCCCAAGCCCCCGACAGTTCCAACTAAGAGTACTCATAATCCTTGGTGGGCCTGGTGACCAGGACCCACCATCTGCAAGTTTTTTGGCGCACTTGTTTCTCCCACCACTGTCAACTCCATATTCATAGGCTCCTGTATATCCCCACCTGCCTCCTGTATTTTCCGTCTTTTAAAGTCCATAATCCTAACAGAATCCGTCAGCATGTGACAAGGAAAGGCTATATTTTCTGTATTGATTATTTGCTGCGGATTTTGGGGCTGATATGATGCTGCATTGAAACGTGATCCACTGCCAAACACAACTCCATCAGCTAAAACTTCCTTTTGAGTCCCATGAATCTCGGCATCATCATTGGACCCTCCTAAATTGGTGAATCTCCTTCCCTGTTGGTCATCCCTCGCCGGACTGCCTGAAAATCCAGTCCCCTTTTCCGGCATAAGATCGTTCTCCGACCTCAACCATTTTGCTCCTATCTGCGTCTGACGCTTTGAATCAGCTTTTAACCAACTACCATATGCAAACTTCTCCTTCGGAAACTTTGGGTATTCGTAGAGTAGTCGACAGAACTTATCCGTGTGACCCACTACACCACAAAAATAACAGAATGTATTCAATCGTTCATACTTGAAATCCAAACAGATCTGCTCTCCTCCTGGCCTCTTAATAAGCAGTTTGCGTTTCAGTGGATTGCGGATGTCAATCGCCACCCTAATACGCATCAAGTCTCGCCAAATGCTTGAGTAATTGCGAGGGTCAGATTCAATGAATTCGCCGATGTAATTGCCTGCATCCCCGGCCACTCTCTCCGACACTAAACCGTTTGGAATGTTGTGGATTTGAACCCACAAAACTAGTTTCACCAGCTCGATTTGACGGGGATTTTCATATGGTTTTAAAACATGTAAGATAAGAGGATTTTGCTGGTAGTTCCAAGGCCCATCGTTTATCACTCTGTCGACATCAAGAGGGTGGAAAAACTGAAAGATAAAAACATTGTTGCCAAGTTCCTTAATCAGAATTCCTTTGACCGGTCGCCATACACTGGCCATGACCTGCTTGAAAACCATAAAATTTATCATCTTTTCCGTTAATAAGCGTCCCACAACACAGTGCTGCCAGGTCGTATTCTGTTGATCCCTGTCCCCCACCGCTGAGTCCTCCCCATATTCGATCCCTTGTTCTTGCTCTTCCAGATGTAGACGTTTATACATCTCTTGGACCACACTATCAGCCTCACTGTCGGCGGCCATACTACCCAGCCAAGCCTACCGATCAGGTGTCTTAAATGATAGAGAAGAGCTAGATCTTTTTGATGATCCAGTTCATTTAGATAAAATATCTGAACGGCGTCATAAAGCAGTCGTTTAAATCCGAAATTCAAAATACAAAACAAACCCGCCTGAAAATGAGAAAATAACGGTTAGATAACTTTTCAGTATCTAGGCTGGCACTCTAATCCTAACCATGGTTAAACTAACCGCGGTTAAAACAAACCCAACCACAGGTCTTTCCTTCACCCTATATTAACAAGCAGGGGTTCGTTTCAAATGCGTACGAACGATCTAGCAACAGGAAGGCGTCTTCATAAACGCCCCCTTTTGTCATTTCTCTTTCCTAACTAAGTCTCTCCGATCAAATCTCTTTATCTCCGGCCAAAATGAGAGAGTGCATCTCGATCCACATCGGTCAGGCCGGTATTCAGGTCGGAAATGCGTGCTGGGAACTTTACTGCCTCGAGCACGGCATTCAGGTGACCGATTATTTCCAGATCTGTGGTCTTTGATAAGTCATGTTTGTTTTCTTTTTTGATAACTTACCATGAGATTCTGTAGATCTCGTGTTTCTCCGAGTTGTATCTATGAATTTGGTTATTAGATCTGGATTTTGGGTTATGTGAATTTGGCATTAGATCTGGATTTTGCGTCATTACCTATGTTTGGCTGGTAGATCTTTGTGTGAAGGTCGCAAAAAGATTCATAGTCGTCTACCGTTCGGTTGCTATTGATTTCGGTGTTAGAAAATTTAGCATCCGATGTTGCTCTTTTAATTGCTTGGTACATTTCAAGCGACGGTTTGTTTCTAGATTGGGGACATATTAATACAATTGGATTGTTGGTTTCTGGACTAGAAAGCGCGATCGATTTGTAATTGTTTTCTTGTGTTTTGCGTTTGAGTAGCCTGATGGCCAGATGCCAAGTGACAAGACAGTTGGCGGAGGTGATGATGCGTTCAACACCTTCTTCAGCGAGACTGGCGCTGGGAAGCATGTTCCTCGTGCAGTCTTCGTGGATCTGGAGCCCACTGTCATCGATGAAGTCAGAACTGGAGCCTATCGCCAACTTTTCCATCCTGAGCAGCTCATTAGCGGCAAAGAAGAC
The DNA here is from genome assembly GCA_027568895.1 of Erythroxylum shatona. Classification (NCBI taxonomy): domain Eukaryota; kingdom Viridiplantae; phylum Streptophyta; class Magnoliopsida; order Malpighiales; family Erythroxylaceae; genus Erythroxylum; species Erythroxylum shatona. The sequence continues at coordinate 5,636,001 of JAOSBK010000001.1, read as the reverse complement.
GCGGCTAACAACTTTGCCCGTGGCCATTATACCAGTAACAATCATACCTGACCTTGTAGTATGATTTATGATGTTCTTACATTGGTATACAATCAATTGCTTAGTGTTTTTATTTTTTGCGTCTTATTGTCAGTTGGAAAGGAGATTGTTGATCTTTGCTTGGATCGCATCAGAAAGCTTGCTGATAACTGCACTGGGCTTCAAGGGTTCCTTGTGTTTAATGCTGTTGGTGGAGGAACTGGGTCAGGGCTTGGCTCTCTTTTGTTGGAACGTCTTTCAGTGGACTACGGCAAGAAATCTAAGCTTGGCTTTACAGTTTATCCATCTCCGCAGGTTTCAACTTCTGTTGTTGAGCCCTACAACAGTGTTCTTTCCACTCATTCTCTCTTGGAGCACACTGATGTAGCCGTGCTTCTCGACAATGAGGCTATTTATGATATCTGTAGGCGCTCCCTTGACATTGAGCGCCCTACCTACACCAACCTTAATCGCCTGGTTTCTCAGGTATAAATTTTCATTTGTGCTGATTACTGAAATTTTGCCATTCTTGTCTGATTGGTCTAATGCAGTTAGGTTGTGATGATTATTGTAGGTGATTTCTTCTCTCACTGCCTCATTGAGGTTTGATGGTGCTCTGAACGTGGATGTGACTGAGTTCCAAACAAACTTGGTCCCATACCCAAGGATTCATTTCATGCTTTCTTCTTATGCACCTGTTATATCAGCTGAGAAGGCCTACCACGAGCAGCTCTCAGTTGCAGAGATTACCAACAGTGCCTTTGAGCCTTCATCCATGATGGCTAAGTGTGACCCCCGCCATGGCAAGTACATGGCTTGCTGTCTGATGTACAGAGGTGACGTGGTTCCTAAGGATGTGAATGCAGCTGTGGCTACCATCAAGACCAAGCGCACAATCCAGTTTGTTGATTGGTGCCCAACAGGTTTCAAGTGTGGTATCAACTACCAGCCACCAACTGTTGTTCCAGGTGGTGATCTTGCTAAGGTGCAGAGGGCCGTGTGCATGATCTCTAACTCCACCAGCGTTGCAGAGGTCTTCTCTCGCATTGACCACAAGTTTGATCTCATGTATGCGAAGAGGGCTTTCGTCCACTGGTACGTTGGTGAGGGAATGGAGGAAGGTGAGTTTTCCGAAGCCCGTGAAGACCTTGCTGCTCTCGAGAAGGACTATGAAGAGGTTGGAGCTGAAGATGTTGAGGGTGAGGATGATGATGGCGAAGAATACTAAGATAGAGCCAAATATATCATTTCTCTTAGCATATATCTGTGTGCATTTGGTTAACTTGCTTTCCTATGCTTTTTATGTTTCCTGAAATAGACATGATGTTGTATTCGCAATATTTTGGTTTGTAATGCTATACGCTTGCTTGCTAAAATTTTTACATTTTTGCTTTAAGAAAAAAGAACAGCTGCAGAGTGGCAATATGACTCATCTTAAAAAAGGAGGAATGGTACATTTCACAAGTAGGAGTCTAGATCTTTTTTCTAATTTTATAGTATCTTATTTTGTCCTATGAATTTTAGTCATTTGTTTGTGTGGATCTTACATAAGTTTTGTATGAGTCTTACATAAATAAATGACTGAGATTTATAAGACAGAATAAGACACCATAAAATTAAACAGAGGGTACGTGAGGCATTCGAATTAGAAAAAATGCGTTCAAGGTACAGTGAGTAGGAATACGTAAAAGTTGTAAAAAGGGAAATTCGATGTTTGAAGTTTGAGCTGACTTTGATTTTGGGTGGTCTCCCACGCACTCCCTATTCCCCAAATATGCCTGTGTTCTTCCGAGTCTCCTCAGTTTGGATTTACTTTTTTAATTGTTCCAACTTGCTTTTTTGTAAAAGGTGAAAATGTCTTTCCGCAATTTACTCTCATTTGTTAGTCCCGTGACAAAGACTGGAATTTGATTTGTTATTTCGAGACGATATATCTAAAGTTAATTGAAAATTCATTTTCGGTATTGTTTGACACGAACTAAATTTAATTTGGTAGTTTTAAAGATTCATTAATTTATATAATAAAGGTCTTATGATAATTAAAGAGGTAAGCATAATGCATTTAACACTTAAAATTATGATCCTAAGACAATGTGACACGAAACTCATTAGCTGGACCGCAGTGCCAGAGTCTTGCAGTTGCAGGACAGGCCTTCGATTGCAACAACAAAAACAAGGAACCAGAAGATGAAAATATTGTAAGAAAGTCCATTCACATTCTGTCTTTAATTTAATGGCCTTGACTCTCTTTTACTGCTAAGTATTGCCTGCAAACAAGAGCTGCTGCCTTTTTCTGTCATGGAAAGGAAGAGGAAGGAACAGAAAGTTTCTTCAGGAACACCTGAGCATGACGACCTTCAGGTGCGAGAGACCCTTTGTTTCGTTCTCTGGTTTTGTAAAGTTAGTGTAAATGTTAAACCCCCATGGGTTCTAGCCCTTTGTCATGGTGGTTCAGTTGGGTGAGTTGAGAAGGTGCTTGGGGAATCAAATGTTATCTTTTTTTGGGGGGTTTCAATAACTGATAGCCGACTTGTTTTTGTTGTTCTTATTCTTCAAAGAACTGTTAGCTGATATCATAAAATTCTACGATGATGTTTTTTTTTTTTTCCCTCCTTTGTTTGTTGGTGTTGAACTGAGAAATCCCATTCTTTATGTTACATGAAGTTAATTTTCGTGGATATTAAGGTTATTCTGCTGATGAACAACAGAACAAAGAAGAGGAAAACCATCCCAATGTGGGACCTGTTTCAGAGAGTAACAGAGGTGAGAGTCCTCCTCCGAGTGACAATGTGGCTCTCCTTCGTCAGCAAAACCCTTCCGATCTTCAATGGTCATACACAGCTCCAAATACTGGGGAACAGCATTCCTCGTATCCAGGACATTGTTTAGCCCCACCATCACCACATTCCTTTGCTGTGAACCAATGGCATCAATTACCCTACCATCAATTGAATGCCAATGGACATCCACAGCCTCCCCTGCCTCAAACAGCTTCACATTTCTGGCCACCGCACCACCCGGGTTACTATTTGCCCGGAATGAATGCACCTGCTATATATCATCCTTTAACAACAATGGATGCTCACTGGCAAATTCCTGCTGCAATAGGAGATGGAACTTCATTGAAAAGCTATACACAGACTCCCAATTTTTCTTACCAAGTCTGTTACCCCTATCCTGGGTTTCCAGGTACGATGGACTTCTTCACCTTAATCCGATTTGCATTGCAGTGCAATTGTTTAGAAAATTTTTTCTGTCCGATCCTGCTCTAGTTTTCTATTCGTATGTACGGAGATGATTTTGTTATATATTGAAAAGTTTGTCATATCACCAGTTTGATGTTTGTACTGTAATAATATAATGAAATTTTGAGCCGCAAATGGCGTATAAACTTGGAGTGTTTTCTTGTTAGCAGTGCCATGGGATCCCATGTCTTGGGCGACTCATGTTCAACAGTCTCAGCCTACTTTGCCTTGTACTCTACCAGGAGCATATGGCACCTTCTCTTCACAACTTTCAGCTATGCATGGATGTTCAGCATCCAGCGGCCAGCCCCCTCTAAGAGGAACCATCAGACCGTCTACAAAACTTTCGCAGAAGCACCACCAACTATGGGAAACTCAGGTATGTGTAATTTTACTCTAGATTTGTGATATTATTATGCTCTTCATATCTGTAGATCATGATGTATATTTCATGTGCAAGGATGTAGTCAGCGGAGAATGTTCAGCTGTGGATTGCGGTTAGTAAATTGCAATCAGAATTAGCTGATCACAAAGATCATGTTAAGAGGCTAGAAACCAAAGTTTCATCTCTGAAACAAGCACTGGAAGCGCCTAAACCTCATGATACTGGGATTTCTGTACCTGCGCGAGCTTCAAAAAGAGGGAGACCAAGGAGATCGATCACTTCAGTTGATGGTTTACAGTCACTTGGGACTCAGCCGCAAACTCGAGGTAGAAAGCCCGCTCAGTCTAAGTTTCAACATGAAGGAAGATTAATTTATGAGAAAGTTGTCTTAAACAAGGTAGGAAACAAGGAAAATAATTGCATCACTACCCAGCAAGAAGTAGGAAGTAATATACTGGCTATTGCTAGCAATGTGACATTACCCTCATTCCACAATCAATATAACGAAGAAATGGCTAGCATACAAATGAGTGAAGTTGGTCTTAAGACTGAGGATCTGAACAATGGTGATACAGCTAAGTTATTTCAGCAAGCTGATGGGACAAATGGTATAAATGCTCTCTCCTCCGATTGTTTGGGTCCGAGAAACAATGGGAACTTCAGATTATCTTCCTGCCTCATCTCTGCAGAAGGTGAAAAAGATGTGTTGAACGTGAGTTCCCAAAGTTTTTATAATAATGATAGTGTTCCTGGAAATGATGGAAGGATCACTCCTGATTGGAGTTTTGCAAATGAGGACGATGCATCCGAGCAATTTGAAGATGTTTTGCCAGCGTCCAAGGATGAAAATGATGAAATGGGTGATAATACAAGCTCTGATTATGAGGAGACAAAGCATGCAAAAGTTGAAATTTTTGGTAAATATGGTTACCTTTAAGCTTGATGCATTGAAGTCCTTGGCATCATAGCTTTTTTCTTTTAGTCTGATCTAATATCATCAGCATATTAGATGGAGAAGAAAGAATCTGCTTCATTGGGCTATGATTATTACAGTAGAAGTTTAACAGTTTGCCCAGATTTTTGTAGGAAGCTGAAATTTTGCCTGTAGCAGAACTTCAGACACTTGCTATTTAGCTATTCATCATTACCAACTTATGATTTCCTGCTGTTCTGCTGCTAATGTCTTCACTCAGAGAATCAGGCAAACTTGCCACTTGTAGCTATAAAATTTGCCAGAGGCAACTAAGTGAAGGAGAGATTGTGCAAACCCAATTAGTAATATATTTTTGAGAACAACAAAATCAAAGTTTATGTATAAACAGAATCGACCTGATGATTAAAAATCATATTTATTATCTGAATGTTAAGAAAAAGTGCATGTTTTTGTTAAGTTTGGAAATTTAGTAAAGATTAAGAGAAGTAATCACAAATCAAATATCAAATAAGACATCAAAAATTAAAGATGAGTGTTTAATCTCTAAATGTGTACTAAATTATCTTCTGTAATTATCTTCGAATCAGACAAGGTAAAATCCAAGTCAACGTAATTTCCAAAGTTGCACAACCTTAACTAGGTAGATTTATTATTGTCATGGAACATGTTGACTTATATGGAAGTGCCGAAAGTCTGTAATCTGCATTGAATTAAATTTCAAGTTCTCAACTCATTTATGTCATCTTCAGAGTGATAACAACTTTCTTGTCTCGTGAACTTCTGGAAAATCCCTGCTTATGTTTTATTAACTTAGGACAGACGCCATAATTTCAGGAAAGGAAGGGAAGGTTGACAACACGAACAATGAAAAGTTGGAAGCACCACACCCTAATGGCAGCCTGTGCTTTATGTTGCTCTAATCTACTTAGTGCCTCTTTGGTTCAGCTTTTAGAAAGAGAATAAGCACTTTTTTTACAGCAAAAGTTATTTTTTAGAAAAATGACTGTTTGACTGTAAAATTCAAAAGCACTTTTTTCATAGAAATGATTTTTTTGGAAGCTAAAATACAGCTTTTTGAGAAGCTCAAATTTGAAAATTTTCAAAAAAGCAATTTTTCAGGTAGATTTTTCATATCAATTAATGAGCCTATTTTGTAATTCCTTTTACCTTTATGTTTTACACACATCTTCATGTTTATTTTGATATTTACATTATATTATTTGATTTTTATATGTTTTAATATTTATATTTGATATTAGTTTTACGTATATTATAATCCATATAAAATATTTAGGTAGATATATTTTTATTTATATTTTATATGGTTTAAAATTATATAATAATTAATATAATGTATTTTCCATATTGTTTAACATATTTAAAATAATTTTTATATGCATAAATAATTTTTATTACAAAATAAAATATAGTTAAAATTAAAAGTATTTTTTATTTTTATTTTGTCAAACAATCTATTGTATGAAGCTTTTTCAAAAAAATTCTTTTTGAAATGACAGTCAAACATTCAACTAGCTTCTTAAAAAAGCTCTTCTAAGAAAAAAAACTCTACTGATAAAAGCTCTACTAGTAAGCTCTACTGATATAAACTTATTCAAACAGAAACTAAAATACATTTTAACGTGGCAATGCAAATTAGCTAACAAGTTTTATAGTTGTATTATATGATTAACCCTTAACACTTGATGTTGATCGGGTGGGTCTACCGCTTGACTTGGGCCATTATTGATAAAGATTTAGGTGTCAATATTAGTTGCTTATCTAAGTGGTTTGATCAAGAAATTTAAGGTTTAATGAAATAAGTGATGGTAGATTTATTTTAATTACTAACGGACAAATCTTCCGAACTTATTAATTTGCATTCTTCTTCTCTTTTGTGAGAATAGTTTACAATTTACTTTAATATACATATTTGTCTATGCTATGCTAGGATTGGTAATGAAAATAGAACCAAAAATAGGAAATAATCACTTACTTTTTTCTTTATTGTTATTCTTTAACTATATTTATTGTTACTTAAAACCTTATAAAAAAGGCAAAAGGGGTAGGTTGTTTTTTGGAAACAAGAAACATCGTAAGAGAAATATAATTTGAGTGGAATACTAGTGATTTTATTAAAATAAAACTCAATGTATTGTTATTGATATATAGAAGAGTTTAAATAGAAATGAAATCAATAACTTTCTTTATCCTAAAGGATACAACGACTATTTTGTGATATTTATTCTAAGAAACGCCCTAATAACCAAATCCACTACAGTACTTTTGGTTCTTAATGGGCACACATGTACATGGTTTTATCTCTAAGTTTGCATGCAACTCCTTTCAATTATTGTAGATCTAGAGGATTTATGTTGGCGTATCTCTTGCAAGCAACTTCTTTCAATTATGGTAGATATATTCATACAAGAGGATTTCTCAATCTTAATTATATGATATCAACTCATGCACTGATATTTCGGATGTATTAGAACAAGAATAAAACATATAATTGAATCATAATAAACCAATCAATACAATTACATTGAATAAAAGATTAAAACATATTGTTATTACAACTTAAGGGTCATCCTACTTAGACACTAAACACATTTAGTTACTAATCATAGAAAAAAAAATTAATAACAAACATGCAGAAAATAAACTAGAAAACAAAAAAAGTATAATTCTAAATCTCCTTTTTCTTTCTAATGAATCTTCTTGCAAGTTTAGATTGGATGTAACTTTCTATAGAATATCTCGATGTTATCTTTGTGTTTTCCTCGTCCCTTGATCAAAACCATCTCCTTTCTAGATGTTTCACATCTTAAAATTGCTTAAAAAGCCAGCTCTCCCTTGTTTGCCTTCGCTCATATCCTTTTCTAGTATAAATTAGGGTTTCTAGATTATGCATGATCAACTTACACAGGCAAGTGAGTGACTGTGTATCTCCAAAACACTTAAATATAAAATTTTACATGGGTACAAAGACTAACACGAGCAACATCTATGGCCATATATATCAAGATACACGGATGCGCAGCTCCACATAACCAGAAACCAAATTCTTCAACATCCATATGTTTACAAAGACTTACATAGTCATAGTACACAGTTTTGTAGGCCCTTCATTGCTTCAAATCTTCGTTCCATGCTACGATTTCATCCAAATTCTTCTCCTTTTGGTTAATGAAGGCAATTATTTCCTATAAATGCATTTAGAGAGAATTAAGTACTAAATATACAATAAAACTATAAAATATGAAGCAAAACATGTTAAATATGAGTGTATAATTATAGTGAAATATACATCTATCAAACATCCTCACACTGAAAATTTTGCTTATCCTCAAGCAAAATTACAACGTTTATGTCATGTTCTTTTCTACTTTGTCTTGGTTCAAGTTTGGACTGCCGTTTGCGTTGTTAGTTTGG
>JAOSBK010000001.1:5546126-5558625 GCA_027568895.1 Erythroxylum shatona | reverse complement strand
ATCCGCTCATGCTTTATAGGGGTTAAACGAATTAACCCTACAGGGTAAGACATACATGTTTCATGTTTTCGAAGAGTGTGAAAAAAATTTACTAGGGAAAAATGAAGAAGATCACGTTTCATGATTTCGCAAGCATTGAAGCAAGAAGATGAATCAGTGTCATTTAAGGAATTTCCGTAGGTTGAAGGTTACATAATGATTTGAGGTTGGGTTCCGGAAACGGTGCCCAACAAGGGCGCTTCTTAAAAGGTAACCTAAAAGAGTCTTTTCCTTTACATTTTCGCATTTCTTTCTTATATGCACTTGTGTTTTCAAGTTTGTTTATTTCTTACTTATTTTTAAGTTTTCAATGAAAAGAGAGAGAATCAATCAAACAGACACATAAACAATTTTTCATTTTTCTATTGGTTTTAGGACTATATAGTCATGATTGAAGAGTGAATTGACTAGAAGAATCCATGGATATTTTAGCATGTACTTTTACTCATGTGATTGATCAATGTGCATTATCTTTAAAAGAGTGGTGACTAGTTCTAGACACAAGCCAGTGAGATTTTGAGCCTGTATTGACTGCCACTTCCATATCTATCTCATTCTTTTGTTTATATGTGACCTTCATGACATGTACATCTTGAGTTGGCTTTGCTTTTCTTTTCAAGACCACATTTTTATCACATACGCAAATATAGAAATGATATAGGCATTCTTTGTTTCATAAGCTACATTAGCCACATAGCCCACCTACTGACATGATTTTTCCTCTATTAAGATCCTTTAAGATTTATTAGTCTTTTTTTGTTCTAATCTTAAACCTAAGCAAATGTCCTACCCAAGTCTTAAAGCTAGTAGACTATTTATTGATTATAAATAATTGTGGATGCATAAAAGTATAAGTGTGGGGGTTTGCATATTTGTTGGGTTGGTTTTAATCATTGAAATGTCATTTTATGTCTTGTCAATGGATTATATGGTTGATGTAACTTCTTTCAATTTTTAAATAAAAAAGAAAGAAAGAAAAAAGAAAAACAAAAGAAAAGTAAAACAAGAAAAGAAAAAGAAAAGAAGAAAAAGCATATGTATAAATAAAAGTATCAAGGAGAAACTACAATTGTTTTAAAATTTTATTAATGATTAATTTCTCCTCCTAAAGTTGTATTGAATGGGTGATTTGAATACGTTGCATATGAAGCAGATGCTGTTTTGAAAGGTTCACTCCTTGTAGTTTCAATGTATTGTCATCATTAATTTTTATGAATGATTCCTTCTAAGTGATTTATGCTTCATATGGTTTATAGTGTGAGAACTTGAATTTAAGCTATGAAACATAGTTTTTACATTCATCATAGTTGATGTACACAATTGTGAGTGAATGTTGGTTTTTTCACTTAATGTTATATTGAGTGTTTTTTTTTTTGTTTCGCTAGCTTTGATGAATTTTATGCTACATTATCCAAATACATCTCAAATTACCCTTGCCCACATTACAACCTAGAAAATTCCTTTGATTCATAACTATGCATGTGAATGTTAATGGTAGAGAAATGAAATGCTTTACAAAGTTATGAAATGCCATGATCATGAATAGTTTTTGAGTGTACCCATGAATATATCTTATTTACAAATTTTGTCAAATCTACCTCTAAATTGCTCAGTTTCTAAAGGTGATGAATGTTGATTGATCATGAGTAGAAGTGTTGAATGTTGATTTCTTGTTATGGTTTTTGAAAGTTATTTCTCTTTACTTATGATTATCTATTATTAGGAAATATGGAAAATGAGTAAGTGTATTTGGGTTTGTGACTTTAATTTTGATGTTTTTCCCAAAGATGGTCATAAGTTAAGTGTGGGGGAAATTGATTCCATAACCCTTGGTGATTAATGCTATGAAATACTTAAGACACTCACTTTAGTTCATATTTGATTTTAGGAACAATTCGGAAGCGAAAGAGCTAAAGTGAGTTAAAGGCACAATATTTAAGCTGTTTTCTTAAGATTCCCACTCACTTTTCTTTATAGAACAAGAAGAAGAAAGATTAGAGTAAGAGAAGATAAGAAAATTGCAAAAAATGAAGAGTTTAAGCCATGAAGGAGAGCTCACGACCACGCATCAAATTGTCATGGTCGTGAGACACACCTCACATCCATAACAATTTTTTTTATGGGTGTGACCACCATTGTCACGTCTATGACTCAACACGCTTATGACATTTGGCTCATTGTCCCAAAACCTAATTTTCATATAAAAACATCATTTTAACTGTATAAACATGTGAAAGGCTTGAGGAATTGTTCAAAGGGTGTCGGGAGGCGATAGAGGGGTAAAGCTTTCATCCTTTGGAGACCTATTGAGGACTAGGCTTTCTCGACCTGATTAAGAGGTGATATCAATGCCAATGAACCCAATTAAGCATTTCTCTCACTGTTTGTTGTTCTTTCTCTTAGGGATTGATTATGTTATCCTATATTTATTGTTTAGGTGTTGATTGAATGCTCTATTTTATTGTTTTTTTTCTTATTGTTAGAATTGAATACAATATGTAATCGTTATGTTTCTGATTCATTTGTGTCAACTAATGGTCTTTAATCAATAGGAATAATATACCCTAGGTTAAATGACTCGAGCTTGTGTGGTTGTTACCTTAATTAATCTGTTTTCCTAACTCATAATGTTGTTGTCCAATTAAATCTAGAGATTTTGTTCTAGGTTGTTTAATATTTAGGTTTAATTAATGAGCTTTTCTTAATTAAATATGATCTAAGAGAAAACCAGGGTTAATAGAGCTTATTGTTCGCCTACGATTGATAGTTTCTACGAGAGGTATGAGAACAAGAATTCAATGTTCAACTGTGTGTAGGTCGAGATTGAATCGATGACCAGGTTTCTAATGAATTCATCACTTTCATCAATCTTCATTGTTTTCTTGAATTTTTCTTTATAGTTTTGTTTTATTTTATTTTCTTATTTAAAAGCAAACAAATCCCCCCTCCAAAACCTAAAAACCAATTCTTTTAATAACAAAAGCTAACTAAACACTCTCTGTGGGATTGACCTAGGGTAACATCTCGTTCTCATACTAAGGGTTAGAACCCTAAATTTCTGTAATTGAGAAATAGCAATAAGAGATTAGAAAAAATGCATTTCATGCTCATGCACAAAGTTAGCACACACACACGTGAATTTGATTATTGCACACATTACAATGAATTGTTTATCCACTCATTTGGCATTTTTTTAGTATAAATGATTGTTTTGATGTGATTATAATGTGAATTATGGACTATGTGTCTTAAAAATTGAGTTGGAGTGTATAAGTAGTGAATTTGATTTTTGGTGAAATATGAGAATTTTTTGGAATTTAAGGATATTTTTAGACCAGAAAAATGCCAAATAGCAGGACAATTGATAAATGACAATAGAAATAAATATCAAATGGCAGAGGAGATTTTTATGAATGACATTAAGATTTAATGACAAGTGTTATTGAAAATTGGGAGAAAATTGAATTAGAAATTGGAGATAAATGGACTAGCTTATTAAAAGACCAAAATGGGACCATATGAAAGTGGCAAGTACTACCACTCACCACTTACTATTCTTTTACCTAAATTAAAGACCATATTATTGTCTTTCACTTGTCCATTTACGATACAAGCTTCATTTCTTCATCTTCATCTTCTTTTTCATCTTTCTCTCCTTCACTCACGACCATACCCCCTCATCCTCATCATGTTGATTTTTGTCTAATTCTTTCACTTTGTTTCTTCAAGATTCATTGTTTTCTCCATCTTTTCACTAAAACACCCAACCTATTCTACCTTAAAAGTTAGTGATCGTATGATGCATGGAAGAAGTTAGGATAAAGTGTGATTTGAAGACCTTGAAGATAAACAAGTAAGTATAAGGATAAACTCTTCTTGAATTGTTGAATAAAGCATGTATGATGATAGTTAGAGGTTAAATAGACATAAAATGGTATTTTACGTATGTTGGAATGTGAGTGATGAAATGTATATGAAAATGTCTTGCTTTTGTATATGTATGATGATTAATGATTTATAAATTGATGTAGAGTTAATTTAGAGTTAGAATAAACCCTAAACTGATGTAGACAGAAGTGAAGAAAAATTAAGTTGTGAATGGATATTATCATGTTCTGTTTTTGATGATTAAAAACGTGGATCATTGATTGTTTTAGAAATGCATTCGATTGAGTATTGAAATTAAATAAAAGGAAAGTGTAGTGACTTGAAAAAAGAAGAATTAGGATGGAAGTTTAGAGATAAAGTGATAATGGTGTTTAAAGTACGTTGGAATATGATAGCTGTAACATTTACATTGGATATGCAATGGTATTTTAGCCATAAATTGATATGTAGATATCCAAATGGAATGATTTTTTGATTTGGATTAAATTAGATACATATGGCTAGATTTTTCATGAAGACATCAAATTCAAATTCTGTCTTTAAGAGTTTCAAATTTTGACTTGAATTTATATACTAGGTGCAGTAAATTGATGGATGAATACATGTGTTTGTGTTCTGTTTTGAGAGTATGAAAACCATGAGTGATGAGTTATTATACAAATGTTATGAGTTGTGAATTAAGGGTATAATGAAAGTGAAAGTTATGTTAACTATGATGTTGAGTTATGTTCTTGAAATGAGATAAATTAAGGTGATAGTTAGAAGTGTAATGAAAGTGGAAATAAAGATGAATATGTGCAGAAAGTTGATGATGTGTATATATATATATATATATATATATATATATATATATATATGTATATATTCAGTTTTTAGTGTTCATGATCAATCATGGACTATAATTTGTTTATGGATGACATTGAGTTGAAATGGAGTTAAGAATGATGGGAAAATGATGAATATCTAAATACAAATGATAAACCAAGCATAAGGTGTTGAATGTAGTAAGTAAAGAATTTGAAATCTGGAAAATAAGGATGCAGTTGGATATGTGTTGGGGAAAGTGGCATAACTTCTTCTGTAGAACTTGGATTGAGGTCATTTAATTATGCTTTATAAGATAACTTCTATTTCTACAATTATATGAAGACTCCGAGAAGAGATTTTGCTGTCTAGAGGGTCAAAATTTGACATTTTTATAAGACCCATAAAGGTTCGCTCAACAGACATGAATGTCCGCCTAATGACATTCACTGGCCATTTGGTCTTAATTTAGGCTAGAATGGGGCTTGAATTGAACCTAGAATGATGCTTAGATTAAGTGACTAATATGTGAAAAGTATGAAGTGATAATTGAGGTTATATCTGAATTGATGATATTAAAGTACCAAAGACATGAGTATAATGTGAATGAAGATGTTCATATGATTGTAGTTATGATTTAAGGGAGTTAAGTAATATATATTAAGTGAATGTGAATGATAATTGGGTATTATAAGAGCATATAATGTTAAAAAATGGGAATTATGAGAAATTGAGTTATGATATAAGAATAACCGAGACATATACAAAGGATAAGGATTAAATGGTGAACTTAGAATGATCGTGTACAAATGAAGTGTAAACCTAAGTTTAATTAGACATACATGAATTATAAAAAGAGAATGAGCATAAGATGTGAATTTAGATAATATACCCAGGATTGTCATTAAGCATACATTATACACAACACATATACATATGTATGTGATTAAGTATTCATAAGATTGTGCAGTTAATAATGTGTGTGAAATGTGTGTATTACATAATGTTGATGTGCAGGATAAAACATCCACATCCAAACGTTTCCAAATCATAGAAGCTAATGCTAATCTAGAGCATACTGTGAGTTGACCTAGATGGTCTTACTTTAATGATTGTTTTGATTAAATTCTGTATTGAATGATTATGTGAATGTGATTATACTGATTCCAAACATTGAATGTTCGAGGCGTTTGATGCATGAATAATATTGGAAGTGCTCATTGAATATAAATTGGACTAACTACGTGATAACTTGATTGTTGAATGCTTGACTAAGTTCCAAAGAAAAATGTGAATGTACATGTGAATGAAATAAGTGATTCTCAACTTAAATGTTGAATGCCAAACCAAGGTCCGCTGACATGTGTAAAGTGAAATAAAGCGACTAATTGATCTTATGTGATTGATGCATTTCATTACATGAATGCATAATAACATAAAAGCTGTTGTGACTAGAGTAGCCACCGAAAAAGAGCTTAAAGCTTGGAAAGCGAAAAAGAGCTTAAAGCTCATAATGTGATTAAGAGTCAAAGGTTCACTATGTATAATGAGCCCGGTATCTCCAACGGATGCTAGACAATTATTAATAAGCCCGGTATCCACAATGGATACGGGACAGTTGTAAGCACTCAGTCATAACAATAACAAATTGAAAATGAGTCTTATAAGCACTAAATATGCATCTGATATGTATGATTTAAATAGTTTGACTGATTTCTGAATGTGATATATGTTTTAAGTGAATATGAAATGTATGTAACTTAACATGATGAAATGATGAAATGATGTGAATTATGTGATTATATGAATTGATGAGTTATATGATTGAGTGAGCCATCGAGGCTGGTCTACTCACCGAGTTCGCAAAACTCGACCTAAAATTTGCAATACTTTTCAGGCTTAGAGAAGATCTCTAGTTAGACAAATTGGAGTCTAGCAACAGCATTCGAGTAAGAGATAAAGGTTAGGATCAGTTCATGTCTGCATATGTATTTTCATTATTTTGTATCAAAATATGTATTCATAAGTATTGTACAATGTGTATGAGAATGATCTTATAATGTAATGACATTATGACTAAAAGTGTTTTCTATTTGTAATGGGCTTAAGTGGCTATAGAATTGCTGATGATATGTATAATGGTTGTAACTCTTGTGTTTGAAAAATGTTTAAGAATATAACGGGATGAAATTGATTATTAATTTTTTTTGCATAAGCGTGTGTTGTTTTAAAAAAATTTGTAGTGAGTTTTATTGACTGACTGTTCTAGCATGCCACCCTCATAGAGTATGTTCTTTAATACTATCGGTATGTTCAGGGATATGCTCTATAAGAGTGGGTTGCTACACCTAGACTCACCAATGCTATAATTATAGGTCTAGTTTTGAGTAGTGTTACGACTCGCTATATTAAAACTCCACTAATTTGATTCTTAAACCTTGCATCCTATTTTTTATTCATAATCTTGTATCTATTAATAACATAACCTGAATGTTTCTTTGCCACATTGTTAGGGCTTTTGGACAACCAACGAATATGACTTAGGATGTCACTACAATATTTCACCTTATCTTAAAACCATTAAGGAAAGTCATTAAAATCATTTTGTGCCCTTGCCCATCGACTTCTTTTATTGCTTTCCTCTTTCAATTTTTAATGCTCCCTAAAAAGAACGATATATGTTAATTATGATGATGAGAATAAAAAAAATTGATCTTAAGGTGGATAAATAATGTATGTGTAGCTTACCTAATGTACTTCTTGAAATCTTTGTCATTTGAATTAAATAGAATGTATCAATGAGCTTGATGTAATGTATTTAAGTCTTAATTGATAGCTTTGCCTTTCCTTCGCCCTTTCGCTCCAATAGGATGCCTAACTTTTGAAAAAATTAAAGATGATACGTCTACAAGATTTGTATTGTCACTATCTTCCATATGCCTATTATATTGTTTCTCACCTAACAATGCATATAAATACCACAAAAATTTGCACATTCTTCAACTAAGTATCCTTTAGCTATAATCCCTTTTGGTTGACCTTTATTATGAACAAATCTTTTTAAACTATCGAAAATACCTCTTAATAAAGTACATAGAGTGGCAATGCACTGGTTCAGTATATGCGATTTGTTTTAATTAGTGACTATGTAAATAAAACATGATGTCAAAGAAACAAGGTAAAAAGATAGTTTCAAGTTGACATAGCACTTCCATAATTTCTTTGTCTAGATGCCCAATATCATCTGGCTTAATGATTTTATTGCATACACCTTTGAAAAAAGCATATAGCCTACTCAAAACAAGTAAAACATTTTATGGTAGTGTTTCCTAACAGCAAATTAAAGTAAGTGTCGCATAATAATATAAGCATCATGACTTTTGTTTCTTGATATTTTTATCTTACTAACATCAACACATCATGCAATATTTGATGCACAATCTTGCGGTAGTTTCACATTCTTCAAAACTGAACAAAAGTTTTGTTTCTCCTTTAGTGTTATGTAAAAGTAAGTTCGAGCTAGTGACACATGAGAGTTATCTACTTTGATGGGTTGTAGATCTTTTCTCCATTTCTTTTAAATCAAACCTTATATTAAAGTGATCTTTTGACTTGCCCAAAATCTCCAACAAAGTTCCTAGAATATTATCAAATATAATTTTTTCAATGTGCATCACATTAATATTATATTAGCACCTATTATATTTCTAGTAAGGTAATTCAAAAATTTTAGACCTCTTCCCTTAAGGATTATCACTTGGTCTTTTTTGTTTATTTTCCTTCCCAAACACATTATGATACCCATTAATAAGCTCTAACACATTAGATCTAATAAAGGAATTGGTGATTCTCCCAACTCTATATTACCATTGAATGATCTCCTATCATGCCTCCAAGGATGATTTCTATCCAGAAATCTCTGATGATTCAGATAGCAAGTCTTTCTACTATGCTTTAAATATCAAGAGCAAGTTTCATAAAAAAAATTAGAATATGCTAACTTTCTTTTAATACTCCATCCAAACAACATTACATATCCTGGAAAGTCACTAATTATGCATAATAAGGTTGTACACATCTTAAATGATTGATTAGTTAAAGCATCATACGTTTTTACCCCAAGCTCCTACAACTCAATAAGCTCTTTATCAATGGATGCAAAAAAAAATCAATATTCGTTCTAGGCGAATTCAAGCCACGTATAATTGAAGATAATATTTTCTAATTTCAAACATCTTCATGGTAATAATTTATAGTTACTAAAATTATAGGCCATGTACTGTATGAAACACTCATTGTGCAAAAAGGATTAAATCACTGGAAAGAGCTAATATGACATTATGAGGATCCTATGTAAAATAAAGATATAATGAGACAAAGTCTTTCCAAGCTTGGCCATCAGCAAGATGCCTTAAATTGCCATTTTTAGAAAACCCTTTATCATGTCATTTAATGAATTCGACTAATTTTGGACATATGTAAAGATGTTGTAACCTTAATTTCAATGGAAAATACCTAAACATATTGGATGGAATTTGCCTCTTATTTAAGGTTATAGAATGATCTCTATTATCTTCACTGTTATAACTTTGTTTCCAACTAGATATGCTACACACTTTACAACTAGTTGCTTTCTCATCATTTCCCTAATATAAAATACAATCATTGGGATATGCATGTATCTTTTCATTATGAAGTATTAAATCCTTCACAAGTTTATTTGTCACATTAAAACATTTAGAAACCTTTATATTGGGAAAGGCCTTTTTAGTATCCCTATGAGATCAATGTAAGTGCCATTACTAATTCCATGGGTACACTTAAAAAGATATAGTCCAATGGTGAAAGAAAGTTTAGAAAAACTTTGACAAACAAGATATAATTCTTATTTTCCTTCCTCTACCAGCTTAAAAAAACTTCTTAGCATCATCATTTAGACCATTACTAACTCCTGCACAACTGTTAGGACCTTCATTTAAGTCTCTAAATGTGTCAAGTAGTAATCCATCTATATTATCATGCATAGACCTTCCATCAAATTCATTATCATCATCCATAGCCATATTTGCATTAATTGATCCTTCCTCATTAGATTCCCAACCATCATATCCTGAAGTAAATCCATCAACAATCAAATGATCATATATAATATTTATCATATACCAATAATAATTATGACATTTCTTACATGGAAAAAAATTTCATTCCTATTAGCCACCTTATAAAAATTCTTTTCAAGAAATGATCAACTATACTTATATTTTCATCACCATATCTTAGGAAAGTCATCCAATGCCTTTTATGATGCCTCATTCATAGTTATAAAAATTTCATTATGACATAATAAATTAATTTGAATTGTCAATAAATTTTCTAAAAGAAATATACCTGAAGTATCTTAATAATAGTAAGCTTCTCAATTATTGTTTTTACTTTAGTTAGATGTTTCCAAATGCTTTAATAGTAATTTTATAATCTGCAAAAAAAAAAGACACATAACGAAGGAACTTATATATTATTATTATCATGAAACTAACAACTTTTATGATTCAAATTTAAAAATAATATACAACTTGATTCAATAAGTCTTAATGACATTTTAAAATTGATTTCTAGAACATAGCCTATGAAAATAGTACTTTAAAAAAATTTATTTCGCAGATTTTTTAAATATTAGCTACGTTTAGTTTCACTATGATTTTGTTTTTGTAGCTAATAATTTTTAATGATGTTTTTCATTATGAACATATTCTTGTAGCAAAATTTTTTTAGCAACAAAATGTTTTTCATAGGTATAACTTAAATATATT
The DNA here is from genome assembly GCA_027568895.1 of Erythroxylum shatona. Classification (NCBI taxonomy): domain Eukaryota; kingdom Viridiplantae; phylum Streptophyta; class Magnoliopsida; order Malpighiales; family Erythroxylaceae; genus Erythroxylum; species Erythroxylum shatona. The sequence continues at coordinate 5,548,084 of JAOSBK010000001.1, read as the reverse complement.
CTAGTTATCATCTACATTTTGCAAATTTCGTAGGAAAAAAGTTTTGTCTACAAAAAATGTTCATATCTGAAAATCAAATTTGTTTAAGCTATTAATTACATTATCTAAAATTCAAAGGAATAAAAGTTTTGGTTATGAAAATATTCTTGTAGTCAAACGAAGAAGAATGAAAAAAAAGTAAATGACGTCTTTTTCTCCACTTAAACGATGCCATTTTTCTTAGACTTATAACCTAAGCAAAGTTATCTCCTCTCTTCTGCCTTTATGTTCTTCTATCTTCTACCTTATAAACTAAACAAAGGCATCTCATACCTCTACCCACCTGACCCAACCAATCCTGATTGTGCAACCTTGAGGGAACAATGTAGGTTTGCTATCAAGTAGTACAACAGATGGTACTCTCATACTTGGGGCACTACTATTCTTGTCGTTGTTTCATTCTTCACTATTAGCTAGATCATCAAAGGTTCCAAGCCTCTCCCTTCTTTTAGGACCCATGGTTCTTCCTGTGATGATGCTAATGAACATTACACATAATTTAGTAAGTGTATTTTTCATTTTAATCCAATTAGTTTGGGGTTTTGATTGATATGCTTTACCTTAGTGTTGTAGATGTCACAACAACTCTCTTAACTACACTTATATGTTCTTTTGTACAATATATTAAGTAGTTTATTTTACATTAAAAATATATATTTTGCCTTCTATGTGGAAGGAAATATATTGTAGTAATAGAAAACAATGAGCGTAGGGATGGATAAAAATTAAAAGAAAACCGATTGTTATATTGATGATATATTCCTTTATGGAGAAAAAGACTCTAAACAGGGATAACCTTCCAATCCTCCTTAATTGAGATATAATGTCCCTTGAGGAATAACAACCTAATAGACTCAGCAAACGCTATTTTTACATTTGTAGCCATGCTAACGATATGTAAAGAAAATAACATAAAAAATACAAGTGAATTAGAAACAACTATAAAACACACTCTGAATATCTTTAATAAAACATTGCGTTTGGACCTCTTTATAACAATACCTCACCCTTTAAAACGTCCTTGTCCTTAAGGATGATTTGCAGCGTCGATAGTGGCTATAAAATCTAGAAATTACAGAGTAAACTTATGGTATTCAACCTATGAAGCATCCTCTAGAGAATCATGAGCCCATTTAACTAACACCTTTGTGACAATAAGTCCCTTCTTTTTGATCATTTTCTTATCCAAGATAGCCTCGTATTGGAGGGCCACTATTCCTTATTTATCTATGATAGGAAAAAATAGAAGATGGTGTTTTTGTGCCATAATGTTGTTTAAGGAGCAAAACATGGAAAACATTATACATTTTGGATCTAGGAGGTAAATCTAACTTCTATGCGACATCTCCATTTTTTCAATGACTTTCAATAGACCATAATAATTGACAGACAATTTGTGAAATGCTCAGTTAGGTATGGTCGACTAGCGATCAAGGTGCATCTTGAGGTATACATTGTCTCCAACTTGAAAAGTACATTCCACCCATTTTGTATCTACTTGTTTCTTCATGCTAATTTGAGCATTAGCTAAGTTTCTCCTTAATATGGCTAAGATTTGCTCAAATGTGTTGAAGCTCTCTGTTCACTAAGTGTATAATAGAGATTACTACCAAGTAAAGGTCACCACTACAAGGAGAATAACCAGACAAAGCTAGGAATGGTGTCATCCTAATGGCTAAATGATACTTTGTATTGTACCAGTATTCTGCGAGAAATAACTAGTTATCCCACTTCTTAGGGGTCTCCTTTTATTAAACATCTTAAAAAACACTCTAAGACTTTGTTAACAATCTCTATTTGGCCATCTGTTAGCGGATGGTAAGTAGTGGATTTAAGGAACTTAATGTTGGATCGGAAAAAGAAAACATGCTTTGTTTGGAAAAACGGTAGATTTCAAAACTTTTAAGAAATCATTACTT
>JAOSBK010000001.1:5529537-5546026 GCA_027568895.1 Erythroxylum shatona | reverse complement strand
TGTAACTGAAGAAGATAAAGTTACATGTAAATACACTTGCTTTCCAGGGCACTATATTTACATAACTCCAACACTTAACGCTTTACACTGAGAATAGTTCATCCCAAAATAAGGACATGAAAATCGAGACATGATCAGAGATGATAATGTGGGGCCAACCATGGAGATGGACAACCAAATCCATAAATTTCTTAGCAACCAAAGTTGTTGTGTTTGGTCCCTTTAGAGAAATAAAATGAGCATATTTTGAGAAACCAATCAACCATAACAAGAATAGTGCTTTTCCCATTAGAACAAGGTAATCCCATAATAAAATCAAGTGAAATGTCCTGCCATCCACCTTGTGGCATTGATAGTGGCTACAAAGTTCTAGGATATTTAGTTCATTCTACCTTGTTGCCCTTACAAATGGTGCAATACTTCACATAAACATCAATATCTTGTTGCATTCCCTTCAAGTAAAAAGATTCCAAAAACCTCTGATTAGTATTATCATACCTTAAGTATTTGCTACTTAAGCATCTTGTCATCACCAATTACAAGTTTGCCATTGCGTTTGAGTATATTATTATCCCATGAATACTTAGATGAGTCATGAGAATTGACTTGTAATCATTGGATAATATGTTGCAAATTAGGTTTCGAATATCAACTAGCCTTCACGTGACATAACAAGTATAAGTTGACCACCGATAATTCAAAGAGTGAAGATGCGAGATAGGGCATCAACCCCTTTATTTTTAGAGCCCTTCTTATATTAAATAGAGAACTGATAACCAATTAATTTTCTCAACCTCTAGTGTTGCATCTCGATAGTTGTAGGTCGCTCTAGAAAATATTTAAGAGACTTTTGGTTTGTGAAAATGATGAATTTGCATCCAAGTGCATATGAGCTCCATCATTTTACAGCACACACCAAGGTAAGTAATTTCTTTTCATAAACAGACAATGTGTGGTAACATGGTCCCATAGCTTTACTATAATATGCAATCGAATGATGATCTTGCATAAGCACAACACTAATACCTGAGCCAGAAGCTTCCACCTCCAACATGAATACCTTGTCAAAATATGGTAAATGAACTACAAGAGCTTGATTCAACACTAGCTTGAGATTTTCAAAAGTTGTCTGGGCAGCGAGATCCTATTGAAAGACATCTTTCTTCAGCAATTGAGTGAAGGGAGTAGCTATTTTGTCAAAATTATTGATAAATCTATGGTAGTATTCGGCAACGGCAAGGAACCCATGAAGTTGTTTCACATTTGTGGGGATTGGCTAATTGAGGACATCATTAACCTTCTTGTCATTTGTCGACACACCCTCTTTAGAAATAATGTGGCGTAGGTAGTTAATGTGATTCTTGCCAAAGTTACATTTGACCCCGTTGATAAACAACTTATACTCTTTGAGCTCATAAAAAACATTATGTAAGTGTTGTAAATGACTTTCCTATATCTTACTAGAAACTAAAATATCATCGAAAATACCAACACATACTACCGCAAGAAGGGTCTAAAAATAGAGTTCATTGTTTTATGGAATGTCACGAGTGCATTAGTTAGACCAAATGGCTTCACAAGCTATTTGTAATGACTCGAATGTCTCTTAAAATCAATTTTTGAGGTGTCCTTGACAACCATTCAAATTTGATGGTATACTGACTTAAGATCGATGTTAGAGAAGAAAACTTCCTCGTATAGCTCATCAAGTAATTCTTCAATTAATGGCATGAAAAATTTGTCTTTGATAGTAATTGCATTGAGTTTGTGATAATCAACACAGAACCTCTATGTGTCATTTTTCTTTTTGAATGCACAATAGCAACTACAAAGGGACTAGTGGTTTCTCGAATTAATCTAGCTTGTAACAGTTCATCTACCAATTTTTCAATGACTCCCGTTTGTATATGAGATGATAATCTGTCATTAACTACCAAATAATAAATTCCTAACTACCAAACTATGTAGTAAATGGCGAGCTAGGGTAGAACCATAGAGAACTAGGATGTAAATGCTATTTCCAGTGTTACAAGTAAAAGAAAACAAAATACGCTGAAATGATGAAAACGAAATAGCTAAGATGCAATGAACGTAAACGAAATGATAAACATAAAACAAATTGAGAAAAGACTAACAACAACGGAAAAGAAGTGGGTTAGAGATATCTTCGGGGTTCCAAGATGTTCATTGATCTTTATAATATCTCTAAACCCCCAAGTAATCTAGCCATGCATGTTCATATTAAGCAAAATAGACATTAAATAAACAAAACTCATACTTAATTAAATAAAACCAAGGCTGGAAATTATAAACGAAGTAATAAAAACCAAAATTCAACACTAACTTAATAGAAATCAAAACCCTTTATGCCAATAAATAACTAATCATAACCTAAATTACATTTTGACATTTACAAACTATTCAATTTAAATTTTAGATAGATAAGAATATTATAAAATTATGTCTTTATGCATTAGATATCACATCAATATTAATATGAAATATATTTTAATTTATGTAAAGCTTACTATATTACATTTTACTATACTACTCACACTTTTTTATTGGTGTTAAGTTATTAAGAAATTCCCAATTTAATTTTTAAGTTCCATACCCAATTCAATCAGGGGCTCCATTGATTTTTTAGGGCCCAAAACCACAAAAGGTTGAGAAGAAACCAATGGAGAAAGCCCTAGTAGAAAAGAAGTCGAAGGCCTATAAGAATCTACCAAAGGAAGGTGTTGTTATGGTAGGAGACAAGAAGAAAAAGATAGTGAAGAAGAGCATAGAGACATATAAGATCAACATTTTTAAGTTGTTGAAGTAGGTACACCTTGACATCAGAATCTCAAACAATGCCATACAAGTTATGAACTTACTTATCAAGAACATATTCAAGAAGCTTACACAAGAGTCTTCGAGGTTGGCAAGATATAATTGTTATTTTATGTCTTACAGTTGATCGATTGGTTATAGTTTAGTGACAAAATAATTAATAAAGACATTCTTTATTTTATATTTTAATTACATTTGATGTTTTAATACTAAAGGTAAAATTTTTGGAATAATTAATGTGCAATTGAAATTATGATGAGATTATAATTATGATATTCAATTTACATTTATGTATTATTCCTAAATATTCCTAGTTATAGTTTCATCAAAACAGGATATTGATGAAATAGTAAAACTAACATAAATTATGTTTCTTTCTGATGAAGAAAGTAATTAATCACATAAATTAAAGTATGGAGATACTTAAACTAATATGTGAGTGCTTATTAAAGAATAAGTTCACTGAACTGACTCAACTATGAGGATCCCAAATGAAATATTACTTAATATATCTGTGGATTTCCTCATAATGATGATTGTATAATTGATCCTTAGAGATTACCAAAGTATCCCGAATGAAAATTACTGTGTTTTGATACTACTTATGAACTATTTTAGGATAATTTAGTTGATAGTTCTTGGATTTAGTATGAACCACATGGAGATAATTGAGTAAGTTAACAAAATATTTGTCACTGTAAACTAATTAGAGAGAATATTCTACTGTTCTTGATTAGCAGGAATTTATGTAGTTCTCTAGCTAGAGTGAATTGACATTTAAAAAATGTGTTTTCAAATATCAATTATAAATCAGTTATTAATTAGCAAGAACGAAAATAATTGGATGAAAAAGAATAGACACTATATCTATACTCTGTTCAATTAGAACATTAGATGACGAAAGGATTAAATGTGTACATCATAACTATGTATGGACAGGTTAAGTCAAACCACTTTGACATTTTTGGTATTTGGATGGTCATAACATGTTGCTAGACATCAATCTTGATATATGATTATAAATTGTTTAATTAGAAAATTAAAGATAAATTAAAAGGAGTTTTAATTTATCCGATTCTAATTTTAAATTAGAATTAGAATTTGTAATCATTGTCAATATATTAGGAATTTAATGGATCACACATTAAAGAGCAGCTTGTGAAGAAAAATCAATTTTAATTAAATTGGACATAATTTCAAAGTTTAAGAAACTTTAGAGATCAAATATGAGAGGTTTGATTTTATTAATGTTAAATTAATTATAATTTATAGTTTGACTTTTATTATAATTAAGGTATTAATTTTAATAAAAGGGTTAATTACCAAAAATAACTCAAACTTTCGTTAATTTTTTAATTGTAATCCGAACTTTAAAAAGTAGTAATAAAATACCCAAACTTTCATTTTTTTCATTCTAGCTCAAATTTCAAAAAGTGACAATAAAATTCTTAAATTTTCAATTTTCTTCAATTATAGCCTGACTTTATCTATTGTTCTCCTGATGCTCTTACCTCTTTGTTTTCTGTTTATTCTTCTGACATCCCAAACTACTCTTGCATTACAGTATACTGCACTAGTAATCTCTTCGTTTTTAGTTCATTTTTCTGATGACTTTAGTGTGAGGGCATTGTGACAGTGTAATCTAAAAATCAAAGGGTAAGGGTATCAAGAGAACAAATTGAAAATGAAGGAAAAAACTAAAATCAAAGCGTAAGGTCGTCGAGACTGTGTAATCTAATTTAGGTCATTTTTAAACAATAACGTCGTTTCAATTTTGTGATTAAACGACGTCATTTTATTAATCTTCATTTATTGTGTAATTTTGGCTGACGTGTGTTATTAGTTAAGGTTTCTGAAACACATGACAAGCCACGTCAGTAAACTTAACGAAAATATTAACGTCGACCTAGAATTAAAAAAATTGAAAGTTTGAGCATTTTATTACTATTTTTTGAAGTTCAGGTTAGAATTAAAAAAATTGAAAGTTTGGACATTTTATTGCTACTTTTTGAAATTCGTCTATAATTGAAAAATTGACAAAAGTTTGAATTTTTTTGATAATTAACCTTTAATAAAAATTTTAAAACCCTAACGATTTTTCTATAAATATGAGTAAGCATTAGGATCAGCACTCCTGCTTAATTCCTTTCAAGAGTTGAGAAGTTAATCTGTGGATATTATTAGAGGCGAGACAAGTGAACAACTTGTAGTGAATACGTTGAAAAGTTTTCAAAAGATTTTAATAGAAAAATGAATTAGGTATGATTTCTTATTTTATGATTTGTATATTATTATTTAAATTATTCAATTATCAGGATCTAATCAAAAATTATAAAATTTTATTGTTTCGCTGCACCTGCTAAAGCTGACAATCACATCAAAGTAGTTCCATACTAATTTGAGACTGGTGTTGTTTGCAGTTTGGCTTACCATGCCATTTTAAAGGGAATTTAAGTAGTTACCAAGTTTAGTAGCTCTTGAAATGATGAGCTTGTGATTATACTTGTGTAACTATTTAAAAAGTTCTAGTAAATAGAGAATGATGATATTTGGAATTTGCAACTGAAGGTTGGCTGGATGTATGGATTCATACGTTTTTTATAGTAGAAATGACATTAAAATGACGTATTAAGATTGTTAATCAACTACATCGTGTTAAAATTAGGTGAATCCCTGGATACTGAATCATGTGGTTTTGGCCTTTTAATAATAATAAAAAAGGACACTAGTATCATTGAGAGCTGGCAGATGAGTTACAATTATGTTTCTTTAAGAACTAGGCTGCAACGGAGGCTGAAGCCGCCACCACAATGTCGATGGACCCTAGACAGAGATGCATGAGAGCACCTTAGGTTTCAGTCAAAGCAACAGTGAAACGATGAGGCATCGGGCCCGAACGGGGGAGGTTTCCTAGTAGGTCATGGCTTTGGTCCCAATGAAAGAGGACGATGTTGACGGTGCACGAATGACCGACAAAAATAGATTACACACGCACCTGGTGGAGTGACCGAAATAATTAGATTTTTAAAAATAAAAATTAAATTAATTAGTATTAGGTTAGATATATAATGAAAAACAAAGATGATCAATTTAAAATTTAATTAAAATGTGTAATTTTTAAATATTTTTTGTGACATAATAATTCATATAAATATTAAAAGAATATGTTTGTGTCACGTTAACAACATAACAGATAACAAATAAAAATATTAATTCATCTATATTTTCATTTATTTAAGGTTTAAATTAAATAGTTTATAAAATTAATTTAAACACTTCAAAATATTAGAGCTATTATATTTTAATTAAAATATTGCATTAAAAATGCCTTTTTGACCTTTTACATATAATAACATTTGGACCAATTAAATGAAGAGCTGTGGATATTCTATCATCAAAATATATTTAAAATTCTACTATATCAATCAATTCATAGTATCATTTCAAAAATCTGAAGGCAATCATTTGATAAATTTATAGTAAATATTAAATTGGTTTAACCATACAATTATATATTTTAGGAAATAAAAATCAGCATATATTAATTTCAAATTTCTTTGAAACTTTATTACAACCTTATGTAATCTTATGAAACTCTATCCAAGTGGAAGCTTCCGTCCTGAATAATCTATAAATCTCTATGCTTAAAGGGTTTTGTATTGTTTTTTTTTTTTTTTTGGGATCTCAAGCATTTGAAATTTTCACACCACTCCTCTATTTTTCTTGCTCATCTTTTTTGTCTTAATTTCTCTTAGACATCTCCTCTATATTTTATTACATCCTATTATATGTTGAAGTTATTTTTGATTTTATAAGAAAGATTATATATAAGTCCACATTCTATATATAATATCTACACACACATATATGTAGATCTCCTTATATTATATTTTAGTATATTACTTTAGCCTGACGCATTTGCATCCACGTAGGTGCTTGGAGAAATGATCTTGCCGATTTCAATGGCCATGACATTTATTAAGTGATAACTACGCAGCTAAGAGAATGCATATTACTGTTCGTTCTCGTGGTCCCTTAGGTATATTGATGTGTCCAATATGTTCATTAATGTTGCAAACAAATACGAAGCTGCCAACCTCTGCGATTCATGGCAATCTTATACAAGCAAGAAAAGAGTTGAACAAAGAAACTCACAAGCTGTAATATATTCGCCAACAATATTTTTTTCACAAAGGAGTTCCATACTGATTCGTGAAGGAAGAAGCCAAAAGAAGGCAAGAAAAAGTGAGGAAAAAAAAAGACACAGAGAATAGACCACAAACTCGACTCGATGATCTCGAGTAGAAACTCATATCACCCACAAAAGTAAAAGAAAAAAGAAAAAAAATGGATGGATCCTATACCAAATAATTCCCTTAGGGACATCTAACGTTTCTTCCAGGACCTCCATAGTAAAAATAATTGCCCCAGACTCTATTCCTTCCTCCTTTTATATCATAGCAATTTGGGCGATCAGCCAATACTCTTAGATTTGATAATGGAATTAAACTATTGTCCCAATCAACAACTTGCAAGTTCCTGAAATATGAAGCTCTTCTAAACCCTTCTCTACCAAAATGACCACTGCCCATTTGTGTTGGAGTGTGCGACCCTGAGGGGCTTGTGTTCACAATTTCTCCCCCAAATTGCACCATAGTTGCAGAGCCCCTTAAACGAGTGAACAAATATGACGGCCAGTAACCCACTAAAACCCCTGATCCGAATTGTAGCCACCAATTTCCATGCTTTGGATCCTGCATGAAAGGTGGGTAATTTTGTTGTATCGTTTCTTTAGTGAGTAAAAGTAGGATATAATGATTACGATCACGTGTATGCAAATAAGTATACAAAGCCCAAAAAAGAAAGTCAATATGGAATTTTAAGTCTTAAGATTTCCGGGGAAAAAGAACTTCAATACGTTTCTTTTTTAAATTTTCCTGACAACGGGACTCAGGATGCACCTTTACTTGGAAAAGAAGAGAATCTTGCAAAGCAGAAAAGAAAACTGGAATTTCAGGCACTATTTGAAGCTACTAATACCCGCTCATTTGGCCCATGTTTGGAGCTACGTAGCTTTCCAAAGGCGACATGGAAGCGTGCGGTGCAAGGAGATAATTATGCTGCAACTTTAAAAAAATGACCTTTGGATTTGGAGTTGAGAAATGGAGTGTTTCACATGGAATTTTGCTCTAGTAATCAGATCATATGCTGCAAAATGATAAATAGCAAAGTTCTTCTGTTTTTCCTTGGTGGGCTCAATAAATCATTGCACTGGATGCTAGATTTTAATGCAAGCATGTACTCGATAATTAATAATAGTCAATTGGATAGCCACTAAACTCAAACTCTTGAGAAATGAAAGAAAAACACTTGTGCGAATTTGCTTGCTTTTTTTCATTTACCTTCCAAATCAATAGGCTGATATCGAATTGCCCTCCATTATAAGAAGAAGTTGGAGAGATAGCAGCCCCTATAGCAATTCTATTACTTGTTTGTACAAATCCCGAGCACAGTAAATTGTAGCATCCAGTTGCTTGATACGAGTCACTCTGCAGTCAATAATCATTAATAAGTGTTATTAAATAGTCATGGTTTAGTTTACAATTGTTGAAGGTAGGACAATGAGGATGGATATACAGTAAGAAATAGGCCAAGTTATGTAATCTACTTACCGTCCAGTATGTAAAGAACCTTGGATGGAAGTCACCGTACATTTCTGGGCTAACCTGCTCATAGAGAAGAATGCATTAAATTAAATCAATTATAAGTTGTTGGAGCTGTTCCAATGCTTTAAATGCGAAAGCTGTACATCCTAATGTGTTGAGGATTGAAATTCCTAGTTTCCAGGACATCCCTTGTCCAAATCAGACCAAGTTATGACTTTTCTCAAACGTATGATAACTACTACTCATATGCAACTTGCCCAGTAGAAATCGAGTCTATTAGTAACCCAAATTCTTTACAAGTAACAGCTATTGCAATTGAATTAATACTTTTCCCTACTACTATAGATCGATTAGGCATAGTTTATGCCAACCTCAACACTCATAAAAATAACGCACACAAGTGAAATTAACCTTTTTAATTTATTTACAAGTAGCAGATGATTATGTACCTGCCAACCAGCTTCGATGGTGTTAAGATCGTATCCAAATTGACCAGAAATGACCCATATCTGTGACAAGCTGAACTCATTTAGATTAGCAACTTTAGGAGCCCACACGTTGATGCTAGCTTTTGCACCATAGTATTTATCTCCAAACACGAATCCAACCGCATGCTGTGAACCAACAGTTTGGAAAGAGAGGATAAATATTCCATCGGAACTTGCTACTAGGCCTTGTATTCCTTCCCCATGGTACAATACAATGCAAACATGGATCTATCTTTTTCGATTCATTTCCCCTTATTACAATTTAAAAGAAAAAAACTAAGATAAACTATAAGATGATAAATGGTTCTTTTGGAACTCAATGATAAGGATCTAGTTGGCGAAAAAGATTAAAGAATATTTTTTTAAAAAAGCGCTTTTTATTTAATATGAAAAGAACCCATATATGGTAAAATATTGCCTTAAATAATGAATTTGAATTGCCTTAAAAAAATAAAAAACGCAGCTTTTCTTTTTGCATCATTATTCTTTTAATCTCTCTTTATATAAGCTTAATCCAATTGCTTGTCTTAGAAAAGCTACTTAAGAAAGAGGGACATTTGTCAGAAGAAGAGAAGAAGAAGAAGAAGAAGAAGAAGAAAGACAAGGAAAGAAAATTGAGTCTTATCCATTCCTCTATAATTTCACTTGTTCAGCACCTACCTCGTGGCCATTGCTTCTGGTGTCTCTTCTAACATGCCTTCTTAATTTCCTTCCATATCTTCTATAAGAACTAGCTCTTAAGATATCCTGCTCAGTTGTTCTTCTGATTGGTATTGTCTCTTCTGGACATGACTCACCAGACATACTCCACAACTGGAAATTCTCTTTTTCCATGCTTTTCGGGTTGTGTCCTTTTGGTCTCTCTGGTGGTTCCTGTATATTCATGCAAAGGACAAACAATGGTTAAAAATTGAAAGTTTTTTTTCCAGGAAACATGGACCTTAAAATCTCTCCCACAGAAATTCCATTGCAATAACATGATAGAATTCGAGTACCAACGGTTTCTGTCCTCTCACTCTAGGATGGTCAAAAGCTGGTTGATGATGGGAAAGAACACAGTCTATGAGATCACCATCAGGACTCTGGCAAAAGACAAGAAATCATTATGTTAAAAAATTTTACAACACCGAGAAAACAAAAACAGAAAACAGAGATCATAACAGGTAAAATGTAAACAGCACTATGAGTGGGGGACGGGGTGCTGGGAACAGTTAAATGCCTGAATTGTCTTGACTGCAGGCTTGTTAATCTTCTTGAGACGTTCTCTAATAATTTTCAGCTTCTGTAACTCTTCTTCTGGCTTAAAAGCTCGGTTGGTTGCATGGCTGTTGCCGGAATCCAACGAGTACACAGAACAAATTGAAGAAAAAGCGAGAACCCATAAAAGCAAGGTAACCAACGGTGAGATATTACTACACCAACTTGAACTCATTTTTGAGAAATTCTTGTGTCTTCCTCTTTTGGCCAATTCTCTGTGCTTCTTGTGTACACTGATGTCATCCTCTGTGATCTAAATTTTTGTGTAATTCCAGCGTATAGTTACCATTCTAAGAAACCCCAACTCAATGTCTAACCATTTCCCAAGCTCTTGAACCTCAAAAATGACGCCAACCCACTGATCTGTAACTCTAATTCTCTCTACTCCATCATAGCTTCTAATTCTCTCGACCTTGATTTTTATGTTCTGACAACCGTGAACTTGAAGGCACGGAGTTGATTTAAAAAAGACGCTACTAGTATTGGGTTAGGTTTTTCTTAAAGTCTCAACTGTCTACATGTGGAGTTATAAATACTGGTAGTGATGAAAAATAATATTTCGAGAAGAAAATGTATATATAAAAAAGAGAGACAAAGAGGGTACGACAAAGTACCAATGCAAAGATTGAAACTTAAGCGTCTGTGTTAAATCTACTGATTTGTGTTATTCCTGACTTCAGTTAGGAGGACATGGAGGCATTACACTTGTGCTTGCCCTGTCTCGCTTCCCTAGATGTTCCGTGTGTCAGCTCCACCTATATATCAAGTCAAGTTTTGATACAAAATCCTACTCTTTATTTTAGCACAATAAAGATAACCCAAAGAGTTCGTCCTCATCAGGTATTTCAGGAATGGATACAATTTGAACAGTAATATTATATGCAATGGTTTGCCCGTAAACTTGAGAGACGGAGAGATGTGTCAGTTCCAATGTGTAAGAAACCAACAACACCAGGTTGCAATTTTCGCTGGCTTTGACTAGAAGCCTGCATAGTTTCCGTACGATGTACGAGAAAGAATTTCTTTACAGCAAAACTCTCTTGTATAGAGAAAAGGAGTCTCTTTGAAAAGTTTGAGGTTTTAAAGAGAGAGAAAGTCTAGTGAGATAAAAGGTGACAAGCGTTTTTAATCGTTTCGCGTCCGGGTATCGTGTGCGGTGTGTATCGCCGTGGACAACGCCGGAGTTCGGTGGAGCTATGGCGTCCTTGGACCAGGAGGGTCATCTGGCGAAGAAGGGGCGTATGCGTAAACGGGAGGAAGATAATCCCCAGCCCAAGACGTCCTACATAGAGGTCATTACAGGGGGCCATGCAGAGGGAGACGACGCGATGCAAAAGGTTGGCCAGAAGAGTATCCAGTTGAAGTTGCCGAGGGGGACATCACGCCCGTTGTAGGGGACCAGGGAGGCAGCATCCTCCTCACCCAAAGCTTCAAAGACAAGCTAGATAAGTAGTGGGAGAGGGAGGTCATTCTGAAAGTTTTGGGTAGACGTATGGGTTTCTCTGTTCTCCACACCCGATTGAAGAATCTGTGGAAGTTGCGGGGAAGGATGAAGATGGTGGACCTGAAGAATGAGTTTTTCTTGGTCAAGTTTCAGGACAAAGGTGACTATTTCAAGGTCCTTACCGAGGGTCCCTGGGTAGTTTTCGGTCAGGTGGTGGCTGTCCAGCGGTGGAGCCCATCTTTTCGACCCTCCCAAGCTGCGGTTACTCGAGCTATCGTCTGGATTCGGATTCCCAACTTACTGATCTCCCTCTATCATCCGAGTATCCTATATGCGTTAGGTGATCTGGTTGGCTCTACGATTCGATTAGATGAGGAGACTCTGCTTGCAAACCGTGGTAAATTTGCCCGAATCGCGGTGGAAGTTGATCTACACTGCCCTCTAACGCCTAACATCGAGCTGGATGGAGAGACGCTTTTCATCTCCTATGAGGGCCTTCCCCAAGTCTGTGTCAAGTGTGGCGTAATCGGGCATCCGTCTAGTGCATGTGCTAAGCAAGCCCCTTCAGTGACGAACGCAGCTACGCCGACAAGCACCGTTGGAGCAGCAGGTTACGAACAGGGAGGCACGTTGGGGGCGTCAGGTGGGCAGCAGGGTCCAGAGACTCCTAACGGCTACGGGCCGTGGACGCATGTCCAAAGGAGACGTAACAAACCAGCGATAGGACAGGGGCAGACAAGGGAGAGGATAGAACAGGCGGGGAAATCTGCTGGAGGATCTCGTTTTACGGTGTTATTAAAGGAGGCTACTATAGCAGGGGAGACAACACCCAGTTTAAACAACAATACCGTAGGCAGTCCCATTGGATTGGGACAAAGATTCAATGTGTTCAGTTTCAAGGGAACCGGACGAGCCCCACAATAGTTCGTGGCTTCCAAGACTGCTGAGCGACCCCGAAGCTCTCCTTGGGGAGCTACGGGCAAAAGTATCATGACCACGGCCCGGCCCAGGGAGGAAAAGAGACAGACTACTGCGGGCTCGGTTCAGGAGTCCGGCCCGATTGTCACAATCTGTCTGCAACCCACGGCCTCTGAGCGAAACTTCGCTGTCACCATCCCGACCCACTCGGAAATGATCTGTGCTCCCTAGATCATAGCAGACTAGATTCAGGTGATCCCGGGAGGACCCCAGGAAATGGAGGGGGTGGATGATCTCGGAGCCATTCCTGACATCCACGCCCATTTTAATACCAAACCGCCCGATATAACGATGGCCTTGGAGGGGCAGGAGGATTCATCGAGCTCGAGGTTTAGGTCCTTGTTTCTAGGGAGCCGACGGATGGACCAATTGAGAGCCCGGTGGCGGCCCCGAGGTAGGGTTCCTTTTTTCCCTCGTTATGTCTATTTTAATCTGGAATTGTTAGGGCGCAGGTGGGATTAAGTTTCAGACTCTCCTGCGCAACTACATTCGTAGTTATAAACCGAGCGTGTTGGCTTTGCTGGAACCCCGGATTAGTGGTGTTCGATTCCAGGAAGTTATTTTTTACCTTAGGGTATGATTTCTCCTTTAGAATCGAAGCGGAAGGTTTTTTAGGGGGTATTTGGCTCCTGTGGGTCGAGGCCTTTGATATCTCTGTCCGAATCGCTCATCGGCAATTCTTACATACTACCGTTACTTTTAGGTCTCATTCTTTTGACCTTACCATAGTGTATGCTTGTCCGCAAGTGGCCTCGTAATCCAATCTTTGGTCCACGCTTACTTGGATTGGCAACTCTAACGCTAAGCTGTGGCTCGTGGGGGGAGATTTCAATGCTAAACTGGAACTCTCGGACAAACAGGGAGGCTCCCACTTGGCCCCAGTAGTGAGTAGGCGGTTTAGAGAATGGGTCCATCAGTGTGGGCTGCACGATTTAGGGTACTTAGGGTCTAAATTTACTTGAAGGAGAGGGTAGGTCCAAGCTCAACTCGATAGGGTGTTTGGTTCGACTACCTGGGTCTAGAAATTCCCTCATATAGTCAATCAACATCTTCCTTTCCTCAGCTCAGACCATAGGCCTATGCTTATCTGGCTTTTCCCGACTTTGCTAAGGCTTCAGGATGAACCGCCGTTTTGGTTCCAGAATACTTGGTTAACCCATTCAGGTTTTCAGGGCGTGGTCGCTGCGTCCTAGAACCCGGTAAAGGGGTCTTTGAGTCAATCCTTAGCCCAACTTTTAGGTTGGCTTCAGAGCTGGAATCGACGAGAGTTCGGTCGCATATTCTACAGGAAGAAAAAACTTGTAGCCATACTGGAAGGGATCCAACGTGCTATGTCGGCAGGTGCTCCGAACTCGTTACTGGAGTTGGAGGACAAGCTTAGCAACGAGTTATTACAGGTCTTGTGTGAGGAGGAACTATATTGGCACCAACAGGCCAGATGTGAATGGATTTCCAAAGGAGACAGAAACACTAAGTATTACCACATGATCATCCTTTCCAAACGTCAGAAGCTGCGTGTCGAGAGTTTGACCGATTTTACGGGCCATAGAGTCTCTGATCTGGCCCAACTACATGCTCTTGTTCATGACTATTTCGTCCAACTCTATAGCCTAGATGATGGGCCTCCCGGGCCGTTCCCCATCAGCGGTGCCTTTCTGCCCCTTTTTGAGACCCAAGTTCAGGCTCTTTGCCTCCCTATTCGGGCTACTGAGGTCTCCAGTGCTCTTTTCGCGATGAATCCTAACAAAGCCCCTGGAGTCGATGGGATTAATACTCCTTTTTATCAGAATCAATAGGGGACGGTTGGGCTCGATGTCGTTGCTTTCATTCAAAAAAATTTCTATCAGGAATGTTGGGACCAAGCCCTCAATAGCACGCTTTTGGTCCCTATTCCGAAGACCTCTTCTCCGACTCAGGTCTCCTAATTTAGGCCGATCAGTTTGTGTAATATGATGTATAAGATCGTTTCTAAAGTTGTTGTCCACCGACTGAAAGGCCTCATGCACCACTTAACAACGGAGACCCAATGTAGTTTTATTCCGAGCAGACATATTACAAATAATATTATTATCGCCCAGGAGGTGATCTACTCTATGCAGAAGAAATTGGGTAACACCGGTTTCCTAGCCATCAAAGTGGATCTGGAGAAAGCGTATGATCGCCTTAAGTGGCAGTTTATTCAGGAGACTCTGGAGGAAATTGGCATTCCGGCAAATGTCATTTGGGTCATTATGAAATGTATCACGACTACTTCCCTTAGAGTAGTCTGGCAAGGTTCAGGTTCGGAGCCGTTCAGGCCTTCGCATGGTCTCAGGCAAGGGGACCCTCTCTCGCCTTATCTTTTTGTTCTCTGTATGGAGCGTCTGGGTTACCTCATTTCGGCGAAGGTGGGATGGGGGGCTTGGAAACCAATTAAGTTGGGCCGCACGGGCCCTTCTATATTCCACCTGTTCTTTGCTGATGATCTGGTGCTCTTCGCAGAAGCGGAGGATAGTCAGATTCAACTTATAGCTAGCACGTTGGACATATTCTGTAGTGTGTCCGGTCAGCAAGTGAACAAAACCAAAACCCAGATCTTCTTCTCTAAGAATGTTTCTAGGGGGACTGCGAGGCGCCTCAACCATGGGCTGCAGGTGGCAAGCACTTCTGACCTAGGCTGGTATTTAGGGGTTCCTTTGATCCACGAGCAGACGTCCAGGCACACCTACCAGTATATTTTGGATAATGCTCAGCGAAAATTTACCGGATGGCATGCCAGGCTGTTGTCCTTTGCGGGCCGGGTTACCTTAACTCAGGCCGTTCTGTCGGCTTTACCCATGTACACCATGTAAACGGTTCGACTTCCGCATTGATTGTGTCACGACCTAGAGAAAATCATGTGCAACTTTATTTGGGGATCTTTGCCTGATCTCAATAAGATCCACCTGGTCAATTGAGAGTTGGTCTGTCAGTCTAAATCAGCAGGAGGTCTGAGAATCAAATGCATACGATCTACAAACGACGTGTTTCTAGCGAAATTGGGTTGGGGTATGCTCATAAACCCCAGTACTCTCTGGGTTCAGATCCTTCAGGCTAAATATCAGCTTGATACAACCCATATTCCCCTAACGCTATCCAGTTCAGGGGCGTCGTCAGTTTGGAAAGGGATTTCGGCGTCCTGGCACTGGGCCCAGAAAGGGATCAAATGGTCTTTAAGGAATGGGAGTAGGGTGTTATTTTGGATGGATCACTGGCTAGATGGTTGGGCACCCCTTATTCACGTGGCATCCTCTCCGATCCCGGATCACCTTCGGTTGGCTACCATCGCGACCTTCTTACTGAAAACGGTGGGTGGCATTGGCCCGAGTTCCATCAGTACCTCCCATCCATAGTTTGCTTGGCGATTGCAACTTTGAGCCCTATTGATGGGAGTCGCGGGGAGGATTGTCTGTAGTGGGGCCCTACCCCACACGGAGGGTTCACTGTGGCTTCTGCTTATAAGGTTATCGAGGACTCCTCTCCGGACAATAGGCACCGACTGTGGGAGATCATTTGGAAATGGGTAGGCCCATAGCACATTAGAGCGTTCCTTTGGCTTGTGGCCAAACGCTGACTCTTGACGAATCAACAGCGAGTGTCTCGGCATATTGCCATTGACGATAGCTGCCCTCATTGTGGGCAGGTAGAGACCACTGCTCATATGGTCTGGGATTGCCCTCAGGTTCAAGCTCTCTGGAGTCATTTTCCCCAGGAGGTGGTGGATAGTGAAGTGAATCACACGTTAATATATTGATACAATAAGATCAAGATACACAAGAAGGGGGGGTTGAATTGTGATAAAC
>JAOSBK010000001.1:5499033-5511564 GCA_027568895.1 Erythroxylum shatona | reverse complement strand
TGTCTCCGCCATATGTTTTGATTAATCCGATTTGTATTTTGTTTCCGTATTTTGGTATTCGTACTTTGTTTCGCATTTGATACTTCCGTTATTCCATTTCGATTGGAGTATTCGCTTCGCTTTCGATTCTTTTGCTTTGTGATTTGAGTTTGTTTTTGCGATTGGCTTCCGCATTTCGCTATTCGCCTCGTTCTTTTTGTTCCACCCTTCGTATTTTTTTGGTTGGGATCCGGTCTCCGGATCGGGTCCCAACATTTCCAAAATATAAGGAATATCCAGATTTTATTAGACAAAAAAACAGAAATCGTGTTCCTTACAATCATTGGCATGTAATAAACATCCTCCAAATATAACCTATGACCACTAGGAAAGTCTAAGATAATTACTCCCACAGATTCTGCTGAAACATAGGAACCATCTGCTATCTTGACTTGAAATTGGCCTTTAGGTAGTCTTCTCCATTACTGGAACCCCTGTAAAGAATTGCAAACATGGTTAGTGACTCCTGAATCTAATATTCAAGAAATAGATAAATCTGTCACATTTCTAGTTCCTAATAAACTTAGGAAACCCATACCTTGTTTGCTTTTGAGGGACTCATGGTAGATTGGACAGTTTCTTTTCTAGTGCCCATCTCATCACAGTGGAAACACTTTCCTCTGATGTTCTCTTTAGTCTTCTTTTTCATGGGTTTGGCCTTGACCTCTGTTTGGGCCTTCTTTTTCATTGGACCCTTCTTCTTCTGCTTACCTTTACCCTTGAGCTTAGAAGAAGATGTTACATTAGCTTCGGGCCCATGAGCCTTGATATTCAATATCTCCTCCGTGCTCTGGGGGGTATTCATCAGCTCACTCAAGGTGTAATCCTTACTGTTGAGCTCATAGCCCAATTTAAACTGCTGAAAAGAAGAGTTTAAGTTATTGATGATCATAATCATCTATGTGTCCGCATCCATATCCGCCCCAAGTATCTCAGCCTTAATGACCGCAGAGATTACCTTCATCATGTAATCCTGCATCGGTTCACCAGGTTTTTGTTTGAGATTATGAAAGGTTTGAATAGCTTTCACTCTTGCAGACCTAGTCCTTACATCAAACATCTCATGTAGGTAATGGATTATTAAACTAGCAATTTTTATACAAGCAATTTGCTTTTGCAACATGCCGCTGACAGAAGCTAGAATATAACACTTAGTAGTCTTGTAAGCATTCTGCCAATGCTCATGTAGTTGGACTATCTCAGGAGTTGAATCTTCACCTAGAGGTGTAGGCTTATTTTCAGTTAACACCCATGAAATACGTTCATATTGAAGAACAATGCCAAGGTTACATCTCCATTCATTAAAATTGTTTCCGTTTTCCAATTTGTTATTTGTCAAGAACATGGTGAGTGGATTCATATTGTGGTTGATAATGTCTGAAAATATAAATTACTAAAACATGAGCATACTAGTCATCAATATTGGAACTTTGTATAAAATCATGATGCATGTATACATGATGATAGATTTAACAAAACTTAAAAAAATAAAACATTATACGATGGTTATTTTTCTTATTTATAAAAGACTAAGTGACGGTGGGCCATCTTATCCATTAAAAGAAAAACTAGGACCCTCCTACTAAAAAAACTACCAAGTATCTCATGCCCAACTTTTTGAGAAGTGTCATAATTTGATCCATACTTTTACTAACTAAGCTACAGTGGGCAATTTATTAATAAAAAATGTTGAGTAATTAACCATTTGATTCGTTCACTAAAGATACTTGCAAACCACGCCTCGGTGGGATGTCACATTTGCTATCAATAAGTGGACTTATCCTTAAGGAGACCTAAGCCAAGCAAGATCTAAGATTCATGCCCTCCGATGGGGAGTGACACTTCACCACATGCAAATGGGCCATCATTTGGAGACAGTGGACTTTCACATGAGCATCCTCTCCTACTCAATATTTTTGGGCTTTAAGTTTTAAATACCATCTTAGATGTCGTTTATTATCCATCCTATATTGTTTCATTATATATCTCATACATAATGAATGCATGGCAAGGCCTAGGGTTGGCAATTTTCTAAATGACATGCAATCACATAATATCACATATTATTTTCATTCATTTATCCATTCATCACATGAACTAATTAAGCCACTTTTGATTGTCCATCCTGGAAACAAAAAAATAATTGCAAGCCTTTTAGGCCCAAAATATTCTTCTTGGACTTGGATCTTCCACTTCAAACTCTTCGCTCACATGATCCGGCCCATTTGGTAAATAAAATGTAATGGAATTTATAAAAACCAAAATTTTTCACTTTGAAAATAAAAATTCCAGCACTAGATTTTCATAAAACTGAATCTTTTTCATGACAAAAAATTCCAGCACTTGTTTCCATTAAAACTAAAACTCATTCCATTAAAAAAAAAAACCAACACTTAGTATTTTATCAAAACCGAAACTTTGATTCCTTGAAACAAAAATCCAGCACTTGCTTTTACATTAAAAACCGAAACTAGATTTAGTGAAACAAAATTCCAGCATCTTTGTTTTCACAAAACCGAAACTATACCAATACACAAAAAGAATACACCAAAACCTTTACCTCTCCATTTCTGCAATCCATGGATGCTCCATCTTCATCATTTCATCAATTTGTACATTACAAAATCAAAGAAAACAGAAAAATGAAGCCGAGGAGGAAACATGGTGATGATAGACCACCCTCCTTGTTACAACCAAATATTCAAACATAACAAAGCACTAGGATTAGATGACTTTAGTGCAAAATTCCTTCAGTCCACTTAGAGCCTCATTGATTCTCTATTCATCAATACTGTCTAAGAGTTCTTTGACGTGAAATGTCTTTTTCTGAACTAAACAAAACACTTGTCAGCCTAATTTCTAAGGTTCCTAATTTAGAAAATCTTAAGGAATACAGGCCAATTTCATGGTACATTGTCATTTAATAACTTATCTTCAAGATAATAGCTAAAAGGGTAGAAAAACTCTCAAAAGTTTCATAAATGCTTGTTAGGGAGCATATGTTAAAGGTAGGAATATAAGAGACAATGTTTGCATAGCTCAAGAGTTTTCTATGGGTCACTCTAGCAACAAATCCATTAAGAGTTATGTAATTACAATTAAATTCATTAAGACTTTTCATACAATTAGTTGGGAATTCATATTGGATGCTCTCCAAGCTTTTGGTTATTTTAGAATGGATTACTAAATGCCTAACTACTATGACCTTTATAGTGATTATAAATGGTGAGCCATCTTATTTATTCAAAGCAAATAAGGGATAAGGTAAGGGGAACCTTTGTCCCTATTTCTCTTTACTATTGATATGAAAATATTGAACAAAATCACCACCCTTTTTCAATAACAATTTGAGTTTTAAGTACCACAATAGATGTTAGGAACTCCAAATCTCTAAACATGCTTTTGCTAATGATTGACTAATACTATGAGTTGTAGATAATGAGCCATTTGACATATTGAAGAGATCCTTAATATCATTCACGAAAATATTAGGTCTAGAATATAACCTTGACAAGAGCTCTATTTACTTATCTTGCAATTAAAAATTCTTATACATGAAACTGGAAGCTTAACCTTGGAATCAATTCATTCAAGTTCCTAGGTGTTTGCATCTCCTCAATTAAAACCTATAATAAGTTATATCGACAGAAGAATCAGTTCCTGACGTAATAACTGGCTTTTTTATAGAGATTGAATTTAGCTATCAATCACCTACTTGTTATCTCACATGTTTTACGCCAGTTGCTCAAACAATCTCAATCACATTAAGAAAAGTACTGAACGACTTTCATCGAACACTTCAAAGGCAGAATGTTTAATGACTTACCTCCACCATGCAAATCCAAATTAACTACTGTAACACAACGCAAATCCGAATGCACCACATATAATAAAAAAATGCAATAACACTCTCAAAACTAGATTAAACCGTCAAACACAACTTACCTTTGCCAATGGTAGACATCGGCACTCCGACAGCAGCACTTCGACAACCCACACAACTTCAGCAACGAGAACATAAATCAACGGTCAAAGGTGGCTCGAGAGAGAGGGAAAACGTGACAGTAGCAGGTGAGATTGACAAAAAATGACTTACCTCCTCAATTTTTCTTTCACACCGAAGTTGAGACGATGTCGCTTCTTGAGATGGAGGGGAACGACGTCGATTGGGGAAGGGGGCTCGGTAGTCAAAAGCAAAATGACGTCATTTAGCCTTTAAACTAAACGACATCGTTTTGCTCAACGAAGAACTCAAACCAACATGTCAGCCTTCCCTGATGTTTCTTATATAAAAACATCAAGGCTTATTTTTCTCGACATTTTCCTGCTAAAATGACAAAAAAGTTCTAACAAATCTGCGACGTTATGCGACAACGTCGTGGAAACTTAGTAGTTTTCGTGACGTTTTAAAAACATCACGAAAACTACGAACAATTCGAAAAAAATTTTCTAAGAAATGTCACAAATTGCCTTGAATTGTTGTAGTGTTATAGGGCATAGTCTATCCTTTATGGCTAACGAGCTCAAGAAACTAGCATTTGGTTTGATAATGTTACTCCAATTCAACTTACACCATCCAATTCTTGGGTTTGTCTTATACTTAGTTGTTTTGCTTGCCTATTTGTTATGTCCAATATAGCTAGAACATTCTGTAGATATATAATCTCTCCTTCATTGTATCTATACTGTGTTATCAAAAGAGATCTGATCTCCTCTTGGGAAAGATCCCAGTTGTCATCTGCAATTAATTCTTCGATTTTAGCTTTTTTTTTAATCTATCTAAAGTATCCTTAGCTATTAGATGGTTAATTAGTGCTCCTTAACTTGTCCAATTATCATATCATAATGAAATTCGATCCCCTGCCCCTATCCTGCAAGTGATCTAGAGCTAAACTTCCTCCCGTAGTCTAAAAATTTGGTTAAAAAACCATGAGAAGCTATCTTTAGGTCTAGTTGCTCATAGATTACCACCTCTTAGTATATAAATATGCACCCATTTTATCTATAATGATTCCTTTTTACTTAAAAATATCCACAACCTTTTCAACAATAAGCATTTGATGATTCTGTCAATTGACTTCAAGCCTAGTCCTCCTGCTGCTTTTGGTTGGCATATGTGAGTTCAGTTGACCTTAGCGATTCCTCTTTCTCCTTTCCCCTTACTCCACAGGAATTGTTTCTCATTTTTTTCACAGTTTTGACTAGCCCCTTGGAGAGGAAAATGTGAGAACACCATTATGTATTCATAGACATAATAACAGATTTCAGGAGCTGAAGTTTGCCACTATAGGATAACAATTTGTTTGTCCATGAACCTAACATTCTTTGTATCTTTTTAATAAGGGGTAGACATTCTCCAAATCATAGTCATCTCAAAGATAAGAATGCTCAAATAATTGATAGAAGGATCATAATTTTGCATTCTAATGACAAGAGATGAAAAACTTTTTTGAAAATTGATGCTCAATCTCGATATCTCCTTGAATCTTTGTTAGGTATTCATTAGCAATGTAACTAAGAGGATACCAGCCTTACTAAAAAGGATTAGATATTCTGCAAAACATAAAATGGTTAATGAAAACAATTTACACTTGGTATGGAACTTGAAATTTGGAGTTAAAGAGATCTTGTATTTCAGCATAAGGGTAAGAACCTCCATGCAAATTAGAAATAGGTAAGGAGAAAGAGGATCCCCTTGCCTAAGTCCCCTTTTTCCTTTAAACATCTAAGTGGGGCACCTATTGATCATAATCCTAAAAGAAATTGTAGAAATACACTCTTTAATCCAATTGATAAAAATTTAAGGAAGCCTATAACTTTAATAGTTTGCAATAAAAAACTCCAACTGATACTTTCAAAAGCTTTCTAAAGATTCACTTTTAAAGTGCAGTTCGGAGGGGATTTTCCTCTTGTGCACCCTTTCAAAAGTTCCTGCAAAATTAGGATATTATCTCCAATATTCCACTTCCTTAAGAATGCTCCTTTATTCTCACTGATGATGTAGTGTAGCACGGATTTCAATCTATTGGCCAAGATTTTAGCAATAATCTTGAAATTGAAGTTAGTGTATGAAATAGGCCTGAAATTGCTCTATGTAGAAGTGTTATGAGTTTTTGGAATCATGCATAAGGAACTCTTGTTGATCTCTTTGAGAAGAACTCGATTTTTGAAGATTTTGTGCACTGCTTCTTTTGTAATTTTCCCTGTTTTATCCCAAGTTTTTTATAGAAGAAACTATTCAGACCATCTGGTCCTAGAGCTTTTGAACCATTTATTTTAAACACCACTGCCTCTATCTCTTGATCTATGACTTGCCTGATTAAAAGATCTGCTTAATTAAACTTCTTAAGATCTGCACTGCAAGTGCTAGCATTTCCCTCAGTTCCTAGGAGGTTTTGGAAATGTGTCAAGGCATCTTGAGCAATTTTAGTTTTTTCATAAAAGATCTCTTCTGATTCCGTTTTAATTTAAGTAATCCTGTTCACATTCCTCTTTACCTTAATAGTATTGAAGAAAAACATTGTGCATCTGTCTCCATCTTTAATGCAATTGACTCTAGACCGTTGTCTTAATAATGAGTAGTGGTTATCTACTGCTTGCATGTAGAGCTTCAGGGCCACCTTCTCCTTCTTCGCAATAAACTCTTCAGTAAGATTGTCAACTAGTGATTTCTTTATGAGTGAGAGTTAAAGTCTAGCAGCTTCTATAAATTGGTTAGTGCTCAGACCCCTACTTCCATTTAATTTCTTCAATTCCTGCTTTATAACATTTAGATTTTGCAAACAAATAAATTGTTTAGTACCAATGAATTCAAACTCAAAGCCTTTGATAATAACTTCTTGGAATCCTTCCACAATGGTTAGGAAATTGTTAAACTTGAAAGGGTGTTTTAAATAAACCTTTTTGAAGAGGTTATGCACCTTAACTGGGGTATGGTTTGAAAACCTTGGGTCTAAAAACATGGATTTATTGTTCGGAAAGGTTGTTAAAAATTTCATATTCACCAAGGCCCTATCCAATTTCTTTCTGATGAGCCATTTAGAACGCTACTTGTTGCTCTAAGTAAATCTATGACCCTTATATTTTAAGTTAAAAATTTCCACATCTTTGGTGCAATCAAGCAAATCTGTATTGTAATTAAGGAAATTACAATTCCCTTAAGCTCAGATTGATAAATAGTGGAATTGAAATTGCCACTTATAATCCAGGGGCCACTAGTTGATCCTTTTAGTCTTCTTTGAAATGCAGTATTAAAACCATAGACAAAGGTAGCCAACACTAAAGTGTGCTCCATTTTGAATGTCATTTTTACATGCATGAATTGCTCACTTGCTTCCAAAATTTCCAACTTTATAAAATCCTCATCATAAACTATAATGAATCTCCCATAACTATAGTACTAGTGATAAGATTTTATATGCCATTAACTTCTAAACCAACCTAATGTATTCAAATTTTTTAGTCTGATTTTTGTTTTTAATAAACAAAATAATTTAGGCTTCTCATGCCAAAAAAACACCTTCAAGGCATTGAGCTTCGAAGGCTTGTTTATTCCTTTAACATTCCAAATTAGAAAGGCCTTGTAATATTGGTTTTACCTTTTGAGCCTTTCCTATTGCTCCGATTGCTCTTTCTAGTTTGTACTTGTTTAAACTTTTCCTCCTAATTTTCCACCTGATGCATGAATTCTGACTTTTGTGGCAATTAGGTGGCTGCTAGTTACTGAATTCCAAGATGATTGCCTTTCTGTAATTCTCCTTTATCTGTATTAAAAGTATCATGTTCTTCCACTCATTCTATATTGTGTAATGCTGCCATAATCCCTATTACCATCTATAGTTGCTGGTGATCCTCTGCAATGTGTTTAGTTTGATCCCCCTTAGCCTCATAGGAAAAATTTCTATCCACTTGAATAATTAGTCCCTGAGGTTTCCCTTCTTTTTTATTCTCATCTAGCCACATTAATTCTCCATAATCTCCCCTAACAAAAACTTTCCTTGTCAGTTTCCATGTTTTGCCTTGAATTTGTAGAGATGGTTTTCAATGGTAAGTAACCATAACTTTATCCTCATTGAGGGAATTTCCATATGCCAACCATAAAAAGGGATTATAATCTTTCCTATCATTCGAAATGTCCATACTCACACATAACCTAGCATAACCAACCTTTTTTCTCAACATTGTATTCTCATCCATGCATATTGGTTTTCCCAAGCAGCTTGCTAACAATCTTAGGCCTTTGGTGGTCCAATATTCTAGTGGAATATTGTGGATATTCACCCATAATGGTATATTTTTTACTCTAATGTTTTATAATTCCATACCAAGTTGCCAATTCTGGAGGAATAATGGAAGTTGTGAGATGTGTCATGTTGTCATTTTCTATTAACATTACCTCTTATATGCCTCTTCCTTTCCAGTTTCTTTGAACCCATGCTTGTATTATAGGAAAAAGCGGGTGTTTATCTATAAAGAAGCCTATGATCATTGTTTCCCATATTTTTTCACCCTCATGCAAGATGTCAAGACTTAGGGCCACCATCAACTTTCCATCTATTTCAACCAGGGGGCTGTAGAAAAGAGAAGATTCAGAGCTATCCCCTACCACCTATTTCCAAGTTTTCTAGGTTCCTACAAGGTTCTGAGCCATATTAACTGTTGTGACTGGCTTGGGGTGTTTGATTGTGAAACTAAGGGAGGTGCTTGCCTCCAAATGTTGGGAGTAAGGAAGGAGGTGTTTGGGATTATAGGGGACTTAATAGAGGAGGATGATGAAGGGGAGTGGAAGTTAGAAAGGTTGTATATTGGCTTATGCTGAGCATAAGGAGATTCAAAAGAGGAAGATGGTGAAATACACGAGGGTAAATGGGAAAATTTAGAAAGGTTGGTAAGTGTGAAGTTAGTCATTGTAAGGAAGAAAACTAGATTAGGTAGGGTAGCAACAAAGCAGAAGATGGAGCAGGAAGTGTTGGTTTAGAAATGGTAAGGAGAAGAGGGCGGGAAAAGGATTTGTAGAGGAAAAGACAGCAGTGCCCCTTAAAATGACTACAGGAGGAGCAGAAAGGAGGATGGAGGAAAGGGGATGGCGGTTTTACTAGGGGATAAGGGTAAAAGGGAAAAAATGAGAGTTTCAACTAGAGAAGAAGAATCGGGGGAGAAAGAAGTTGGAAGCTCAATCTGCTCCTAAGACTCTACATCATTCCGTCATTGATGATGAAGCTCATCATCTTGCCATGTTGACTCCCATCCCCATCTTGTTAAGTTGATTGGAGAGAGTTTTAAGTTGATCTAACTTATAGTTTTGTATATCTTTGAAATGTTTGTTACAAGAATCAATACTTGTTACACTTTCAAACTAATTCCAATCTTTTTTCTAGAAATCTTTGGATTTAGTATAAGGAATCTAATATTGATTATACTCTGGGTCTTTCATAAAATTATAGCCCTTTGAGTTATCTTTCAAATTTCTCTATAATCACCTTAATCAAATAACTATGGGGAAAGTTATGTCTAAATCTGTGATTGCTCCTCAAAATCACCACATACACAACAATGAAGCAAACATAAGAGAGAATCATATAATTCCACACAAAACATGCCATAGAAGTGCTAAATTACAACTATTTCGTGCCCAAAAATAGGTAAAATATAGACCTATCAAATTCTCTTCACACTTAACCTATCATTTGTTCTTAAGTAATTAACAACACAAAACATAATTAACTAAATATTCCTCACTAAAACAAGAACTAATTCCACTTTTGTAGGGTTACAGTGATATTTACCATATACCATACGCCTTTAAACTCTTAGGTGTCCCTAGTAGAGGATTTATAGTCTTTTGAAGATTTACTTAAATATTATCTACAAAAAAATTATAAATACCATTCCATCTCCTTCTTCAAGTTCAAATACATCTATTTTATAAATTCTTTGACAATGTATCATCATTCACACAAATGTTTAAACTTTGAGTAAGATTGAAGAAAATATTCATAGAAACTAGAATTAATAAACTAGCATAAAAGAAAAGAAAAGTTAGAACATTGGGTTGCCACTCAATAAGTGCTTCTTTAGAATTCTTTTAATTGGACTTCTTACTCAAGCTTTTTACTTTAGATCTATGATTAAGGCTTGCTTCCACTCTTCTTTTTAATATAATGATTTATATCTCCCTCACATTCTATTATAATTAAGTTGTGATATTCCCTTTCTTCTATCTATTGGATATATAAGCCTTTTTACATAGATTATCCACCAGTAACTCTTAGGACTTCTTCTTGTTAGGAAGGAGATACTTGAGGCTTTTCTTGTTCTTTGTGGAAAAAAAACAAATCCATCTTCCTTTTCATCCATTTCAAACCTAAATGAGTATGGAATCAGTTTCAACATAGGTTGAGGTGTCCGTTACTTTAGATAGTAATGAACACATGTTGCAGAAGAAGACCAACGACACTTTTTAATACTTAAATATTCTTTACAACCAAGATCGTGATTAACATCGATTAAAGATAAGGCTTTATATGTCCTCCTCTTTAGTACCTTTATCACTAAATATTTTTCCCACTCCTAAATGGTATGACTAATACTTGATCTTTTTGGTTCACCTCTATATTACTATGAAGTTTTCTTTGACCCAGTTTACTCATTGCCTTAACTATTTGGTTGATTTGAATCTCTAAATTGTGAATGCGTACAATTAGATTGCAACATCTATTCAAGTAGGTTTTAATGAGAATCAAAATTTTCCAATTTATCTAATTTTTCATTTAGGGAAGACATAAACTAAAGGATCATCTCTTCCATTTTATTGCCCTATAATGATAGTTGTTGTTCAAATTATGGTCATTGTTGGATTCCAAATAATTTCATTTGTTTGCCTACTCCAGCTCCTTGTTCCTTTTAAAAGATTTTTAGTTGGTTACTCCATCCTATATGATAGGCATCCATATAATCAAAATCTTCATAATAGTAAAGGTTCTACTCTACGTTCATTCATGCATGGGAAAGATACCCAATAATAACATGTCCTATTGTAACCTTTTTTCATGATCAATCAACATCTTCACCTGGCTTCAAATATTAGCAATTTGCACTGCCAGATCCAAAATATCATCATTATAATGCCAATCCTAAATATGTAACATGAAATAGAAACTAAATAGTTCTTTGGTTGGGTTGCATTATATTTGCAAGCGAACCATAGTCAATTGGAACAAGTTATTAATATTGGAGTAATATGGAGTATTGATCTCATAGGAATTATATTACTATGTCTTTTAATCCTAGTAAATTAGTAACACTAAAATAAACAAAATTTAAGAATATTAATTGAATTACTAAACTAATAAAAATAAGATAATGTCAAAGAAAAATCAAGAAGATAAGCATTAAGGCTTTGAGGTACACTAATGTGGAATTCTAATTGTCAAATACACTTGATTATATAGGTTAAAATAACAATTAACCTAAAGTATTTTGCCTTTGACGAGGCATACAAATATCTCTAATTAGGCAATTACCACCTCTCAATGTGCAATTCAACCTAATCAAATTTATTAAATATAGTTAATATATTTGTTTATTACTAACGTCTGGGATACTATCATTCTCAAGCGATAAGGTGCTTATTGTCCTAGTACACATATCATAATTCACCTAATTAAGCATAAATCCAAAATTAAGAACAAAGAGAATAGGTTCAACCAAATAATAATTAAATCATGCATTAATAACCAAAAGACCCATCACAAACTGTTTCCTTAACCCTAACTAGGGATTTAACCAGTAAACATAATGAAAATAAAACTAAATAAAAACAATCTTAACATAAAGGAAAGAAAAGAAAGAAAGAATTTGAAGAGTTATCACAAGCTCATCCATATGTTGCTCTAAATCTTGTTTTTTTTTATGCAACAAAACCCTAAAAAAGGATGCTATCACCAGCCTCCAAAGTTCACTACAAAGATCCATAATTAAAGTATTTATAGGCTAGAATTACATAAAAGAGCTCTAAAGTGATTAAACTTGTAATTCTACATATCTTTGGGATCTTGTTATAAGAACCAATGTTTGCTACACTTTTAAACTGGCATCACTCTTGTTCTAAAACGTTTTGAGTGTAGTGCAAGTCCAATGCCAGTTTCGCTTCATGTCCAATGTCAATTGTGTTTTGTGTTCTCTACAAAGTTGACCGTTTGAATTAGTTTTTAAATGCCTTCAGAATCATCCTAATCGAATAACTGTGGAGAAAGTTATGTTTAAATCTGGTTCTGTCTGATTTGGATGGGGCTGGGCGCTGCTACTAGGATCCATTGGATTGATTGGTTCTAGCATAGAAATACCTACAAGACAACAAGGCACACCGGGGGTTGACTGCCGGTAGGCCCCTCAGACACTCAAGTTATTCTTTTTTGTGAGGGTTTTGGCGGCTAGTGAATAAAGAATAATAGGGTTCTTGAAAATCGTACCTTTTCATGATGAGGTAATGAA
>JAOSBK010000001.1:5488362-5498933 GCA_027568895.1 Erythroxylum shatona | reverse complement strand
GTTTTGGGATTGTTGCGGTTGGTCATGCTGATGTGAGTATTGAGGGGTAGGATTTTGGATGATGGGCGGAGGGTGTGTCTGGTGATCAGGATGCGGCGGTGGAAGGGCGGCGGGTAGTCGCAAGCCCATTCGCTGTAATGCAAGTGCCGCAACAGCGGCCACATCAGGATTTGTTGCCGCCGCCTGATTGATCTGAGTGTTTCTAGACGTGGTGCCTTGATGCCCAGCCCCACGGTGGGCGCCAACTAGTTCTGTCTGATTTGGATGGGGCTGGCGCTGCTGCTATGATCCATTGGATTGATTGGTTCTGGCACAGAAATACCTGCAAGACAACAAGGCACACCGGGGGTTGACTGCCGGTAGGCCCCTCCGACGCTCAAGTTAGTCTTTTTGTGAAGGTTTTGGCGGCTAGTGAATAAAGAATAATAGGGTTCTTGAAAATCGTACCTTTTCATAATGAGGTAATGAATTTATATAGTTAATACTTACTAGAATTAGGTCAATCATCAGGGGATGGACCGTTCGGCCCATGCGCCGTTCTAAGTCTGGGCTTGGGCCTAGCACGACCGACCCGACCAAAATCTATGATTACTTTTCAAAAAATCCTCATTTACACAGCAATCAACTAAACATAAGAGAATATTATATAATTTCACATGAAAATTTTCATAAAAATATTAAATCATAGTTAACTTAATGCTTAGTAATATGCAAAACATAAATCTTACTTGCAATGACTGATAATGAAGTCTACTGCAATTACCTATAACTTAAACATCTACTTCCTCTCCTATTTCTAGTTCCGAGTGTAAGCCTAGCATGCGCTGACCTACCTGTGCGTTAGCACACTTAAAAACTGGGGAACATATAATAATAGTGGGCCACGTGGTATCGCTCTCATTCTCACTCTCATTGCCAGCCAAGATGATCCTATGTAGATTCAAAGCAATCATGGCTCAGTAGTACCACCATTGCTAACATTTGCTAGGTTTAGAAGAAACCACGTAAGCGCATAAAATACTCGCCAAACAAAAACTTACAAATTTTATTTCATTTTTATTAGGAGAATAATCATCATTTAGTCAGGTCAACTACATGTACTTCATCTAATCTATACTTTTGAGATGGATCAAACGTAAAAGAATCACTTTTCAATTGAGAAATTCAAGAGAACTAGTTTCTTTGTAATCTTAATTTATACCAAATAATTTTAATATAATATTTGTCTAAGTTTGAATCTGAAAGCTACAAGCAAAACAGCGCAGGAATAGATTTTTGAAGCTGTTGGCCGACACACCAGACCAGCCTTAATGAACAATTAGGACTGGCATGGTCCCCCAAGATGTACCAGAAATGGCCTCATTTTGTAGTCTCTTAAATGTTAGTCAAGCTGTTAAAATCTCCAATAAAGCAGCACCAATACGGTGTCTTCGTTTGACAAACTTATGAACAGCTAGCTAGAAATTAATTTTGCTTTTCATTGCCATTACACGCAATAAATTGTCTTCGTTTTACTTTTAGATGCTTATGAACAACTAGCTACAACTTACTTTTGCTTTTCATTACAGCCAAGTAGTGTGATGTCAACTTTCCATTTTCAGGAGAAGCATAAATATCAGACAAAATTACGTTGTAGAATGCTACATGTCACCTGTATTTAGGCATTGCATTTATGTAAATTTACGAATTCATGGTGGCTGTTTTAAGCACGTGCATTTAGTCATCGTATTTCTATAAATTTATGAATTCATGGGTCTCAATGCCTCACCTGGGAGATTTCCATGAGCTGAATCTATAAGAGTGACAAATTTATTGTGGTGAGTTATATGGGAGGAATTTGGTGGATGATTAAATAATACAAAATTTTTATTCTCTCTCTCATTTTTGTGTCAATTATAGAGAAAAATGATAAATAAAATTGCAAAATAGAGATACTAAATTTTTATATGAAAAATCCCTCAAGGTGAAGAGTAAAAATCATGAGCACAAGCTAGTATTTTTCTACTATTAAAAATAGCGAATACAATATAGATTCCTCTCTAAATTTAATTAGAGCAAAATAAGTAAGCAACTCTCAATAATAAAATTCTTGGCACTCCCGCAAAAAAAGAGACCTAAATACCCAAGCCGAGTTACCCACAAAAAAACTCAATATTTTCTCAGCTTATACTCAATTTCTACTATTTTGTGATCATCAAATATTTGATATAATACTCAAACATACGGCTTTGCTCTCATTTTCTCTTTCTCACTTTTTCTTGTTTTTCCTACGTATGTAAAAATGACCAAAATGTGGGCAATTTATAGCCTTCATGTACTTGGAGACTAAGTACAAATCTTGCTTGACACACTTTTCTCTTTTTTTAAGAAAAGTTAAAATCAAGTGTTCCCATTGGCAAGATCCACTTAAAAAAAATCTCTCTCTCGCCACTGTAGGAGATACTGTCATCCTCGCAATTAACTAACAAGTTTCAAGCTTTTCCTTTGGTAATAACTTCGTCATCATCTTAGACTTACTTTCATCAATGTAGATCTTCTCTAATTGTAGTAATTTTTGTGCAAACACATCTCTTATCCAATGATATCTCAAATCAATATCTTTTGACCTCGATCAGAAAGAAGCATTCTCTTTTCTAGTGAATAACACTTTAACTATCACAAAACATATTGATCTTGCTTGAACGAAAGGCCTTATACAAATTGCTTCATCCACATCTCCTTGTACGCTTCAGTTGCTGCAGTGAATTAAGTTTTTATATTAGAAAGTGCTACACACTTATACAACCTTAATTGTCATCACATTGCTTCCACTGCAAGTAATTCCAAATATCATGAATTACCAGTCATGTCAGCATCAGTCTATTTAAATAACAAGGGCTAATTTGCACCAAAAGACAAATGCATTTTAGAAGTACCTTACAAATATTTGAATATCCATTTGACATCATTCCATTATTCCTTGCAAGGTTTGAAAGAAACCCACCAACAATCCTAATAGTATGTGAATGTTTGGTTTTGTACACACTATAACATATTTTGAATTACTGATTACTAATGCAAATGAAACTCACTATGTAATTGCCTTCTCTTCCTCAATAGAGGGACTTTGTTCACTACTCATTCTGGAGTGATTATAAAAAGGAGAGCTAACTGCTTTAACCTGATCCTTGATAAACCTTTGAAGTGTCTTTTCAATATAATTCTCTTGAGATAACCATAACTTCTTAACTTTCCTATCTCGCGTAATCTCTAAGGATTTATTTT
This sequence comes from Erythroxylum shatona, assembly GCA_027568895.1. NCBI lineage: Eukaryota > Viridiplantae > Streptophyta > Magnoliopsida > Malpighiales > Erythroxylaceae > Erythroxylum > Erythroxylum shatona. The sequence goes on along the minus strand of JAOSBK010000001.1, from coordinate 5,495,669 downwards.
GTTGGTCATAAGTTTTTCATTGCAAAATACTTTCTTAACTACTTTTTCAACTTATTTATTCTTGAAGCATTATTGCCACCGATCAGTATATGATCCACATATAACAAAAGGATGACAAAATCACCATCAAAGATTTTTTCCTTGTTTCCCCATAAGTGACTTAAACTTCTCGTACTATTATCTTAGTGCTTACTTCAATCCATACAAGCTTTTCTTCAGCTTATATAGTTTTCTTTACCCTTTTCTACGAAACCTTCTGACTGTCTTTTTCTAAATAAACATGAAGAAATGTAGTCTTCACATCTATCTGCTCAACCTGTATATCCATGTTGGCTACCAAAGCTAGCATAATGCAAATATAGGACATCTTAACAATAGGACAGAAAATTTCAACAAAATTAATACCTTTTCTCTGGTTAAACCTATTCACAACTAGTCTAGCTTTCTATCGTGATTGTTAATTATACTTTTCCTGCTTCACTTTAGACACTCACCGATTCTTCAAAGTTCTCTTACCCGTTGGTAAATTTCTCAATTTAAAGGTATGATTCTCAAAAGGACTTGTCTCATCTTGCATGGCTTTAATAAACCCCTTTCAATACTCATCTTCCATGGCTTCTTGAAAAATTTCTAGCTTATAGATATTTGCAAAGTTCAATTTATACACACAGAAGAATATCAAGTGGAAGGTCTTCTATTTATAAACCCTTGTTGCAATTATAAAGGAGTAGGAGTTTTTAGTGATAGAATTAGAGGCTTTTATTCTTTTTTTTTTTGTATAAGAGCATCCACAAATCCTGCTGCTCATCTTTTTATTACTCATTTCATTTTGTTCTAGCACCACAGATGGAGATACTACCGCAGTGTCACTTGGATCATTAGACTCTAAACTTTTCTTCTTAACTTTTGTAATATCTTTTATTGTTTAATCTTTCACAAACACACAGCATCTTGATTTCTAACAAGCCTCTTCTCAACAGGTTTATAAAACCTGCAACCAAACTCATCTTAACCATAACTAATAAACACATGTTGTCTTATTTTATAGTCTAACTTTGACCTTTCATTTTTTTGGAATGTGCATAAATGCTTTGTATCCAAATACTCATAAATGATCATAAGAAACTTCCTTTCTTGACCACAATCTCTCTAATACATCAAAATTTACAGGAACACTAGGTGACCTGTTCAAAACATGAACAATATTACCAAAAGCTTCTACCCAAAACATCTTTAGTAGCTTTTGCATTTGATAACAAGCATCTGATCCATTCTATGATTTTTCTTGTTCATCCTCTTAGCTAAAACATTCAATTGATGCATCTTTGGTGGTGTTAACTAGTGTCGAATACCTAGTTCCTTATAGTACCTTTCCAGGTCTCCAATGTACTTAATTTTATTATATGACTTTAATTGCTTCAATTTTTTCATGTCTCTCTCTTAAGTTGGGCTTAAACACTACAAGCAAAATACTAAATTTACCAACAAAAAATAAAGATGTTTTGTCAGAAAACAAATTTGGTGACAAAAGTTACCGATAAAAAAAGTTGTTAGAGAAACAGCCATAGGTACGCAAATTTAGTGATGAAAAGTTGTTCATCTGTTGGTAAAATTGGCAACGAAATTTTATATTTTTGTCTGTAAATTTACCAAAAAATTTAGAATATTGCTGACAGAATCACAATATTCTATGAGTGAATTTATTGATAGTAAATTGTAGGTCCGTTTCTAAATTTACCGACAGACATACAACATTCTATTGCTAAATTTACCGACATAAAATATTATCCGTCGCTAAACTTTTACTAACAGAATATATTATTCTGTCGGTAACTTAGCAACCGAGTGATATATTCCGTTGGTAACTTACCTTCGAAATGAATTAGCAATAGAATATTGTATTTCTGTCAGGAAATTTAATTATGATAAATTTCAACCGTGATTTCTCATTTCCTATCCGAGTTTTCTTTTGATAATCTTATGTTTTTGTATACTTAATTTTTGTAAATAATATAACATTGATTGATAAATGTAAAGTAAACATTATCCTAAATAGTATAATAAAATAATTATAATGTACACAAATAAGTATCTTGAAAACAACTATAAATTAAGGATTTATACAAAAATTTAAGAGTAGCAAACTATCAAATACATTCACTTATCTAGAAGCTATACAGGTGGTGAAGGCAGATGCTTTGACTACTATGATGAGGTCCTATCCCTACCCTTCAACTTATCCACCTCATTACGAAGTTGGGTTATGCACTACATCAGCCTCTTTACTATACTATTAAGCTGAAAGACTCTCTCATTTAATGTGAATTGCCTACTAGATCCAACTGTAGTGGATGTGGAGGATTGCTAATAACATATGTTTGCAAATGAATCTAAGCCAGAAATCCTTCCACGATGGTCCCTACCACTCATTGCATCAAGATATACGCAACGTTCATCAACAGTTTCAGAGTTCTGAGACTCTGTTCAATATGTATTTGTCATTATAATTGTTTATCTTAATAATGAGACTATGTTCAATATGTGATATTTCAATTTTGTGTTTGATGAGATGAATAAAGTTAAAATCCCTCGTTAAAATATTAAGTATATATTGAGAATGTGACTATTGGCTTCTATTATTATAAGAATAAATCATAATTCTGTTTATTGTAGTCTTGTTGAGCAAACTTAAGGTTTCTTTAATCTGAATATGTTTAGTCTTATACTTAACAAAATTTGAGTAATTTAGAAGAGCAAACTCATGATCGCATGAATTTAGAGGTCGATTAGGAATAACATATAAGATATGTTTTGACAAAAGTTGTCACTTAATAGATCTAAAAGTCATATGAAATGTGATTGATAAAGTTGTTTTCTACTTAATTTAAGTTTAGATGGTTTGTTGAATAAACTCATGATCAACTATATCATAAGATCCTAGCCTACCAAAAAGATTAGAGTAATCTTTTCGAATAGTAGTGAGGGCTGTTATTTCGAATAAACTAGTGGGAGTAACCAAATACATAATTAAAGTCCTAATCTCATTTGGTAATTATGGAATATAATTGATTGCTTTCTTTCTTACATTTATATTTTGTTCTTAGTAGAATTCACCATGTTTAGTATAGTTGATACTAAAAGTGAACTAAATTTCTTGGATATAAGATTACGTTTCAGAAAAGTTCTTAAAGTTAGAAAAGAGAATTGTATGCCCATTAGACAATGTTGCTATTAATCCTTGTTGAGGATTTGATGTTAAAGTTTTAGAGATATGTTAAAATCATATAGATGACAAAATGGATTGTCATTTTGAGTTACTAATTATGGACTACAATTAAAGGCTTTGTTATAGTATGATAATAGTTTTCATAAGAAGAAATTGATTGCATAAGTTTTCTTGCTTATACATGATATGATAGGGATCATGTATATTTCTAGTTCATGCTTATAAGTATTTGATACTAAATTTAGATTCAACATTGTTACAATGTTTAAAGTATGATAAGGAATATATTGTTAAGTAAAAGTACTTGATCTAAGTTTATGCAAATAGTTTGTATATGTTGGATCAAAGGAGACTTATGCTTATCATAAGTGACAAGAATAAAAGGTTGGATAATCGAGATTATCCTGTTATACATGTTTGTTAAGCCAACATAATGAGAATCATAAAGTTACATACAAGGATATGTATCCTTTTAATTATGAATCGTATGAAACTTGTGAAAATTTTCAAGTTGAAGAATAACCAAATCAATTTTTGGTAAAATAATGATGATGATATTTAATTGTTAATTCTATACATATGATGCATTAGATGGCATAACAATCCAAAAAAGGATGATACTTATATTTCATTAGATTACTAATGATTTTATGTTATATAGTCATATGTATTAAATGAAATAATTATTTAAAATTTTGAAAACTTCAAAATTTTTAAATCTCAATAGAAATAAAGTATTAAGAATGTTGAAACACTTCGATGAGATTGTTGTAATGGGTTTTAAATTTCGATTACCTATAGAGAATGAGATTCTCTAGTAAATAACAAAATTCTATAAGAGTATGGATATATGTAAAGAGTAAAATACAATATGAGATATTGTATAATGCAATATTATTTTTTTATAACTATGCCTAGCATTACCTTCAATAGTTCCAAGTAAATTAACTAGCAAGATTTCATATTAGATATTAAATGTTAAGTCTTTGAAAGAGTCAAAGTAATGATTTAAGGCTTTAATACTTAGTTGAAGTATACATTATCCATTATGTTTAGAACTAAATTGGATAATGGATAATAAAAGTTTATGAGATATCCAAAATGTTAGATATAAATAGACCTATTAAACAGATTGTTTGTATTAATGAATACTTACGAAAGAATGGTTCTTAAGATAAGTAGTGAGAGTAAGATAAATGTGAAAAGTTCAAATCTTATGACAAAACATCCAATTAGAATTATTGCCTTTATTGATACATTTGATGTATAGTTAAAAGACTAAAAGATTATGAAAAAATTCACTTTCATAATGAATTCCAAGAGTTTAATTTGGAGATAATTATGAATTTATCATTTCTATAAGAAGGTTAGTGGGTATATAGTTGTCCTCTTCAATGGAGGTTTGTAGAGATATATTGCTCACAGAGAACAACAATTATAGCTTTCAATTGTTGAAAATATAATTGTCTAAAAACAACTCTTGATAAATATAGAAAGGTAACAACTTAATTATAGGAATTAGATCTATACAGATAGACAGAACTTTGGTCACCTATTCCGAGTCTAAGTATATAGATAATGAACTAAACATGTTTAGTATTTGAGATATCAGAGACTTGTAAAGTATTAAAGATATCCATTACTCTATATAGGAGTTAATATTTGATTTCAAGGGGATAAGGATATTTACTTTAGAAGTAAATCCTAATTGTGGTCTGTTTACTTAGAACAATATCATTTAAGATTAGAAAGGTTTCAATGTAGCAATCGTTGCTAATTAAGCCATAATACAATTTTCATTTAGTGGAAATGATTAATTGGATCAATAAGTTCTTTAGTGAACTTGATATAGCTCTTTTCATTGTTCAAGACATTTATGTATTGTAGAATATTTGAGCCATTGGGCATGCAAAATAAGCTAAGGTCCCATCAAAGATCCAAATATGTATTTAGGCAATTTTTCTTTATTATAATGATATTTAAGATGAAAGTTGTAAGATTTAAGCGAGTGCAAGTGAGAGATTGTTGGTTTATATCCTACAACTATGATTAGTGACAATTATTTAACAACATTATTTATCTTGTACATATTTAGATGTATATGATAAAGTCTATGGGATAATTATACATTACAAATGAAATTATAATGAGGTTATAATTTTGAGATTCTTATTGCATTTATGTATTATACCTAAATTATTCCTAGTCGTTGTTCTATTAAGATTAGACATTAACAGAATGTAAAAAGATTAGCATACATTATGTTTTTTCTTATGAAGGAAGTAGTTGATCTCATAAGCTAAAGTATGGAGATAGTTAAACGAATGTGTGGGTGCTTGTTATAATTAAACGAACATGTGGGTGCTTATTACATAACAAATTCACTAAATAAACCCTATATGAAAATTTCATTTAAAACATTACTTGTGTATCTATGGAATTCTTATTGTGATGATTCTATAAGTAATCTTTTGACTTGAGATCACTAAAGTTATCTTGTTTAGGGATTGTTATGTTTTGATACTACTTTTGACCTATTTAATCATAGATCAGTCAATCAGTAGTTATTGGATGTAGTATAAACTATATGAGGTAGTTAAGTGATTAAGATAAGATTCATCACCCTAAAGAATTAGGGAGAATGTTCCATTGTTCTCGATTAGTATTGATTCAGGAAATCCTTGGCCAATGTGGAATGACGCTTTGTAAATAGTTTACAAATGTTATTAATTGAATAGATAACTAATGACAGGGAACTAATATGATTGGATTCAAAATAAAATAGACGTTAATTTCATGCTCTATATCTAATTGAAAAATTGTATAATAAAATGATTGAATTATGCGAAAAAATCATGCACAAAAAGGTTAATCAAAACTACTTTGAGATTCTTAAATATTTCGGTAGTCATACTGCATTGCTAGAAGTCAATTTTGATCTATGATTATAAATTATTTAATTAAAGAATTAAAGATAAATTAAAAGGAGTTTTAATTTATCTAATTATAATTTATAATCATTGTCAATATATTTCAGAATCTAATGGATCTCACATAAAGAATAAATTGAAGAAAGTAAAGATATTTTAATCAAGTTGGACTTGATTATAAAGTTTAAGAAACTTTATGATTAAATATGAGATATTTAATAAATAAGGATCAATATGACTTATTGAATCTTATTTTGACATAATTGGTATTTAAAGTATAATTGAAATTAGAATTTAATTTCTATTAAATTACTAAAATGAACCAAATTTATTATCAATAGATTTAGGCTCTAATGGAGCTAGCATTTCTTATTTAACCCTCTCTGTAGGAATTAAAGAGTTCTCTCAACTCATTATGTGGATACTGTTAGAGGCTGGACATTTGTGTAACTACGATAGTTGAGACGGGTCGATGTTTGAAATGGTTCTAGAGATATGACAAAAAAATGATCAAGATTCGGAATAAAATACGAATTAAAATTTTTCTTTATTACGATTCTTTTAGAACATTTTATAAAATTAAAAAGATCTTAACTTTTTAGAAATTAAAGGTTATGAAAAAAAATTCATAATTATTCCACTATAGTCCTATTCCCAACCTGATTTTCCAATGCTCATTACTGGGAAGCAGTAGCGGTGCCCCCAAATTGCACTCATGAATGTAAGCTTGAGAAGAAGAGAGCATGTTTGAGAAATTTCAAGATCAACAATGAGGCCGACCAACAACGTTAGTATAATCGTTCAAACAGTAGGAGCCACAGTTCCCCTTCTACGGGGGCCATAATTCTTGATTGTTTGCGGTGATAATAGAAGAAGACCCACTTTGCCCAATCAAAATAGTTGACATCGAAAATGAATTTTACCTTGTAAACTTCACAGAGGAGGAAGACTACGTGCAAACCCTTACCCAGGGGCCCTAGATGTAACACCCCGTTACCCATATGAGGGCTAAAATTATGAATTTTGAGAATTTCTGAGAAATTAGGAAAAATGCACATCATGCATAATTAATTATGACATGCACATTTTTGCACATTAATATGATTGTACATGCATTCATGACATTTTCCGAGTATAATTGAGTTGTTAAT
>JAOSBK010000001.1:5468749-5480244 GCA_027568895.1 Erythroxylum shatona | reverse complement strand
CAATCTACGACGTCTATTGTGACGTTTTAATAGACGTCGTAGAATGTTTTCTGCGACGTCTTATTGGATTCTACGACATCTACAAGACGTCGCCAAATGTACCTTTTTGTTGTAGTGAATGAACTATATTTAATAGGCAATGAGTTAATAATAAACCACATAAGGAAACTTTCACTCACTTCCATTCCTGTGGATCTTAATCTTATTGTTGTATATATCATCTCAATGACATATTCATGCATAGTATGAGAAACATTAAACTTTATAGTGGTTAGCGTACATACTATATTTGATCTTTCCCAAAGTTCATGGAAAGATTTTTTCTAGAATTACTAGTGCCAAGTCAAGACCTAGGATTCCTAGGTTGAACTAATCTTATTCACACCACATGGTAAAATTAAGCCCATTAAACTTCATAATAGACAAAGCTTGTGAATGACTAACAACAAAAATAGATGTTGCAAACTTTGAGTGATAATTTAAATACATAAGTAGAATAAAGTAATAGTCATATTAACAATGTATATATTGTGGTTCTCCTTTGGGTGAAACAGCAATACATAAATAACAAACACTAATGCTTAATATTATTTTTACATTATTGATAATTACATATACTATCATTAGATATGCTCGCTATCTTTGGATTATACTAAACATATCTAACGAAGTATAATAATTAATCATGGTCATGTCATCAATTTAAAATTAAATAATCAACTTTCGAATAATTCTTAAATATTTTATGAGGTTAATTATTAGAAAAGCCCAAACTTTTGTCAATTTTTCAATTATAGCTCGAACTTTAAAAGTCGCAATAAAATGCCCAAACTTTCAATTTTTTTCAATTCTAGCCCAAACTTCAAAAAATGGCAATAAAATGCTCAAATTTTCAATTTTTTCAATTCTAGCCCAACGTTATCTGTTGTTCTCTCGATGCCCTCAGCCCTTTGTTTTCTGTTTATTTTTCTGACGCCTCAAACTACTCTCATATAACAGTGTACTACACTAGTAAGTTTTTCATTTTTAGTTCGTTCTCCTAATGCCCTGAGTGTGAGGGCATCGAGGCTACGTAAATCGAAGGGTGAGGTCGTTAAGAGAACAAACTGAAAATAAAAGAAAAAATTGACATCAAAATGTAAGGTTGTCGGGGTTTCGTAATCTGGTTTATGTCATTTTTAAACAACGACATCATTTTAATTATGTAACTAAATGACATTATTTCATTAATCTTCATTTGATGTGTTAATTTTGGCTAACATATATTAATAATTAAGGTTTGTAAAACATGTGGTAAGTCATGCCAACAAACTTAACAGAAACAGTAACGTCGAGCTATAATTGAAAAAAATTGAAAGTTTGAACATTTTATTGCTAATTTTTAAAGTTCGAGCTAGAATTGAAAAAATTGAAACTTTGGGCATTCTATTGTTACTTTTTAAAGTTCGGGCTATAATTAAAAAATTGAAAAAAGTTTGAGCTTTTTAAAATAATTAACCCTATTTTATATCCAATGAACTTTAGTATACCAATTAAATATATTATATTATGTCATTTCAATCATAAGCATCACATTATCATAGGTAATTAATTATTATTATTTTTATGAAAAATTATTATTTAATCATTTTAGTGACTAAAAAATTATTCATTACATAAATATTAAACTAAACAAATTAAATTATCATTACATATGATGTACCACTAATGGATTTTTAATCTAAAATAATTTAATAATAGGAAAACATAATCTATTTATGCAATGGCCAAAATAATATAATTTCCAATCTTGAGTACCATTATAGCGATATTCTTTTGGACTTGTTTCCTTAATTCCTTCCTACATATTAGTTTAGTTACATTAATATTCTTTCACTTTTATTTATTTTATTTGTAATGGATAATGTCTAGTTTATACTTATAAACATTATCTTTATCTAGACAAGAATTTATAATCAATACAATAATTAAAAATAAGTATTCTTATTTAATAAATACATATCATGCTTAATCATTTATTATACAATGTTAGATTTCAAACTATCATTATCTTATCATACAGAATCTCATCCAAGATTATCTAAAATATGACTTAAATACAACTATAAGAATAATCCTCGAGAAACAATTTAGTATATTAATAATATATTTAGATTAATCAATCATTTAAAAAATTACTAATTCTTAAAATAAATCTTTGATACCACATATAATCAAAATATATGTAAAAATGTAAACTTTAACTCTGTAATTTTCATTAAAGACAATAGCTTACCTTTATCGTTGAAGAAGGTTACATCAGTATTACAAATCTTTTCCTTTTGATGAGGAGGCAAGGAGACATATTCCGAAATGGATGTCTCAAAAAAGTTGGAACAATTTGTGTGATTATTAAGTTTCTCCCGATGTTCAGGTTTATTTTATTTCCCTTCATATTTGCTTCCATTAATCTTGTTAGATGATTTAATGACTATCTTTTTTCTTTATTCAGAAAAAATGTGAAAAGGGCAAGGTGAATAAAGGACAAATGAGAACTCCTCACAACCAAGACTCTAAATCATTTATTATCGTGCGAAATAAATATGTAAGATTTTTGTTTGCAACTTATAATTATATCAAGAAACAATATATTATTTATCGTGCATTGTACTTTTTGATAAAACAAAGTGAGACGGAACTATATGGATAAGAGTGTGATCCTATCACACTCTACGAACTCACTCATTATAAGAAAGGTCAAGGGTGGATGTCTGAAGAAATGCAAAATAACTATGCAAGTATAAAAATTTGTTTAAATTTTAAGTTTATTTGTTTTTGTAGTACTAACTAATAATATTTGCATTGAATACTGGCTTTATGTTTTAAAGTTTAGAATAAGATGCAAGAGTTATTGCAAATATCAATGTCTGAGGGAAATAAGGTAAATGTAGATGACATTTGCAACATAGTACTAGCTCCATGATCCAAATATATCAAAGGTCTTGGATTTGACCCTAAGCCAACTGCTTCATCCTCATTAAGACCAACATACGTTCAACGTCTTGAAAGGAAAACAAGTCACCTAAGAAAAAGTTGGCTAAGTACGAAAAGTACCTCAAAAAATTACTTGGCTCAGATTATGTAAGCAGTGAAGATGAAAACGTGACTGAGTGATTAAACTAATCTATATATTTATTATTTTGTATGTAAGTATTTTTGAAGTTGTAATTAAAATCTTGAACATGAATAAATTTAATGATACTTTATTTTTTATATACAATGTTTCAAATTATCAATTTTTTTGTATAATTTTTATAATAAATTATCCACAACAGAAAATCTATATAGATTTAAAATGTCACTAATTATAATTCAACATGATATACCATTTCGTTAAAATGTACAATAAAATTTTGGCTACATTTTACAAAACATAGCTAAAAACTTTTGGCTACGTTCTCAAAAGCGTAGGTAAAAGTTTTTGGTTAGCCAAAAATTTTTACCTACGTGTAGCTAAAAACTTTTGACTACGTTTTTAAAATCATAGCTAAAAACATTAAGCTATATACATTTAGCTATTTTATGAAAATATAGCTAAAAACTTTTCGTTGCGTTTTTGAAAATGTAGCTAATAATTTTTACCAACGAAAACTAAGCATAACCAAAAGTTTTGGCAGCGATTTCTCAAAACGTTGTACGTTGTTAATAATTTTTTGCTATGAAAATAAAGCGTAGGAAAAAAAAAACTATTAACGATGATTAGCTAAAAATGTCGTCTATAATTTTCAGCTACAAGGATTTGATGACAAATGTAAATCGTCATTAATTATTATTAGCAACGATTTTGAGACTTGATACTTTTAGCAACGATTTTTTCGTAGTCAAATGTAATTTCTATTGTGGTGATAGTTCCTTGTTTATTGTTATATAAGAAACAAAACTCATATGGAATGTAAAACTTGAGTCTATCTGTAGCAATTAGTCTTTTGTAGATTACTAGTCATAAGATTAAGTAGGTTCTAAGTATGTTAGAGTCATTATATTAGGTATTTTTTGTTCAACTTGTACAATTAATTTCATAAAAGATTTATTTGTAAAGGATATTAATTTGTGCCTGGTCCAAATTCAAATGTTTGAACTGTCTTGGTTGGGTTAAAATTGGAGACTTGCTATTGATATCAACAAAACCTTTATCACATGAAGATTTCATCTCCAATTCATTCCATCTAAAATGGCTGCTACTTTTGACATGTCAAGGAATGATGGTCTGAGTGAATAGTAGTTGAGGAGTAGGAATTGGGAATCAAACTCATGTCAATTATCAACAGTCATGTGTCTCTTCCATTGTCAATATTACATTTGAATTCTCTAATCAGCTAATTTCTAGAACTTCAGATATGCTTAAGAGATCAGAATGTGTTTGTTTTTAGCTTGGCAATCCATAAATTGGAGTTCTTAAGAAAGCAGTGACTTTATCTCACCCATAAAAAAAAAATAATAGTTGCTTTATATATATCTTGTTTTGTTTTCTTCATTTTTTTTTCCCGATTCTTTAAAGACTTAAGAAGGCACTAAAGGGCTATTGGGATGCTTTTATTCTACTTGGAACTACGAATTAGTGATCCTATACGTATTGGTTTTATGTTTTATGTAATGTTTATGTGATGTACTAGGACATTAGGGTATCTCTAAGCCACCCAACATGTAAGGGGCTAGTGTTTCGCCCAGCCACAGATGGAATTGAACGTTGAGCTGGTACGACATGAAAGATTGAGTTTTAGTTCGAGAGTCAAGTATTGCGCCATCTTCCACGGAAAACAGAAACTCGATTATAATTTAGAATATAAGAGAGAGATAATGGTGTGGCTTCACACGTCTCTCACAAATGAACACAGAACAAGAGAAACCATACTATATCCATGCAATTCTGATCTTAGCATTCATATATGTACGGAACCCAATGACCAATACGATCGCTTAGGCGAGTTTAGCAACTGTCAAGCCGGTAGCGGCGGTTTGCTCCATAAGATTGTCGTTCTTTTTCAAAGGGGAGGCTACATTGAACTCATCAAAAGTGTCCTCACAGGTCGAATAAGAAGCGATGGCCGCAGAGAGATTTATGTCACCAGTGTACTTGTCACCACCCTTGTAAGACTTCAAGGCCTTGTTCAAGCTATCAATCGCAAGGTCGTAGTTCTCAATGCAAACGTCGAGTTTCTGATCTTTCCCGAGCCTGGACGCCTGAGACTTTGCATGGTTTGTTTGCGTAATAAGATTTTGAATAATACTCTCTGTGGCTGCTGCTGCATTCCCAATTCCCTTCACAAGAGAGGAGCAGAGTGGCTTGTAGTCGGCGTTGGCGCATAGGTCGGTGGCGACGGCGACTTGCCCGACGAGGATAATTGTTGTTGCTACAAGAAAAACTGGTGAGAGGGACCTCATGTTCGCTACTCTTTTTTTTTTTTTAATTTTGCTTGATAGTTTTTTCCTTTCTAACTAGCGGGATTTTCCTGGTTCCTATATATATATGGATATAGATAATGCATATAGGAATTCTCCTACGGGTATTTTCTTATGAATCATCCTATCTCGGTTGGCAATTTAAGCTTCTCTCATTTATGGCTGTTTTTAGTTATGTTCCCGTTACATTTTTCACGTTCGATCCATATTTTTATGTAAAATATGTGGCTGTCTTTTAACTACTATTACTGGTTCGTTAAGTTGTGACAATAAGAGTTTTTTACTATGAGAGTTCTACCGTGATTATAGCCAACCTTACATTGGTCTTCAGCGATCTTTTTGGTGGTTAAAATGTATTATATCATCTTATTTAGTCTCACCGTTTTTCCCTTTTGAAAACGGTCGCTATAGCTATTTGTTTTAACTGGTAATTGCTGGTTATTTTTCAGTTTAGTATAGTGAACCTTTTTAACCTATAGTGATTATCGACCATCAAATGGCTTTCTTAATTGAATGTGATCAGCTTGAATAGAAAATAAATTACAAAATGCCTCATCTTTATACATCCAATAGAATAAAACACCAATATCGACTTATTCACTTTGATGTCCATGTATTCATTGAGTCGCCATAGCTTGTATGGTTTCAAATGCTTCACAATTAATTGTCCTAAATTTTTTGCAATGGTAGTACTAGTTAAGTTTGTCTAACCTCCCTAATCAAAAATCGTTACATGCCTTGTTGTGAACGTGGCATCTACTATAGACGATGGTCTCCTTTTACTGCTCCAGCTCGTTCTCTCTAATCTGAAGACTTAATTATCTCCCAACAGTAAGCTCTCCACCTTTAGTTGTATACCTAACTTCTCCATTACTAGAATCAAGTGTTGGTACAGATTTCTTTTCACTTAATCATGTATACCTTTAACAAAGGATATGTTTATCATTGAACTACCTAATTTTTATCAACACTATCTTGAACTCTAGGCTCCCCAGTAGACTCCCATTCATATTGAACTCCTTTCATAATCCTATATCTTTCCCCTTTAACCTCAAAAGCTAAATAAATTTCATTTGTACTTAGATCAATCCTCTTCAACAACTTTCATTGGAGGTATTGGATAGCATCTAATTGGCTCCCTCTTATTAGGAACTCAACGTTGTTTATTTTACAATTTTGTAAGTTGATGGGATCACCACACAAATATGTTGTTCACCTTATCAAGCCGTCCTCACAAACTATCACAGCTTATCTTGCATAAGTATCTGTCCTCCTTCCTTGTTGAAATGCCTTCAGAAGATGTATATAAAAGTACTTGCAAGAAAATTTAGTAAAGAAAATTTCATCACACACTATTATGTATTTACTCTTAGCCCACTCATGTTTCAATCCTTCACAAGTTTAGTGAAGAACTAAACAAACTCAAATAAATATTTGACCTTGTAAAGCCTAAAAACCTAAGAACTATTAGTCAAGAAGAGAAATAACGACCTAGTCAAGGAAGGAATACATAAACTAAACAAAAACAAAGAAAGATCGACAAGAATTTAAAGTTGTATTTGGGAGTGATTTCTTGAGGTAATTACTGTTACACTACTTTCTTTTCTTTTCTTTTCTTTTTCTCCTTTTTATTTTATTTTATTTTATTTTCTTTTTGTTTCTTTTTGTTCTTTAATAAGATAATAATGAAATCAGGGTTAGAACAATATTGATAGGAAAGGAATGAAACAAAGAATTTAGCAGGACAAAATACTAACACAAGAAAAAAGAGATGGAAAAATCTTTAAAATAAGAAGAGGACTGAGTTGTTTTTCTTTTACACTTTAGAAACAAGAATATGATGTAATAGAACGAAGATGAATCATAAAGAACATAAATTCCTCTTGTTCTTTGACAAAATATTATACTAGAATTTAAAAGATATGAAAAGCAAAGAAAAATGGTCAATAACATTTAAATATGAAAAGGATAACCACACGTTATTTAAAGCTAAGCTTTGATATTGACTAATGCAAAGTTACTTAAGAATATACCCTAAAGAACCTACGAACAAATTTAAATCAAACCGATGAAAGCTAAACATACATATAAATGAATATAATTGACCTATTGATTATCAATAATCAAGAACTAAATTCATAAAGCATTTGAATGCCACAAAGAAGTAATTATGTGATAAGTTTGAAGTTTAATAAAAAAGAAGGGAAAGAAGGTCTAATGGATCTCAATAACAAATAACTCAAAACTATCTCAAATTAAAAAGAAGTATGTTTTAAATACTAAATATAAAAAATAGGCTTCTAAACTTAAATAAAATAAAGGTTTCAATTGGGCATAATCTGGGCTATGACTATGAGCCAAGTTGTATTTGACTACAGAAACTTTAATTCCATTGGAACATGATTTATACGGACATTCGTGTCTGGTGACCATGGATCCTTCTATATCTTTAAGGAGTTACCATGACTTAGGACACACCCTGATGGAAGGTAGACATACCAAAGTAGCGGAATAAAATCTTACCCTCCTTTTGTAAACTTGTGAGGAAACCACCAAGTGGAGAAACCACAAAAACTCTGGAATAAAATCAAAGAAAGACACATCGAATTTTTACATGGAAAACATTTCCAATATGGAAAGTAAAAACCATGGGACCATAGTCCAAAATATCTCCACTATTTAAAATAATGGGTACAAAAAAAATTTCTCTAGATGAAACTAGAGGTAATACACCAAAATACTTAAGAAATTAAACTCTTGAAAATACAAAAAGAGTGAAAATATCTCACCAATAGAGGAATACCAATGTTAAATTACCAGACACAAAACTGTGATTCATAATAACCTTAAAACCTAAGTCTTAGAATATTGCTAATAAAATATAAGCTAAATTGAATCACGAATAACTTTCGATTGAAAGCTTAATCGAAGATATATCACTCTCTATTTTACTAAGTTTGTATTGCTCTTAATACATTGCTTGAGATACTTATTTTTTCCCTCTTAGTGTCTATTTATAAGAAGAAATCTACTTAAGCCTTCCTTCCACTTTTGATGTGGGATTTATTAAATGGAGGGACTTCTAACAAATCTCCCCCTCTTGAAATTTAGGATCATCATCATAAAAGGGAGAATCCTCCTTTTCCATATCATTTGGAAGGACTTTCCATCATACGATCAACCTACAGACTTTAAGCTTATCTCTTGGTAATGTATTTATCAACATATCAACACCATTTTCATTCATGTATACCTTTTCAAGTGCTAATAGCTTGGAATTCAAAACATCTATGATCCAATGATATCTTATCTCGATATGTTTTGATTTTGAATGGCGAGCTAGATTCTTACCAAGATGAATGGCACTCTGATTATTACAATATTGAGATATCTATCTTATTTAAAGCCAAGTTCTTAGATGTATCTCTTCATCCACGTTAACTCCTTACATTCTTCAGTTGCCACAATATATTCTACCTCACTAGTATGTAACACAGTACGCTTCTACAATTTTGACTGCCATGATACTACTCCCATTACAAAAGTGATCAAGTATTTTAAAGTAGAGTTTCTGGTATCAACATCTCTGCCCAAATTTGAGTGTAGCCTAATATAGGCTTTTCATTTCCAAAATTGAGACTCAAGTCAAAAGTATCTTGGAGATATCTTATGATCCACTTCACAGTATTCCAATGCTCTCTTCCTGAATTTGAGAGAAATCTACTGACCATACTAATTGCACGAGCTATGTCTGGCCTTGTGCATACAATGGCATACATCAGACTTCATATTGCTAAAAAGTAAGGAATATTCTGCATATCTCTCATCTCTACTTCTATAGAAGGATTATGTTTACTGCTTAACTTAAAGTAGGCTCTGAGAGGGGAACTAACCATTTTAGCATTTTCCATGTTGAATCTTTGAAGCACTTTCTAAATGTACTTCTCCCGAGACAAATATAACCTTCTTATACTTT
Source organism: Erythroxylum shatona (assembly GCA_027568895.1). Lineage (NCBI taxonomy): Eukaryota > Viridiplantae > Streptophyta > Magnoliopsida > Malpighiales > Erythroxylaceae > Erythroxylum > Erythroxylum shatona. The sequence goes on along the minus strand of JAOSBK010000001.1, from coordinate 5,470,829 downwards.
TGCCTCGAGTAATCCTTATACTAAGGATTTACTTTGCTAGCCCCAAGTCTTTTTATAGAAAATGGTTGGCCTAATTGCTTCTTTAGTTTGTCAATTTTGGTATCAGCATATCATCAATTTAGAGAAGTAAAATAATGAAATCATCCTCATAAAATTTTAGTATGAAAACATAATGGTCAAAAGTCATTTTCTTGTGGGTTTGCTCCTTATAACTGGCTCAAAATTCTTTTATCATTGTCTCAGTGCCTGTTTTAAGCCATAAAGACTCTTCTTCAGCCTATACATATAATCTTCTTTCCCTTTAACTTTGAATTTGGTTGCTCCATATAGATCTCTTCCTCTGAATCACCATGAAGGAAGGCAGTTTTCACATCCATCTGCTCGACTTTTAGATCAAGACTAGCTGCTAAACCAAGGATAACTCGAATGGATGACAACTTCACCACTGGTTAGAATATTTCATCAAAATCAATACCCCTTGTCTGACTGAACCCTTTGACCACAAGCCTAGCTTTATACCATGGATGTGGCACGTATTCATCATATTTTACCCTAAACACCTATTTATTCTTCAAAAATCTTTTTCCTTTGGGGAGCTTTACTATGTCAAAAGTGTGATTCTCATATAGTGACTTCATCTCTTCTTTTATGGCTTCAATCCACTGTTGCTTGTGTTCATCTTCCATGGATTCTTTATAATTTTTAGGTTCTCCTCCATCAGTGAGTAACACTTACTCATTCAGAGAGTATCAAGTAGAAGATCTTTTGTCTTTACCAAACCTTCTTAGTAGAGCTAGATCCTCTACTTCCTATTCCTGGTCATCATCACCATCATCTACCTCTACTGGTAAAGGAACATCCTAATCAGCTACATCTTATTGAGTATTCTCTTCAACATTCTCCTGTGTTGGTACCATGCCAATTGGATCCAAATCAAGTACATCACCAATATCTTTGGGTGTTGTATCTTTTGCCTTTTGGATATGTTTAATGGTCACATCTTTCACGAACCCAACATCCCAACTTCGAATAAGTTTCTTGCTAACTGGATCATAAAGCTTGCAATCAAATTCATTAAGGCCATAACCTAGAAAGATGCATTGTTTTTGTCTTAACGTCAAACTTGGATCTCTCGTCTTTGGGAATATACATGAGTGCTTTTCACCCAAAAACACGAATATGATCATATCTAACATCTTTCCCTGACCAAACTCTATCTGGCACATCAGACTGCAATGGAGCAAAGGGTGAGAGATTCACCACATGTATTGTTGTATTCAATGGCTCACCACAAAATTGTTTTGGCAACTTAAACATTTGACTCTCTCCACTAGAGTTTTATTCATCCTTTATGCCAAACCATTCAATTGTGGCATTTTTGGTAGTGTCTTTTGATGTCGAATACCTTTCTTTTTGCAATACTGATCAAATGGACCATAATACTCTCCCGCGTTATCAGTCCAAATGTATTTTAGCTTCTTCTTTATCTCTCTTTCGACTAAAAATTGAAATTATTTGAAGACCTCTAACACCTGATCCTTCGACTTCAAGGTGTAAAACCATATATTCCTTCAGTGATCATCAATAAAAGTCATGAAGTAGAGAGCATTACCAAGTGACTTTGTCTTCATCAGACCACATATGTTGGAATGTACCAAATCAAGTACATTTGGTTTTCTAGAGGGAGGTGAACTCTTGAAAGTAACATGATTCTACTTTCCTGCTAAGCAATAAGCACACTTTCTGATAAACAAACTCTTAACAATAAATAGATGTCCCCTTTTAGCTAACACTAATAAACCCTTCTCATCCCTGCGGCTGAGTCTTTTGTGCCACAACTCAGTTGCATATACATTTTCCATAACATTGATACTTCTACTAGAAGTGTTGGCTTGCATCATGTACAATGTCTTGTGCTTCTTACCCTTAGCTATAATCATGGCACCTTTTGTAGCATCCCGTTACCAATGCGATGAGCATAGTGTTATGAGTAGAGTTGTTAGTGCATAAATTGTGAGCGAGTGCTTCGTGGCCTCTGAGTATAGAGAGATAGATCATTTTGCACATGCATTTGCATAAT
>JAOSBK010000001.1:5420050-5454086 GCA_027568895.1 Erythroxylum shatona | reverse complement strand
TACCCCTCCTCTCCTTTGGACTTCCCATTTTGCCCCTTCTTTCATTTACCTCCTAACTCCTTTAATCTTCTTAAACAGCATATTAACTCTAATATAATTCAAATCTTTCCATCTAATTTCAAATCTCTATTTATACCCATCAAATTAATGACTCATATCTAAAAATAATAAAAAATAAATCAATAATAATTAAACTAACATAATTCAAATCTTTCCATCTAATTTCAAATCTCTATTTATCCCTATCAAATTAATGACTCAAATCTAAAAATAATAAAACAATTAAATCAATAATAATTGAAAAAATTCGGGGTCACAACAGTTATCTAAAGCAAAAAAAAATTGAAAGAATATTTTATTTTCAAACATTTTCATACCATAATTAGTAAAAAAAAGAAAAAACATTTATTATTATAGTAATGTATAAGCATCAAAGCCCTTTTTAAAAAAGCAATCTAATCTTTTGACTTGAAGTTAAATAACCTTTCATGAATACTCTCAATTACTTAAGTCACTAGTTCAAATGGCTACTAACACTACTCATTAACTTTATTCCTATTTACTTAGAAGTAAGAGAAATAAATTTATTTATACTCAATTATTCACATATTTCTATTTCTATTTCTGTTTTTGTAAGGTGCTAAAATGCTTGAAAAAAGGTCCCCTTTTAACTTAAAACATGTCAAAATTGTTTTAAAAATGTGTGATTATGCATATCAAGCATCATTTTCAAATTATTGAATCAAATAAAAACTAAATTAGCTTTTAATGCTCTTTTATATTTACCTAAACTAATTGAATCACAAAACAATCAAACCTTTAATGAATAATCTTAGTTACTTTTTTAAATGAATACTTTTAAAAGTATTACTTATTAACCCAATTGTGATGAAATTAATTTAACAAGAAAAATATGATAAGCCTAAAAAATAATTACTTTTCTCCCCATACTTAAGTTATGTATGATACTCAATATACTAAATATAAGCAAAGAAAAATTGAAGAAAATAAAAATATAAAAGGAGGGAGGATAATGAAAGGGAAAAAAAACAAATTTCTCTGCCCCTACTTATCTTCTGTTGTCCATAATAGATACTATCGACATCTATAATTTAATTATTCCTTGTAACAAACCAAAGATAAAGCAAGAAAAAACACAAATAATACTAAAAGTAAATAAACTTAAATATGAACTTGACAAAAGGATTGTAACATAGTTGAAAAATAAATATGTAGTTTTGCGAGTGTAGTAGTAGTAAAAGTAAACAAACTTAAATAAGAACTTGGCAAAAGGATTGTAACATAGTTGAAAAATAAATATGTTGTTTTAGGAATGTATAGAGAAAACTTCTTAAAATGTGCAAAGCATTAACAGAAAAGAAATGAGAATAGAACCTTAATTTATTACTACTTCACCCTCATCATTATCCTCAACTAGTGTTATCGACGATGGCAGAGTTAGTTTTAGGAACCTTACATGATAGAAGTAAATAGATAATTGTTTTCCCATTAATCCTAATCTTTTATATTATATGGATTTATAGTTATTTTGATGCTGCCCGATTTCTAACGGATGGAAATTACTATCAATCCTTTTGACATCAGTTGTTACAGTGAAGGTTTGACTTCTTTAAGCTTAGCCATTGTCTCCTCCTAATGTGCATCAGCTATTAATTCAGGCCTTACTCTCTCTATCTTCTCTTTTGTTCAATGATAGGAGCACCATCTCCTTCAGAATGCTTTTTCTCTTCACACATAAGAAAAAGGCTCGATAAATCTTCCTTACTTGTTCATATACCTAAGGCTATGAAAATAAAAAATAGGTATGTGGTAAGTCATGCTAATACTCAAAAGAGTACAAACCTACATAGGTTCTTTAACCTATGCATATGCCAAAGTGTTAAAGATAGGATATGGATAGTTTTACTCTTGGATGGGTCCTAGATAGTTGGTTGTACTAAAATTAGCATCCGAAATTCCTAAGGAACATAGTTAACTAGGTTAGTGATGGAATTCATTTATAATGCTCTTATATTCCTCCGTCTCTATACAATTAAGTGTACTAAACCTACATCATGTCCAAAATTATTTAATGACATTTCAATTGGATTACCGCAAACATAAAATCAATTCTAGTTCTTTTATCCAACTTTGCACTCCAATTCACCCTAAAACTAGTAAAAAAATTCAAGAGTGATCGAGCTTTTCCTATATGTATAAGTTTTAATTGATTAACCTCGATAATTCGCAAGTGCATGGGTCATTCGTGTAGTATCGCAGACGTCGATCCCACTAGAAAGGATAATCTAATCATAAAATCTAAGGCCAAAATAAGTAACAGAAATTCAAAATGTAACGAAACTAAAGTAAGAATTCAATTCAATCAATTAACTCAATTCAAGAATCAATCACGAAAATATTAACAACTTAGCAATTGCAACACACACTGAAGACTCAACCTAACGAATTACCAAATAAGAGAAAGGGAATTTACCTATTTTAACTCTAACCTAATCGATTATGAATTACTGGATTATTGGTTCTAGACAAACCTAAAGTTGATTACTTTCTCTCAAGTTATAACCATTAACTCCAATTTATAATCCCTAATCAGATTAAGGGAGTTGCAATTTCTCAATTAACAACCTATCCAAAAACCTAATTAAATCTAAAGTTGTCTAATAATCTATGAGAAACCTATGCAAGATTTATCTTAGCATAATTTACCGATTTTATTTAATTCTTGTTCTATTAAATCACCTAACTCTCGTAAGCCTAATTTAATTATTTTTTACACGATTCACCCCCTCAGTTTATCACCAAATTATACAATTGTAGAAATTAAATCATAATAAATCCAGTCAAATGTAAATAATAAAAATTTATTACATCAAAGATTAAACCCCAAAGGTGAGTTTAGAATATCATCAACATCCAAAAATCATATCATCAACTATTATTCCAATTATACACAATAATAAAATTGAAAGTAATAGGAAATACAAAATTGAACGAACGACGGGAGGTGGCAATGTTGGGAGACTCCTGATCTAGGAAGTACATCGAGTCAGCTTCTTCTCCTCTTCACTCTTCCTTATTCTCTGTCTCTATCTCTCAATAATTCTCTCTAGGATTTTTTTAAAAGTGGCTAATGCAAAGCTACTTCTTTTCATTTTTGTTGTTCTATTTATGTTCTTTAGTGTTTAGGTTGAACTAGATTTTTTTGGGGTCCGAAAGGTCCAAAAATTCCCTCGAAACAGTGGCTACGCATCTACCCAATATAGGCCTCCATCGTGGCTCGTGGGCCCTAAATTGGCCCCAATTTGCTCCGAAACTCCTCCGCTATTTGATCTTTACCCTAAAACACTACCAAACACATCAAAGTATCTCAAAGACATCAAATTTAAGCTCAAATGATTGTTTTAACCCATAAAACACTTAAAACACAAATAAATCACAAACAAACACAATTTTACCTGAAACAATGCTAAACAATCAAATAAAAGGGCTAAACACATATCAAACTATACCCTAAAATACGATGCATTTCACACCTATCAAAGAGTAAGCTCTTTATATTAAGGTTCAGTAATATCATAAAATTTTTTATTTTCTCCCAAGCCATGTTGAATAATCAAAGTCAATGTGTACCTTATTTTTAAGCTTTTGATTGACATGTTCTTTAAGTGTTTTCGTCCCAATTATCTTCACATTTCCTATTTAGACTTTTATATATCTTCAATTGAATCCTTAAATTCAAAAATACAATTGCCAAAAATACAACAATAACACCTAAAAGAAACCTCATTGACAATTAGAGTCTGGGGAGGTCCAGTAGTACGCAACCTTACCTTTAACTAGTAGAGAAATTATTTCTAAATGACCCATATGAGGAAGAAGAAAATATAAAATAATAAAATAATAAAAATATTGATAATAAGAATAATAATAATAACAATAATAAGAAGAAGAAGAAAATTAATAATAATAACAATAATATAATACTAATACTAATACTAATACTAATACTAATACTAATACTAATACTAATACTAATACTAATACTAATACTAATACTAGTACTAATACTAATACTAATACTAATACTAATACTAATAACAATAATAGTAATAATAATAATAATAATAATAAAGACTAAAACAAATACACAAAGACAGTAAATACGTAAAAAAGTAAATAAAATAGTAATAATACTAAGCTACTAATAATAGTAAGACTAATAATAATAAAGAAGGCAACGTTAATAATAATAATATAGCTCAATACATAAATAAATAAATAAAGAGAACTAAAAAGGTCAGAAAATATGATTAATAATAAATTGCCAACCAATTGAGCATAAGAGAATCTAACCCACACTCGTCAAAGTTTAGGCAAGTTAGCGAAAGTAGTCAAAGTTTCAGAGAGGTGTGATTCTAAAGGAAGAGACTGTCTATAGGAGGTTGATGTTGCTTAAATTCATGATGTTTTCCTTAGTGATCCTGTAAAGTACCTCCATTGTAATGGTGAATAAGTATAAGGGAAAGGGATTCCCTGCTAGATTCCCTTAGCTTATAATTATTTTTTAAATTTTTCATAACAAAGAATATTATTTTTTAAAAGTAAATATATGCATAAATTCCAAAAAAGGATTTGGCTTATAGGAGCCTTACATCAGACCATCTATAAGTAAACACTAGTATAGGCAACAAAACAAGAGCATTTGACAGACTATCTACTTGCAGTTGTTTAAACATGCATAAGACCAATTAATTATTCTCAATTATCCCATCTCTTTTTCTCAAAGTTAGTAAGATGCATAACAAATTGATTTTCCATCATTATTTCCCTAATCCATATGATGAGCTTGTGAATTAAGAGATAATTGGGAGTTTCAGCTTAATTGTGAATATGATGGTTCCTCTCTCCAAATGATGTAGACACAATAACCAAAAAAAAGTTTTAAATAATGTAGATTTTAAGCTTAAAGTTTTGTGCTCATGTTGACTTACTGGACATTAATTTTCATACCGAAACTAAGCTTAAAGTTTATTTTCATTCAGCATTTTAATATAGAGATATATTTTTCCTCTCATGCTTATCCTTTCAATAAGAGGCAAAAGAGTTTGCCTTTTTCCTTGATATTCTATAAGTTATTATTATTGAGGTAATGTATATAAACCCATCTGACCCACGCAATTTCCTTATATGATATCAACCTCCATATCCATTTAGCTAAGAGCATTATATTCTTGTTTTTTGAATAGACCAACTATAGTTCTCCTTCCATTTTAGTGAACATACTTTAGTCCAGTTCAATTTTGCTCGATTTGGCTTTTTAATGTCTCTTATCTATAGGAACTTCTTCATAATTCTCTTAAATTCCTTAATAACACCTTTAGGTAGCATCATATGGGAACCCCAGTATGTATGGAGGTTAGCTAGTACATTCCTAGTGAACTGAATGTGGCTTTCCAATGATAGAAATTTCTTTTGCTAGGTAGAGACTCTCTTTTTGGTGGTTTCAATAGTTGGCTACAATCAGACAATTGTTTTTATTTTATGAAGATTGGTAAGCCAAGTGGCTCCAACGAAAATCATTGGCTTACTTTTTGAAAAATTATCCTTCAGCTAGATAAGGTGGATAATTTAATAAGTTGATGATTATCTTAAGAGACTAATGATCTTGACCACAAAAGTATAGTAGATCATCAACATATCCTAAGCAAAATATCCCTATAACTTTGCACTTATAATGATATTTAAAGTTGCCTAAATTCATAATGTCTACCTTACCTATAAAGTGCCTCCATTGTAATAGAGAATAAGTATAGGGAAAGGGGGTCCCCCTGTCAGATTCCCTTAGCTTCCTAAATAAGATAAGTCAGTTCACTATTAATTGTAACATTGTAAGAGGTAGTAGAGATGTAAGCTTTTATCTATGAAGTAAAGATGTTGGAGGTTGTCTAGTATGAACTTTCATTCAATTGTATCAAATGCTTTATAAAGATCAACCTTTAAATAGCAACTCTTAATAGATGTGTTTGACTGGTAATCTTTAATCATTTCTTATTCAAAGAGAGTATTGTCTCCCATTTTTTTCCATTAAAGAAGGAACCTTAGTATTGATTGATTGAGGAAGGAAGAACTTATCTAAATCTTATTGAAAGGATTTTGGAAATAATCTTGTACACCAAATTGCAGTAGGTGATAGGTCTGAATTCTTGCATTGAATTTGCATTATCTATGTATGTATTAAACATAAATATGTTTTGTTTAGTTATTTCAGCATTTTATGGCTTCTAAAAAGTTCAATTACACATTTAGTAATAAGTTCTCTAGTGGATTCCTAAGTCTTCTAAAAAATTTAGGCATTGAAGCCATTAAGACAAGGTGTCTTATTTGGTTCAAAATTGAAGACCACTCTTATGATTTCATATGCTATGACTAAAGTGGTAAGTAAAACTTGAGCTTCTCTTTTGATGCCTATAGGAATAAAGTTTTTTATGTACTACACAAAAGAGATACAGATGGAAGAGGATCCCAGCAGATCTTTGTAATAGTCAAAGGCAATTTTTTAAGTGATTCTTGCTCTCTGTGTAAGATGTCATCACCATCCAAAAGGAAATAGATTGTATTTCTATTTCTGTGAGCTGGTAGTGCATTGAAGAAGAACTTTTTACACTCCTCACCTTCCTTGAGCCATTGAACTCTAGCCTTTTGTTTGAGATAAGAGTTATGCATAGATAAAGCAATTGAGTAATCCTTTATAGATTAATCTTCTATGATCTTGAGGACTATGTTATTTAGGGAATTGTAAGTCTTTGCTTATATAAACTTGAGTTAGAGATTGACATTTTTTCAGTTGAATATCAATGCATAGACAATTGAATTTCTTTAACAATTTTAGATCTTCCCTAATCTTCCTAAGTTTATAAACTAGTCGATATGTTTTACATCTAGCTATATATGTGTTTAAGTTTTTCAACATTGCTTGTTAAAATCCATTCACCTACGTCTTAAGGTTACAGAATTTGAATAGATATTTAAGAGAAATGTTGTCTAACATATCTCTAATCTCAATTGTGGAACAATTTGAGGATATAGGAGGTCAAAAGTGTGCCAATTTGGTAAGCAATTAAATTATCCAGAGGTTATTTATAAGTACTATATTAACCTTATTTCTCTTGAAGGCGAAACCTTCTTGTTTATTGAACCACGTATAGTATTTTCTAGTAAAGTTGAGATCTGTAAGTCTCAATTTACTAATCGACGCAATGAGCTCATTACCCTTTGTAAATCTACTAATTTTGAGCCCTTCAGCGTCACTTATATTCATAATACATTAAAATCATCAACTAATGCCAAAGGCAAATTAATAAATAACAATAAACTATCATGATCATTCCAAAGTACAGTTCTTTGATAAGTGGAGTTTGCAGTATATATAAATTAGACAAGGAAGGGTAATGCACAAACATTAGAAGTACAAACTAAATATATGACTTGATTAAAACCATTTAGTTATAAAACATTGATAATAGCAGGTTTAAAACTAATGTTCACTATGCCATTATAATGGAGGGTATGGTTTGAATTAAAACTAAATTGCTCTCTTATATTAGCATCCTTTATTTTAGTTTCCAGTAAGCCAAATAAACATGGTTTCTTTTCCAATATGGCATCCTTTAGACTTTGTTTTTTGAGAGAGCTATTGAGGCTTCTCACATTCCAAACCAATATATTCATTAGAGGAACTTCAGGGATGATCCCTCTCCTTTCTTGTCCTATTGGATTTTCTACTTCTTTTGGCCTTTAATTGGATTAATTGGTCCATTCATTTGAATGAGGTAAAGAAGTTCCATTGATGTCCAGGAACTCTACAACATCTTCCTTACATTGTACTATAGGTTTAGGAGATTTAGCTTCTATAGGGTTATAGTTGTTCGTTGTATTATTAGGGACTAAAACTTCTTAAACTTAGTTTAAGGCCTTACTAGATTTATCCTCCCTTGGCATATGGGGAATGAGTTCATCTAGTTTGTTATTATTACTATAGTCTGCTTCCATACTTATGTCCTTGGCACCTTCCTCACTTAGTTCCTCTGTTTGCATATCAATAACATTCTTAGCTATTAAATCCTCTTGAAACTTGATTTAAATACTTTCCTTATAGCTTTCCAAATTTTGGTGACTAGTGGCTTCCAAGAGCTATTAAGGTAAATAGTGTGATCCTATAGTTCACCTTATTAGTGAGCCTTTTAATCATTAGGGAATCTGGTATTTTAAGATCCATATAAACTTTAATACAAACTCTAACATAACCAATGCATTATAGCTTAGTGGTTTGTGAATCCATGTATAGAGGTTTTCCAAGCATACTAGCCAAGTAACTCAAACTTTCCCTTGTCTAGCATTCAAAAGGAAGCTTATGGAAATTTATCCATATAAGTATATACACAATCTCATCCCTATTCAACTTAATTCCAAGGTATTGTTTAAGGAGAAACAATGGTTTACTTACAATGTGATAAAGACTTTAGTCTAGAATATGACAGAGATTCACATCTTTGGAGAATTTAAAAATGTAGCAATTGTCTTTAACTAGAAGTGTGTGCTTAAGTCTTGTTTTATTCCATTTCACCTTAGGCTAGGTATTGAATAGAGGAAAATATGCTCTCTTGTTTGAAAAGAAACCAACAAGTGGGGCAACTTTGATCTCCTACCTTAAGTAGGTAAATTGTAAGGCATAACAATTCATTTTCTAGTGATGCTTCAGGAAAATAATTAAGCTTCAATAATGCTTCATTATTAGTAGGAGAGGCAAGTAAGGAATTCCAGGTTTTGGTGTTAAAAGGATCCATTGAATTTTGAGAAAGACCAACATAAGAAATATTATAAAGGGAAGGATTTTCGAAGTAGATATGATTAACAGTATCTTGATGTGGAAGGGAAGTTGACTTAAAGGGTAGTGGAGTAAATTTAGCTTTTGTAGATTTGTCAAAAACTACAGGGGTACACATTACATGTGTTGGATCCCAAAATTTTTTTATTTTATGAAGCATGATTTTAATAAATTCTTTGGTCTTGCTAGGTAAATCATTTTATTTGGAGTTTAATTAGCATGTCAATGTTAGGAGGATTTATAGCATGGATTGATGGAATTAGAAGTATTAAATGGATAAATTAAGATTAAGTTAGAGTATATTATGGTGTGGGTTAAATTGAAGAAGTAAGAATGCATAAGGGGCATTGTTAGAAGATCACTAAAGGTTAAAAGGCTAAGGCATTATATGGAAGGGAATAGTAGACTTTGCTCATTCATTTAGGGTATAAGTGAAAGAAGTAATTGTAGTCTTGTATTTTAGAGAAGCAAAATTGTGAATGAAAGAGGAGAAAGGAGAAAAAGAAGAGAAGAGCTAGGGCTTTGGAGATTCTTGAAGAGTTTGAAGACATTGAAGTTAAAACAAGTAAGTATAAGCATTAACCTTACTTGATTGTTAGATGAAACATATTTAGTAGTAGAAGTAAGTGAAAAACAAGGTTGAATGTGGGTAGAAAGTTGTTGAATGTTATGAGTTAATGTTTTACATTTTTGGGTTAATGAACAAAGATAGATCATGAATGGGTTTGTGAATGATATTGAGTTGAAATGAAGTTGAAAATGAAGTAGAAGTGATGGTTTAGGTTTAAGATGGGTTATATGTAAAAGGTGGGAAGTTAAAAACTGGAAAAAATGAGAAAACATGTTCTCAAACATGTTTCTGGACAAGTTCGTCGTGGCAAACTTCTAGGTTTCACCACGGCGAACACAACTTTCCAACACAGAACATGCTTTAGTATTTTTAGTTATAACTTTTTGTGTAGTTATCCAAATGAGATTATTTTTAATTTGGTGTAAACTAGAGACATAGGGATACAATTTTTATGAAATATAGTTTTAATTAAGTCTCTAAGGATCTCAAGTTTTGAAGGAAAGTTGAACATAGAATGTTATTTTAGTATAAAAATAGCCCAAAAATGATTGGGGCATAACTTTTAGAGTACTGAACCAAATTGAATGATTTTGGTTTCATTAAAAAAGTAAGACAATGAGGAACATTTTTCTAGAAAAAATATTATCGAATTTCATCATTTACCTTATCTAAATGATTATGTAAAATTGACTCATGGGTTCGGACTTTTGGAAGAGTTTGAGTATTTAGAATTTATCTTAGTAAATATGCAATATAGGTTCTCAAATTAGAATTCCTGTTCAATTGGGATTTTGTTATTGTTAAAGGAAATCAAGAAGGGAATCAAGGAACGCAAGAGGATCAACAGGAGAGGCATCTTTGAACAAGGTTTAAGCAAGGAATTCAAGGTGGGTTACATGTTTATAATTGAGTAATGATCCATGACTATGTTTTCAAAGGAAAGAGAATTAAATGTTTTCAATTACTTTATAATTGTTGCATTATTGCTTTTGAATGACTTGAGAAATTGTTATATGTTTAGTATATGAATTTGGTTGATGGAAATGCATGTGACATATTTCATGTTCATGGATAATTTTGTTTCTGAACTATGCATGTGTGGTAAAATGTTAAGGCAATCATGTTTTCGAAAAAGTGCCTTTTTGGGCAATATGTTTTACAAGTCATGCAATACATGTTATGTGGGGTTGTGGTGGTCCCCTAAGTTAAGTCAAGTGAACTTTGACAAAAGGCTTCTCCCGCCTACCCGCTAGTAACATGGAGCTCCTTTACAAACTCCCATAAGTTCACAGCTATGCAAGACTATTAAGTGGGATTGCGTTAGTACGTTATGTTCACGGCTACACAAGATCATTATGTGAAAATGTGTAGTACATTTTATTTTTGGATCCACCCAAACCATGTTGATGTGCTTATGTGCTTATGAAGTGTTAACAAGTTCGATGCATACATGATTTATAATTGCTCATGAATTGTTTGACAAATTGAGAATTATGAGAAATAAGTGTTTGGTGATTTTTCATGCGAAATTACTATGGTTTCCAAAATATATAATGGCAATATGTTTTGAAAATGGTTTTTACATGTTTCTTGATTATAAATCTGTTACCCACGAGCTTTAAGCTCACCCCTATTCAGGTGATGAGCAAGAGATCGAGTAAGTCAAGAGTTACGGCATCACTCTGAATTGGCACACTTTTGTATTTTTAAGTTAGATTTTTTAGAATTTAAGGCTTTAGCTACATTTCAATTATATTTTTGTATTTTTGGATTATGAAGAAAATGATGTATTTGTAGCTTGTAATGCCATTAAAGCCTTATAAAACTCTTACTTTTGATATTAATGAAATATGTATTTGGACTTGTCTATGATTTTTCTTGTTTTCGCAAAGTATTTGATTATGGAAATGAGATTAAGATTTTGAGAACTTGTTTGGGGTTATTGGTTCAGCTATAGGGGTTTTTTACCACAGTGAAGCTAAGAGGTCGTCGCGGCATAATTCTCTCAAAGGAAATTATGCTTTTATAGTAGTGACTTTGTCATACAGAAGTTATACTTATCGTCGCGGCAAAATTGACCCAAAGGATCATTGAAGCGGGTTCGCCACGGTGAAGCATGCCTTTGCTTCCGAAAGGATTTTTCTTTTAAATTTCAAAATTCTAAGCCTTCCTCCATGCTCAAGGTGTTAGGCTCCAGAAACGGGTTCCAACATATTGTGGTATCAAAGCGACTAGATTTAGGTCCAGGTGTAAGACTAAGTTTAGGCATGAATTAGATGAAATGAACGTGCATTGTTTTAAATTGTTTCACATGATTTGAGATTGTTTTATACAATTTGAACTGTTTTGCATACTTTGAAAATTGTTTTGCATGAACTAAAGGTTTTCGATGGTTTTATATTAAAGGAGTGAAAAATGTTGCCTCGAAAGAGAACTCGAGGAGTTATGACTCGATCTCACTCTCGCCAAGGGAGCACGGATGAATCCTATATCCCACAAGATGCTAGGACACATTTTGCTCCAGATTCTGAGGCACTCAGTGTGCAGCATGAGGTCCTCCACCGCCTCCTCTGATGCCTTAAGCAAATCCCATGGATCTCCAGTTCTTTTAAGCCTTCGCTCAAGCTTTCTCATATGCCATGGGCCAAGGGTCACAAGTTTCGATGCAAGCTCCAATAGATAGAAGTGGACAGTATGACAAGCTCCGTAAGTATAGAGTGGTAGATTTTAACAGAATTACGAATCCAGAAGAGGTTGAAGCCTGGTTGAAGAGGACTGAGAAGGTTCTGATTCAGATGAAGTACTCGAATGAGGAGAAGTTAGATTATTCAATGAGCTTGCTATATGGGGACGCACTACTTTGGTGGGAATCGGTGCCCCACAGTTAGGTTATACCTCCGGAGTTGTCATGGAGAGATTTTATGGAAGTGTTCAGGAAGAAGTACCTCTCTAGGGTTTATGTACAAGAGAAGGCTAGGAAGCTTCTGAATCTCACACAGAGGGACATGAGTGTGAGTGAGTATGAGCTGAAGTTCACTTAGCTTTCTCGATATGTGGCTAACATCGTGGCAAATGAGAAAGATAAATGTCGTAAGTTTGAGGGAGGTCTCTATTTAGGGATCAAGGAGAAAGTCTTGATCCACAGTTTCTGTGACTACCAGCACTCCAGGATGAAAAACTAGATAATATAAAGAATGAAGTGAGCAAGAAGAGGAAGAATCGGGAGTAGTTTTCCAGAAAGGGGGGTGAGTGTTCCAATGCATGAGAGGGGTATGAAGAGCTCCCACATACAGAGTGAGGCAGAGAGTAGTGCCTCTGCTAAGAACAAGTAAGCAAGAGCAGTGTCAATGCAAGCCTCAATAGTGGGAGGCAGGTGGAGAGGAGCAGGAACAGGAACCCTCAATATGAGCATTATGGGAAGCTACACAGGGGAGAGTGCTTCAAGTTACTGGGAGCATGCTTTCGATATGGAGAGAAGGGGCATATGATCAGGGACTGTCCCCAAGCAATAAGACAGGAGGGGTCAAAATTACAAGCCCTGAGGAGAGCTGAAACAGTGGGAACCCAGCCAGCCACTGAAGTGGGCAGTTCTAGAGCTACAAGGAAGGCTATTCCTCCAAGAAGGCCAAGGGGTCAGGCACAGGCAAGGGTGTTTACCATAACAAGGGAGGAAGTTGCAGCTGAACCTGAAGTTGTCACGGGGTATGGCTTAGTTACTTAATTCTAAAGTATATGTCTTGATTGATTATGGCTTCACGCATTCATTTGTTTCTACAAGTATGATTTTACATAGTGTAAATTCAGTGCCTTTGAATAGTCCTTTGCTTGTTAGTACACCTCTAGGGAGGAATGTGGTAATCAGTCAAATGTATAGGGGTTGTGAACTCTTCATTAATGGTGCTAGATTGGTAGTAGACTTACTACCTTTAGACCTAAAAGGCTTAGATGTTATACTTGAAATGGATGTTATGGAAAAGTATCAGGCGTAGTTAGATTGTGGCCTTAAGGAGGTGGAATTTGATATAGGCAACGGTGAGAAAGTAATTTTCAGGGGGGACACATTATATGAGAATGGAAAATTGATTCCTATTTTGCATAAAAGAGCAAAAGGCAGTTATGTAAAAACGGTAACTAGACTTTGAGAAAGTCAATATTGCCCTTACATTCTACTGAAGCAGTGTCGACCAAAAGTGAAGAAGGAGAAGTTGCAAAAGAAGTCTTCAAACTATAGAGAAGATTGAAGATTTAGATAGGATGGAAAATAGTGTGTGCAAGAAAAAAATAGTGGAAGCAAGGTTAAAAGACTTTAGGAAGATTAGGAGGGAGCAATCGGGACAAGCATCAAGAAAGAAAAAATTGAGAGAGAAGCTCTCTCTCATCAAGGTGTTAGCAGTTCCTATCATGACAAAGAAGATTATTAGTAAATTAATTCAATCGTTAGGTCTCCATATTCTGTTGCTTCTTCAATTGCCTTAATTGTTTTTAAATTACATTATTAATTTGGACATTACTCCTCACTTATATTGAAAATTTTATGTCTTCCATTTTATATTGTATCTTGCTTAGATTGTGGGTTGTGTTAGTTGGCAAAATATAATCTCTTGTCTTTAATCCCTCAAGTCAATTTTCCTTTTAAGTTAGCTCATTTAGACTATGGTCTCCATATTCTATTACTTCTTCAATCGCCTTAATTGTTTTTAAAGCAGATTATTAATTTGGACATTGCTCCTCGCTTATATTGAAAATTTAATGTCTTCCATTTTATAATGTATCTTGCTTAGATTGTGGGTTGTATTAGCTAGGAAAATATAATCTCTTGTCTTTAATCCCTCAAGTCATTTAAAAAGCTAGTTTTCCTTTTAAGTTAGCTCATTTAGAATATGGTCTCCATATTCTATTACTTCTTCAATTGCCTTAATTTTTTTAAAGCACATTATTAATTTGGACAGTGCTCCTCGCTTATATTGAAAATTTTATGTCTTCCATTTTATAATGTATCTAGCTTAGATTGTGGGTTGTGTTAGTTAGCAAAATATAATCTCTTGCCTTTAATCCCTCAAGTCATTTAAAAAGCTAGTTTTCCTTGTAAGTTAGCTCATTTAGATGTTTGGGGTCTATGTCTTATTGTATCTAAAACTAAATTTTCGTATTTTGTCACTTTTACTGATAATTTTCTTATATGATTTGGTGTCTATTTAGCCATAAGTTTTTCAGGATTACTTTTTATTTTAATGCCTTTTATGCTGAAATTGAAACATGGTTTAATATTTTTATGCGTATTTTAAGAAGTTATGATGTTAAAGAATATTTTTCTACATCTTCTCAAACTTACATGATTCATAATAGTATTCTTCATCGATCTTCTTACATTAGTACACCATCACAAAATGATATAACTAAAAAAAATAGACATCTCCTTAAAAAGATAAGCTCTCTTATTTCAAATGCATATTCTTAAACAATTTTAAGCTTATGTAGCTTCCGTAGCCTCTTTTCTGATTAATCACATATCTTTATTCTATTCTTCATAGTGAGATTTCTTATAGTGTCTTTTTTCTACTAAACCCTTGCTCCTTATTATTCCCTAAATATTTGGTAATGTTGTTGCGCTCATGATGGTCGTCCCAAGTGACTAAATTAGTTCTTAAATCTTTAAATTTTTTCTTAAGTTATCTTATCTCTAAAAGGGATACTAATACTATTGTCTTAATCTTAAAAAGTATCTTATGTCAGTTGAAATTAGCTTTCTAGAACACATCTCTTTTTGTCCTACTTTTTTTACTTCTTCTGGCAAGGAGGAAAATGATGATATATTGGTTTATACGGTCATATATCAGTCAACTAGTGTTACTTCTACACCTGATAATCCTTCACCATCACCAACACCAACACCACATATTCGCCAGGTCTTTGTTAGACGACAAAACCCTCCTAATACATGTTAGACACTTGTCTCTTCTTTGACATCAAACCTAACAACTAATGATTCTCATATACCAATTGCACTTAGCAAAGGTAAATGTGAGTGCATCTATCATATCTTTTCCTTTGTTTCTCATGATCATTTATCTTCTTCTTCTCGCTTTTGTTTCCTCTTCTAATTTTATGACTCTTCTAAAAATGCTCATGAAGCCTTATCTCATACTAGCTAGCATGATGCTATGATAAAGTAGATACATGTTTTAGATGTTAATGGTACTTAAGATTTAGTTATTAAAAGTCAATTATAATGGATCAATAGCTCAACTTAAAGCCTGGCTTGTGATAAAATGCCATGATCAAACTTAAAATATAGTGACCTTCAAAAGGAAGTTTAAATGGAGTAATCACCTAGGTTACGAGAAGTATGGAAAGTTTGTCATTTTTAGAATGTCTCTAGATGGTTTAACACAAATTTCCCATGTTCAGAATGGAAATTTTAGTTAAATAGTGGAAAAGTTTGGGATAAATAATAGTAAGTCTAAACATTTGAGTTTTTATAAATATTTTGCATCTAAAATCATTCTCCTGGTAGTCTATATAGATGACTTTGTCATTATTGGAACTAATATTATGGAAATTTTATCCCTGAAGTCCTTTATTCACATTCAATTTCACTCGAAATATTTAGGAGTTTTGAAGTAGTTTTTAGGAGTTGAGTGACAAGAAAGAAGAAAGGCATTTTCTTATCTTAAAGAAAATATATGCTTGAATTCTTAACAAAGACTAGAATAGAAATATGGGGACTAATCTATGAAGTTCTCTAATGCTTCATAATTGATAACTTACAAAAGATGAAGACTTATTTAAAGATCTCAAGAAATATAAAAGACGAGTTTGGAAATTGAACTATCTTATAAGTCAATTCATGTCTTCTCCAATAGTTTACCATTAGGCTACTTTAGAATATATCTAATTACTTAAAGGGAGCTTTTAGATTAAGGACACTATTTAAAAATCATGGATATACTCACATCGCTTGTTTCTTAGGTACAAATTGGGTAAGTTTTAAGATTAATCGAAAATCTACTACCAGTTATTATATTTTTGTTAGAGGAAAATTGATTTCATAGAAAATTAAGAAGCAAAATATTGTGTCTTGATCTAGTGTAGAAAATGAATGTAAAGCTATGACATTTTTTGTGTAAGATAATATAGATATATAAAGTCTTAATTAAAGTTAGTCTTAAAATCTCAATACCAATAATATTTTGCTATGATAACTAAGTAGCTCATAATATTACTTCGAATCATGTGTTTCATGAATGAACTAAACATATTAAAAGATTACTTCACTTGTTTTTAAGTTTCAAGTTATGTACAAAACATGAATTGGGATTTGAGAGGTTAGGTCTGGTAGAAATAAGCTTTACTTTTGAATTTATACAAACTTTTTGAAAAAGTAGTTAAATAGATAAATTTTAATTAGTTCAGGTGATTTAATAGTTATGTTAAAATTGTTTGTGTGTAGATTCAAATGAATCTAACCTTTAAGTCATTTAGAATAACTTAGAGAGCCTTATGGTGAAGTAAAGATAAACTAATTAATCTTTATGTTATGGAGATTTATTATATCATTGAAAGTATTTTTTCTTTTTTTATTCTATCACTGAATGGCATTAGTTTGGTTAGTCCAAAATTCTCCATTAGCTCTATAAATAGCCATATAATGTTTCATTTATGCCAGAGAGTCAAGAATAAAAGTTTTTTATTATAAGAATATACTTCTCTCATTATTTATGTGAGTGTGTAAGTGTGTCTGAGATTATCATTTTTTCACATGATAAGAACTTTAGGTTAATCTAACAAATTAGGCAAAGCTAAGTAAAAAGACAAGGATCTAATTATTTTAAAGGGATCAACTTCCAAATAGGCTAGAGGCTTTAAATAGTATTATGATTGTTTAATACTTGGATTTCTAAAAAAGGATATTAGACAAAGAAAAAAAGTAATATTAGTATCATTTTATAATTAGAAAAAAAAAACAATTTCCTACTATAATTAGGATTAACCAATATTCTTATTTGAAGTAATTATAATCCATAATATTTAAGTATTCTAAACTCTTATTATGCCTTTATAGGAATAATACGAATTTCCTACTATTTCTACTTGTAGAAGGAGCAATTTCTTGAAAAATTTTGTTAAACAATCTGTCATTGTTTCATCCAATATAAAAGAAAGATTTGTAGCTTGTTTTAAGGCTACAATTCATATCTTATAGTTGCGGAACTTTATTTCATGAATTTTGGTTATCGACACTATTACTAAGTTATTGAAATTTTATTGTGATAATTCTCCAATATTTTTTTCTCCAAGAATGACAAGTACATTAGAGGTGGTAAACATATAGAGTTGAAATCTTTTGTTGCAAAGGAGGAAGTTCAAAAATAAATAGTATTTGTTGAACATATTAAGACGGATTTTATGATTATAAATCCTTAACTAAAAGTCTATCGCTAAAGATATTTAAGGAATGTATTCAAAGAATAGATCTTGGTTATATTGACAATTATTTTTTATAACATGTTGACATTCTTGAGCTCAATAAAATTTTTTATTAGCAATTTTCTTATTTATTATGATCAGTACATGTAACTGTTATTAAATAAAAAATAACATTGCCTATGAGACATTAATTTGGACCTCAAATATATTTATATATCATTTATGTTAACTGACTTGATAAATTACCAATGTTGTACTATAGAAAAGGAAGTATGTTATATTGAAATGTATGACCGTCATTACTTTCATTACGTGATTTATTGTATTAAAATAAATTATGACGATATTGAGAAACTTATTTATGCGAGCTCAGTGTTTACACTATTAAAATAAAGTTTGAAATATTAAGCTAAGTGAAATGTTAAAGTATAGTTCGACTAAAAATATTGTTAATATAATTAAAAAATCATATATGGTTCATATTTCTTATTTAATAGCAAAATAAATTTCAACCGTTTATTTTAATTATTTTAATTACTTAAAGGACATGTTATATTCAAAATTATAGATACGTAAATTGGACTTCTCTCTATTAATAAAGAAATCAATTTTAACCACTAAATTTTTTTCTCTTTATGACACATATTTCGCAATTGGTACATAATATTATACTTTAATGACTTATGATAATTATTTTTTCAAGATCCAAAAGTTAGGAATGTAGAGTTTGATTTAATGTCATAAATATTATGTTGTTACAGTTTCTACCCGAAAATATACGAATTCCAGGGCAGATACGACTGAGTTAAATTGGAGAATGTACATTATACTCCCAGTCATTTGTACGGAAATGTCCAGATAGGTTACCCATCACCGCAAGTTGCATGTTCTCCGAGGGTTTCCAGTGACGTTTCCTTTGGTTTACAAACCAGTTGTTAATTTGTTTCTGATCAAGCCCCGTTGATTCCGCCAATGCTACTTTATCAGCTTCCTAGATGGTTAAGAACATAACAAAGGAAAAGAACTTAATCTTCCATATTTTCAAGTATGGTGTCATATCTGATGCAATCTCAACCTCCACAGTATAAACATGGATGCAACGAAAATAGAGGCACGCAGAAAGCTTCCGACGCTTTTATGGGATCATAGTTTGAGATGGATAGAAATAATAAAAGTAATCAGTTCCTTTTCAAGAGGTACTTCAAAAGGAAATCTTTACCTTCCATGTCATGAAAATGCTTTATGATAAATTCAGAAGCTCTGGTTAATATCATCAACTTAGTCCTACAGAAGCAATGGTACAGATTTTTATAACATAATCTTTTACCAGGAAACATGTTTAGTCTCAGCCAATCCTACCATCTTTATTTATGAGAAACTAACATAGCAACAGAAATCTCCTAACAATTCAAGACTAGTGGCGAAGCTTGATTAAGTGTGTGCCTGAACTTTCCAAAGGAGATACTTACAGTTGGGTAAGGCCATTTATTGTGGATATTCCACCATTCAAGTAGGGTTTGCCTAGCTTCCTTAGGTAGCTTTCCCTTCTTTTTCTTCTTTGAGAATTCCAACTTCAGGGAACTAATGTGACTTCCAAACTTACGCAAAAGCTTGCCTTTGAGATTTTGGTCTTCTCCATTTGATTGACCTTCATGTACCTCAACTTCACCACCACTTAATTCCTCGTCCGATGATATTGCACCCTCATCTGGTAAACATATAATCAACGTTAGCCTTTTTAACTCATACACATAAATCCGCACAGACGCAAACCTAGAGTATTTGTTAATGAAAAAGTTAAATAAGCATTTACAGTGAAAAAGATAAGAAAAAAGAGTATTCCTCTGTAACCATATAACAAAAGGAAATATGGAAGCTATAAAAGTACATACTTATAGCAGTTTTGGTGAATCCGTGCTATTTGATTAGTTCCTGAAGATATTGACCAACTTAGGATCCTAAGCGTGGTTTAGGTTTCAATTCACATCCTTACAACATCAGAGCATAAAAAATAAAACTTCAAAGACCACGCAGATAATTATACCGCAGCCAAATAAAGCTATGTTTCAATAGCACCGGTTAACCACTTATTCTCAAATCAAAGTCAGTCAGAATGGACACTAAATATGAATGTTATTCTGGAAATTAACACACTACCGCATCCATTTTAACGTGCTGTCTCAAGATTACACAGCATGCCATTTGAAGCACAGTATATTAAACCATCATGTCACAATGAATAAGGTTGATAGACTTCACCGCCAAATACTAGACATAATATCAGAAAAGGAACCAAATTCTAACAGCGGAACAAGAACGCCGTTGGAATGACGTGTGACTGAGCTCAATTTGTAAACATTTGCTTTTAGCTGTCTTCGGTCCGCCAAGAGAACTTGGGCTCCTCAGTAATTAGAAAAGAAAGATTTTCGCGATATCGATCATTGATAATTATTAATATTATTTTTACAAAATAAAAATTATTTAATCATAATAATCACTAAGTAACATCAAATAATGTTCATAATAATTAGTCTTCTTACCTACAAAATCTGTAACTTGTGACCTGTGCGGACCTAGAGGCAACGAGAGAGGGGTCTGACCTAAGAAGAAAAGTGATGCATAGCTCACGAATATGTTAGCTATTTGATTTTATTTCTAATTTCATCCCAATTTTGGTTTTTATTTAGAAAAACATGCTTGATTAATATATTCACTTTTTATTAATAATACATACGAATTAACTATTATAATAAAACATATTAAGCACTTAATTTATTGGACATTTTAGTCATTTTCTATAAAGTTAGACAACTATTAATTGTGCTTTTCAATTTTTCAATAACTTATCAATTAAGTTGCATAATTTGATAAATTCGTCCACTAAATGATATAAGTTAATAGGTTAAAGTTCAAGAGAAAAATAGATCTCAATCAGTGTAAATCGGATTCATATCGGGCCTGTAATAAGAAAGTTCGATATGGAAGTTATATATAAAAGTTAAAGTTTCTTACAGTTGCTCATATTATTCGTAAACATACGGATTGTTTGACCCCTTAAAAGCGTTTACAATTTGACAAAACTGTAGAAAGACATTAACCACTTGTCAGTGAACAATTCTCGTGAAGGTTCCGAAATATTGGAGCTCATTTTGGCCACAAAAACTACTTTGGAAGTCGAGATGAAACCGAAATCAAGTATTTAACATTTCCTTCATTTTTAACCCTTTCATAAACGATCCGGGACACGTAATAAGGTCTCTTCTACATGTTACATGTGATACTAGAACGATTACATGATCAGGTTGCCAAAAACTAAAGTTTTTTTTTGTTTTCATTTATTTTGATTTTCATTAGTTTTTGATTCGTTTTTCAATTTTTTATATATATGATAATGTGAAAGTGGTATACATGAGGTTAGTTATGAAAAACAAGTCAAATACAGGCTAGAAAATGCAAAAATGGGCTCTAGGATCACCGAAAATCACCCTCCTAGTATCGTCGAATGCGTGCACCACACGCGCCCGACGATAATATAGTAACTACCTAAGAGTGGTTTAGTTGGACTGTGTGTTGCACGCGCCAACCGCGTCCTCCCACGTGGCTCCACTGGGTGACGGTTGCATGCGCCCAACCAGCCCGTTCTCCCACGACGAGGGGCGGGCCAATACGTGCGTCTCACGCGCCCACCATCTATCCCAACATGTGGACGACGAGGATGGAGAATGCATGCGCCATACAGTACATGACGTGGAAACGCGTGCGCTATGCGTGACAAATGTTTCTGAGGCGCGTCGACAAGTGCAAGTGTACCACACGTGCGCCCCCTACCACGCCTGGGTTTGACATCGAGATGACATCAACACAGTATTGTGCTAACGTTAGCACTACAATACTGCTAACATTACCAAGAAAAAAAGGATAATTTTCAAAATTCCCGTAAAGTTGTCCGGAGTCATTTTGGGTCAATTTCCAGATCGGAGAAATTTTTAAAGTAATTTTTTAATTTTTTGGATTTATTACGTTGGTAAATGGATCTGGAAAAAGTTTTAAAAATTTTTAAGCTAATTTTAAACAAATTTTCGTGCTCTGAACAACACATAAGGGACGCACTAAAGGTTTCGTGTCTTATGTGATAGATTTGGTATTTTAAAAAACATGATAGTCTTATTGAGAATTTTTAAAATAAATTTTAAAGACAATGTTTTCAATTCTAGTATGTGATTATTTGACTGTGCATTTAGTCTTTTGCATTTATTGCTAATTTTTACATACAGCATGCTTATATAAAATGCGATGATAAAATGTATCTCTTGCATTTGTGGAGCTTCTAAGATACTGATGATGTACTCACCAAAGTGGCCTTTCAAGGTCAGTTTTTCGGATTATTCTACTCACATTCAGGAGTTGTCTCTGGTCTTATGTTTGGTTATTCTGCCCAAATGTGTTAGCCTTATATAAAGTTTTGAGATATACATAAAGGCATTAGATGGAAGAAAGTCATTGCTTAAATGATCTATTTACCCAAAGTTGATAGTGTCATGAGAGTTGGTGGTTTGTATTCTGATCACTATATGGAGGTCTATTTGCATATATTATGCATTTAGCCCAAATATATTTCATAATATATGTGATTGGATTCTCGATAAAAATACTACTTTAATGCTTTAGTTATTACTGTTATCCTGCATTTATGATGATCTTTACATTTTTTTTTTATTTTACTATCATCTTTTAAGTAAACAACAATGTTGTCACAAGTGAGACCTTGACTGGTTTCAATTTCAAGGAGTGGAAGAAAGATGCTGAGTTTACCTTAGAGATGGCCGACATCAACATGGTGATGCATATAGAGAGATCTTCTCCACTCACTAATATCAGCTCAGAAGCTAATAAGACAACTATGGCAATCTAAGAGCAGTCAAATAAGATGTGTTATTTGACCATCAAGAGATCAATCCCCAATCATCTACTTTGTGGATTACCGAACACTATTATAGCAAAGGAGTTTATTGACAATATTTTTCAAAGGTACAGGGTGCTTTCTATATGGAGAAGAAAACCTTGATTCAAGAGTTATTCTCCACGAGATACAAAGGAGAAGGAGACGTCAAAGAGTACATCATCAGGATGATTTACCTTCAAAGTAAACTGAAGGCACTTGATATACTCATTCCTAACACACTCATAGTGCATCAGGCACTTAAAACTCTTCGACGAAAGTTTGAGATGTTGGTGACATCATACATCTCTTGTGATGAGGCTGGGGACATCAGTGTCCTGATTTTTAAGTGTGTTGCAGTTGAAGAAAAGCTTAAGAGTTCTCCTCATATAGCCCTGTATACAGCCACCAAAGGTAAGGGGAAGGCAAAGCTCCAACAGTCTAAAGGTAAGGGTAAGAAACCCAAACTCTCTCCACAGATTCAGACTAGACCATTTAGCATTGTCAAGGACCCACATGACATGAACAGTATAAGGTGCTTCTTCTGTAAGAAGAAGGAGCTGATTATTCGAACTACAAACTTTGGAAGGTTAAACATGAACTATTAAGTAACTCCTCGGCCTACATGATTTATGAATCCAACTTAGCTATGCCACATCAAGTTATTGGTGACTAGATAGTGGAGCTTCTAATCATGTTATTTCCACAATGTAGAGGTTTAGATCCACGAGAAGGTCAACAAAAGGAGAGAAGCTGATGGACGATAACAATAAAGAGGTAGACGTTTTGTATGTAGGAGATGTAGGTTTGAACCTCGATACAGGATTTGTACTGATTTTACAAAACACTTTTTATATATCATCTTTTAGATGGAATATGATCACTGTATTAGTTTTTGATTAAGACAGTTATTCCCCCTATGGTTAAGTGTTCTTACTTAAAGAAAAGTTTGAAGTTCTTGATAAGTTCAAGATCTTTAAGACTGAGTTGAGAGCCAGTTGGAAAAATCAATAAAGATAATCGTCTATAAACATCAGAAAATATCTAGCATTGCATAACATGACTACATAGGACCACTAACGTCTGTATTAATGAAATCCAATAAACCAGAAGCATGAGTTGGCCTCTGTTTCTTTATTTTGATCAACTTACCCCTACAACAATCAATACATGTTTCCAGATCACTAAAATTTAGAGTTAGGAGAATATTATCATTTATCAATCTCTCAACCCTCTCTTTGGAAATGTGTCCAAGGCGTCTATGTCACAACATATATAATGTTTCCTTTATGAAAACTCTCTTTCGAATAATAGGTTTGGCAATATAAGAAGACATCCTTGATTGGCTATAGCAAGTTGGATTGATAAATCATGTAGGCCGAGAAGTCACCTAATAGTTCATGTTTAACCTTCCAAAGTTTGTACTTCAGGCGATTAATTTTCCTATGCTCTTTCTTACAAAAGAAGCACCTTATACTCTTCATGTCATGAGGGGCTCTTGGCAATGCTAGATTATCCAGTCTGAATTTGTAGAGAGGGCTTGAGTTTCTTACCCTTACCCTGAGATTGTTGGGGCTTCGCCTTTCCCTTAACTTTGGTAGCTGCATACAGGTTATATAAGGGCAACTCTAAAGCTTTTCTTCAATTGCACATCGAAAAATCAGAGCACTGGTGTCACAAGCCTCATCATAAAAGATGTATGACATCACCAACATCTCAAACTCTCGTGGGAGAGTATTAAGTGCTTGATGCATTATGAGTACGTCAGGAATATCAAGCGCCTTCAATTTACTTTGAAGGTAAACCATCCTGATGATGTACTTTTGGACGCCTCCTTCTCTTATGCACCTCATGGAGAATAATTTTTTAGTCAAGGTGTTCTGCTCCGCATAGAAAGACACCTTGTACCTTTAGGAAATATTGTCCATAAACTCTTTTGCTATGATAGTGTCCAGTAATCCATTAAACAAATGATCCAAGATCAACCTCTTGATGGTTAACACATCCTATTTGACTGCTCTCAGATTGACATAGTTACCTTATAGTTTTTGAGCTGATATCAGTGAGTGGAAAAGGTCTCTCTATATACATTGTCATGTTAGTATCTGTCATCTCCAGGGCAAACTCAACATCCTTCTTCCAAGATATGATAGGGAGGAGAATACTATGGCAAACATGGGGTTGCAGGATAAGAAAAAGGTCTGTTTATTAAGTATTTTGAATCAATTGGAATAATAAGTCAGTGTCGGGTAATCCTGAGCAAACTGGTGTGGCTGAAATGCGCAATCACAATCCTAAAGAACATCATGAGGTTAATGCAGAGTAAGACTAACATACTTGAATACCTTTAAGGTGAAGCCCTCAAGACGACATTGTATACCTTTTGAACTTTGGGCTGGTAGGAAACCAAGCCTTACACATATTCGCGAATGGGGCTGCCCTGCTGAGGTATGATTATATAATCTTTATGAGAGCAAATTGCAATCACGTTCTACTCGTTACTATCTAGTAGAATATCCCAATTTTACTGTATGTTACTGAAAAGGAGGGGCCAGAATAATAAAATCACAAATTATTAAGTTTCTGAAATACGATGTCTATGATGAGCATGAATCCTCGCACTCTAGGAGATAGCAAGATGGATATTACAATTATTTTGTAGCCACCCCTCATACAGTCAGGCCTAGTGGATGAAGGTCTGAGTACCATGCCTATACAGGAACAAGAACCTATACCTATTCAGGTAGAGGTTGTTGGGGTACAAGAACCTATACAATTACACAAATCCACCAAAGGAAAGCGACCTACTATCTCATCAAATTACATAGTCCATTTGGGTAAACAAGACTATGATATAAGATATGTTGTAGATCCAATTACTTTTACAGAAGTCATTTCTGGACCTCATGCAAATTTGCAGGAAGCGATAAAGGATAAGATGCAATATATGAGGCATAATAAGATATGAGAGCTAGTTGATTTGCCTCAATATTGCAGGTCTGTCAGTTACAAATAGCTATTTAAGACCAAGAAGGGCACACAAGGTCAAGTTGAGTAGTTTAAGACAAGATTGGTTATCAGGGAATTCACTCAGAGAGAAGGAGTAGATGTCAATGTTACCTTTTCTCCTGTATCCTCAAAAGATGTGTTTGGAATGATTATGACAATAGTAGCTCATTATGATATAGAGCTACATCAGATAAATGTTAAAACTGCTTTCTTGAATAGTAACCTTTATGAGGAGGTCTATATAGAGCAACCTGAAGGATTTCAGGATCAACATGACAAGGTTTGTAAGTTAACTAAATCAATACACAATCTGAAACAGACTTCCAGATAATGGTACCTAAAGTTTGATGAGGTTTTAACCTTATTTAGCTTTGTAGAAAACAAAGTTAAAAAATGTTTATATTATAAAATTAAGGGGAGCAAATTATCTTCCTATTACTGTACATGGATGATATCTTGCTCCATTAAATGATTTGACCATTTTGCATAATGCGAATCAACTTCTGGCCCAACTCTTTAACATGAAGGATTTAGGTGAAGCATCATTTATCCTCGGTATATAGATTCATCGAAATAAATCTCAACACTCACTAAACCTCTCACAAAGAGCATACATTGAGCGAGTATTACAGAGGTTTAATATAGCTGACAGTAGACCTATTGTAGTGCTTATCTCTCATTGTGAGAGATTATCTTTGGCACATTATCCAAAGAATGAAGTTGAGATGAAGGTTATGAGAAATGTTTCGTATTCTAGTGCAGTTGGTAGCCTAATATATGTTTAGGTGTGCACTAGACCGAACATTGCATTCATTGTTGGATTGCTAGATCGATATCTAACTAACTCAGGTGTAAACGATTAGAATGCAGTTAAGCGAATGTTGAGATACCTAAAATGTATCAAGGATTAAATGTTGACAAACAAAAAAATCAACGATTTAAACCTCACAAGGTATACAAACTCCAATTTTGCTATGTGTCTGGATAATCGCAAATCCACTTCAGGGTACATTTTTTTGTTGGCAGATGGTGCAGTATTATAGAGTAGTGTCAAGCAAATACTGGTAACTTCCTCGACCATGTATGCAGAATTTGTTGCATATTATGGAGCTGCTACACAGGTAGTTTATCTTAGAAACTCGATTTCTGAGTTATCTGTGGTAGATTCGATAATTAGATCTATGCGGTTGTAATGTGATAATCTTACTGCAGTGTTGTTCAGTAAC
Source organism: Erythroxylum shatona (assembly GCA_027568895.1). Classification (NCBI taxonomy): domain Eukaryota; kingdom Viridiplantae; phylum Streptophyta; class Magnoliopsida; order Malpighiales; family Erythroxylaceae; genus Erythroxylum; species Erythroxylum shatona. The sequence goes on along the minus strand of JAOSBK010000001.1, from coordinate 5,427,009 downwards.
AACAATAAAAATATCACAGGAACTAAGCATTTAGAGGTCAAATATTTGACCATAAAGGAATTGATTCAGAAAGGTGACGCGAAGTGGAGTGTATCAAGATTGATGAAATATTAGCCGATCCATTGACTAAAGGACTTCCCCTACTAGTGTTTGTTAAACATGCATTCAGTATAGGCGTGTAAGGTCTTCAGACAGTAGTATTTAGAGATCATTATATTTATTACTTAAATGTTTATACATTTTGATGTATTATGACGTTATGATTATTTATTAATACTGATTATCATCTTTTTCATCCTCAATAATAATTGTTCTTGTATACAATCCTAATGCATATGAAAGTCTTAAGATTTGTGTTACTCTTAAGCATTTTAAAGGTATGGGTATATGTAAAAATTGACCTTGAACCTATGTCATTTAGACACATACAATTTAGTACAGATATCAATAAATTTGACATAATATAAGAGGATATAAGGTTTAATCTCATAAATATTCTCTAATGCAGTTTAGCATTCAATTAGAGAACACAAGAGTTTTCTCTAATACTGTTTAATATTCAACGAAAGAAAATAAGTTTTTTTTAATGTTGTTTAGCATTTGGTGAGAGAAACATATTTCTCTACTACAGTTTATCATAAAGTTAGAGAAATCGACACCTACAAACGAAAATGATATATATTATATCAAACAGATATTGTCCTAATTTGCCACACTTCATTTTCTCATTCATGTTAGTAAGTCATTAAATATTCATGATTATATTTGACCTGTATTATACATGACACATATATCTGATATTGTCAGTATCGAAAGCCTTATAGAAGGAAACATTAGACTTTCATTATCTTTGAGCCAAATATTTTTTAATCTTTAAATTTAGTACCAATACAATAGTACAACTTAACCGAGTTTTCAAACTTTTTTTTAACTTTGAGTCAAAACTGCAATTAATGATTATCCACGGGAAAAAATGTTGGACAATTTAGTCATTTCTTATAAAGTTGGACAATCATTAATTGTAATTTTTAATTTTTCAATAACCTATTGATTAAGTTACGTAATTTGATCCAGATAAAGATAATAAAGTAACCTAATAAATGATCTAAGTTAATGAATCGAAGTTCAAGAGAAAAATAGATCCCGATCAGTGTGGACTATATCCATATCAGGCTTGTAATGGAAAAGTTCAATATGAAAATTATATATAAAGGTTAAAGTCTCATGTAATTACTCGTATCATTCTTAAACATACGAATTTTCTAACTTGTTAAGAGCGTTTACGTTTTGAAAAAAACTATAAAAAGACGTTAATCACATATCGGTAAACAATTCCTATGAAGTTCTCGAAAGATTGGAGATCGTTTTGACCACAAAAACTGCTTTGAAAGTTGAGATGAAACCAATATCAAGGATTCTACATTTTCTTCATTTTTAACCCTTTCATAAATAATTCATAATACATAAAAGACCTTTACTACATATTACATAATTTGTTTTAATTAATAATTATTTCATCATAAAATAATGACTAAATAAATAAGCAAATTGATAAATTATATATAATTAATTATTTAATTCTAAAATGTTTTAAAATTTTAAAATCTTTGTTACTAAGTAAGCAATAACTCCAAGTTCGACTCAGACTCGTGCGATGGACATCTACAAAAGTACGACCGGACCCACCCTGAGTCCAGAAAGAAAGAAACAAATGACAGTGGACATGATAGCCACTAAGCAGTGGGCAGCAAAAGCTGGGAGAGACTAGGAAGAGATTGAATTGAAGCATCGACATCATCAATGCTATCTATCTACATAGCAAAAAGCTGGTGGATTCAGAACGAAATCCACGGGAGTCCCATGTGGGAGTCCGACCACCCGCTCTACCCGGTTCTCAGATTATGCATAAATGCCCCTCTCTCTCTTACATAAATCAGCTAAACCCCAAGTCCCAACTCTCGCTGTCTCCGCTCAAAGCTGGTAATATTCAGGTGAAACAATTATAAGCATGCACATCTCTATTACATTGTCAAACACAAAATAAAGATCGTGGAGACCTTATATCTTCTTAGTAAATTTCACCACCCCATCCAAATCGTTTACATCGCTAAATATCATATTGCAACCAACTGAAACAAAACAAAACCGTACACCTTGTGGACTAGTCAAAGTACGATAGCACGTCGAGAGATGTGTTTACTATTAAAGACTCTGGGGTCAAGTCTAAAGATTTAATCTTTGGTGCCTGGACATCTTTTATTATAAAAATATTATTTTAATCAAATAAAGTTTTTTTTTTTTTAGTAATACTCACGAATAACCTTTACAAACACAGAGAAACAAATAAAAAGTTAAAAACAATGAATTTAGGCATTATCTGCTAAGCATGTAAAGATGGGCTAAGGCAAACCCCATATCATTATATACTCAAACACTACAGATAGTTCAAAACAAAGAGCTACTACTTCCTTATAAGTAGGTTTCTTCGTCAGACTTTCCTATTGTCGAACTTGCTTCTTCATTTTAATTACATTAGGCAGGAAAGCATGCATTGTCAGACATCAGACCGCAGCTTGGTCAAAATATGCAGCACATATACATGCATATGCTCAACCGGAAAATGGATAATAATTCCTGACCACATAAACACACGAAAGAAAAGCATTCCAAAAATAGCAAACAAGAAAATGCAAATAAGAGCAAGTGAATATTTGCTAGTCAGCTGGTGCATTACCATGTTGGCATGTCCAGGAATCTTATCTTTTTCTTTTTCGGAATGTTATTAAGAACTTAGCTGTACAAAAGAAGATTAGGAAGAATCCTCCAAAGCTGAAGAGTTCACAAAGAAACACAGGTTGAATAAAAAAGACGAGAACATCGCTCAAAAGGTCGTTTGTACTTTCAAAAAAAAAACAATAATAGTTGCCAGCGACTTAACTAGATAAGCGTGATCAAAACTAACTTTACTACCCATAATTATTTAAGATGTATCGACATTTGATTCAGATATGTGAATGGAAAAGGATGCTCTACGACGCTAGTGAAAGGGAAAAATCTGCCACCTCAGAAATGACCACTTGGTTATACAGCCTTTAATTCAATAGACTAAAGAAACGGACTTCAAGGAACAAGACAGCAGTGGTACATCATCAACAGGCCTACAATCCACCATTTCTAATATTATACAAGTAGAAGGATCATTCATATAAAAGAATACCTCTTCCCCTCAACATATGCATGTGAGTTTATCATTATATATATTTATGAATACATGCTGGATCCTAGTGGTCTTTTTTATTCTGAAACTTCCAACAAGATAAAGCCACTACAATTTACAGGCAGTATCACTTCAGAGACAGAAAACAGTCAGCCCTTAGACAATTCCCAAAGTTCACTTTTTACATCCCATCATACACAGATCTGGCCTATGCTATCGGAACTTGCAATTCTTACAAGAACGAATCAGCATCATTACCAGTCATTAATAAGTAGTTAGAAGTAGCCAAGCTTGTTTATTTTACACGAATTAGAGAAATAGTTGGAGGCAGAACTTAAAACACTAATTCCAGAAGCTATTGATAACCAACAAATGTCAATAACTGATAAATTTGAAAAAAACACAAATAGTTTTCTCTTTTCTGGTATCAAGCATTTCAGGAAGGAGACTTATATCTGAGGCAATACCAAGGCTAACAATCAGAATATATGTATAAGAAGAGAGAGTGTACAAGGTTGTAATCTATTGTGACCTTATAATTTTATCTTCAATTAAATTTTAGTAAAAAAAATTAACCTATTTAAGGGCCCCAACTCGATTTAAGCTCGAAAATATTTTTAAAAAATCAAATCAAACCGTTAAATCTAGACTAAACTAAAAAGTTTGACTAAAAAAAAAGAAAAAACAAGCCTACTCATGAAGAAAATAAACAACTCAGTTCATTAATAACCCTATTTATTAATATATCTTTTGGTAAACTATCATATTTATTACTGCACATTCTATATTTATTCATGGTTTTTCATCCTTGAGTGACACAAATGTTATATTAGTCGATTACCTATGTCGAAAGGGCTTCAAATCTTTCTAATTTCGAGTGGTTATTTCTTCAGATTAATTACACAAAATATATGCCTTAATAAAATTAAGCTTTAATTAGTAACTCTATGGTATAACACAATATAGCTCTCTAATTTCCAAATGTTTGCATTCAAGTACGAAAATAAGATGATTGAGATATATCAGTAGTATACAGCTTTGAAACTTTAGCAATAATCAGCTTTTGCAGACGCAATGCATGTGTATAAATTAGCTATAGCAGTATTTATCTAGCCAGTGATTGTGAAACAAGGTAAGGAGATGGCATTAACTGGTTAAGTGAAGGAAAGAATGGATCCACTTGATTTCCCAATAATTATCTTTCAGTTAAACATGAAAATTGAATTAATAAGAGAAAAGATATTTGAGACTAGGAAAAAGATCAACATTACCAGCAAAAGAGCAAAAATGTAATTTACCCTAACAAGTTGATCTTTTGAAAAGTCTAATAAACTTGTGCAGCCTATTCAAAATGGAATTATTAGTCTATTACATCACTTAACTACTGAAACGTCAAATTCAGAATCTTTTAAACACAAAAGTTTGGACTTTCACGCCTCACGACCATCTGACACATACAAAAGAAAACGAGAGAAATGATTCAAATGAAAAAATAGCATCAAAGAAAAATTAGAGGGTAAAATACAAGAAATTGAATCAAACCATCTTTGATCAAACAGGAGAGGAAAAGGTCCAAAACTGTTAGGTAGTCCATCATAGCAGAACCCATGACCTTTTGAGATTACCATTCTTTTTCATGTAATCGTGAAGAGATGTGCAGAACCAAACATACAAGAGCTAAAGCAGTTCTCAAATCGTGTTCCAGTGAATTCTATGGTGGTAGCTGAACTACTGGTCATAAGACAAGAATCCCTTCTAATGTCTAGGGTTTTTGTAGTCAGTTTCTTGAACTATGTCAAATCTATATTATTTTATTCTTAATGTCATCATTTATAAGCAATCTCCTGTAAGAAGAAAAAAGAAAATCAAAAGCACCTCCAAGGCACATACATAGAGGAGAGAGACACATGTATACGCACAGAAATCAGTAGACGTCAAAAGAAAAATAAGGCATTAAAATATATTATTATTCAGGCTGGAGAGAAAAAGACTGACCAGAGAGGGTTCCGATAGAGACACCAGTGCAGAGACTCCGCAACTGCATTTCGATCTCGTTCAAGAAGGTGGTGGCTTCGGTGAAAGGCCTCTCGAGATCAGACTTGTACTTGACCAACACATCACGGTAAGTTTTCTACAGAAAGGCGAAACGCATGCTTTGGATAAGAAAATTCACAAATTAAAGAAGAATTGAAAATCCAAGCACAAGTTCGTTTAGAGAGAGAGAAAGAAAACCATGAACTCGTCGAGTTCTGGATCAGCTCCCAAGCATGCAGATACAACTTCTGGTTTGCACAGGTCATTTCGTAGCCGGATTTCATCTAACAAACACGCTATCGCCGGTGGCGCTCCCACCTTCAAGAGAATCAAGACAACCAAAAAGGTAAATCTCGTTAAGTCGCTAAATATAAACTGAAAAGCTGAAGACAAAAAAAAGAAAATCAACAACAGCTAGGATTTTCCTCGAGCAACAAGAAGCCAACATTGACTTGTTCATGTAAGAAAATAATTCAACACTAGTCCTCCCGAAATGTTGACTCTTGCAACGAACAAGTATAGACAATCAATCTAAAGTTTCTAGACTTCTCTCGCAGTAGTCAAAAGCCAAAACGCAGTTTGTTAGGAAAACTATTTTATCTTCAACAAAAGGTCTTTGGATGCTGAAGACGAAGAAGTAACAAGTCAGGAGCCCAAAAACGAAATGGAAAAAATGTACACAAAACAAACATTTTATGAAGTTTCTTTGTATGTTTAGCTAATTATCGAATAGATGATGATCAGTGGCAAATAAGTAGCGACTAGTTGAACTGCTGAGTAGTTGCTTGCCAAACAGCTGTTTTAGTAGTCGTAACGAAGTAATTATAATTTTAATTTAAGGGTCAAATCAAACATATGAGAACCAAAAATTACCCAAGTTCCGGTTTTTCAATATGTTTCATTGTTTTGGGCGTAATACGGTAATAGCCATCTTGATTAAACGGTTTTCACCTTTTGGCAATCGATATACGCATCAAGCAAACGAGGATAACAAGGATGAGAAGCGATTTTGGCCTTGATCAACGAGGACGAGTTTTCCGGCGTGATATCAGAAGCTTCCTCGGAGGAAATCAACTCGTCGGATCCGAAACTTGGAATCCGATGATCGAGGAAGCTATGGTAGTCCAGAGGAAGAAGCATGCTCTGAAGCGGCGACATCAATGGCTTGTCGGAGAACTCCGCCGGTGACGATTGTAGGCCAAACAGCCCATCCATAAATTGCCTCTTCTCTTAACACAATCAAACAAACGATTGGTGCGATTATGAAGATAGTGGTCTTAAGTAAGCAAACAGAGAGTTGCATAGGATTTTCTGGAAATGGAGTGGAGCGGGAGTGGGAAGGGGAGTGGTCTTGGGGACTCTGATTGTTTTGGTTTACAAAACAAAACAGAGAAAAGCATATTAGGTAATGTGAATCTTGTGGTTGTGAAGTTGGATTCGCAATTGTGCATGCAACTTTTTACTAACATGGGTTTGCAATTCTTTAATTTTAAATATAAACACTATTTTCTTATTTATATATTTTTTTTATGAGACTTGTATACCTTCCCCCATAAATTAAACAGATCGATGTATCGAAATTATTGATTGCCATTGGTTCCCATGGCTAACACGCTGTTAGACCCCTAAGCTCAGATTGCGGGATCGTGCGAGTGTTGGCGAGCCTTGGCCAATACTTGGCACGTAAGTTGGCACGAGGAAGGCGTGT